>CM035160.1:38167785-38444013 GCA_020205615.1 Panax quinquefolius
CTTATTATTTGGACCCTACTTACTCATTTTTCAAAATAAATGGTAGAAAGTTATTCGGTATATTTTTATATAATAAAGGTGGGGCCACATGTGGGGGCCCACGTGTGGAAGAAATGATTTTGAAAATGGGGAGAGTATACATAAAAGGGAGGAATATATATATATATATATATATATATATATATATATATATATATATATATATATATATATATATGATATATATATATATATATATATAATATAATGTGTGTGTGAGTGGAAAGTGGTGGGTGAAAGTGATATGTGTGTGTGTGTGTGTGTGTGATAGTGAAAGGTGTAAGGGTGTGTGTGTGTGTGTGTAATAGGTGGTGGTGGGTGATAATGAAAATGATGGGTGGGTCTATTGAATTCAAAATTGTCCTCCGTGAATTGCATAGGGCGTCCGTGATTTTATTTCCACTGTTGGTCCGTGATTTATATTCTAAATAGTATCCTTCCATTTCCTATAAATAGGATGCTTAGTTAGAATTGAAAATCACACAAGAATCAGAGAATTCTTCTTCTATAGTATTGAGTGTATTTCTTTAGAGTTTAAGGAATTTTTGAGCGTAGAAAACAATATAAGTTTTTTTCAATAATATCTTCGCCCTACCAGTAGGAATACTCTTCTTTTTAAGGTAAGAGATATTATTTTTGTTCAGTATTCGTAAGAAATAATATTTTCCTCCATACTACTGTAATATGTAAGTAATATTATTTACGTTTTGATTAAAATTCTACACTCGTTTTGTTAAAGTTTTGAACACTATACTCCATGAAATTAGTAGAATATCCTTGATATTTCAAGGCTTCATCCAATATCTTTTCATGGAAATATTATCACGGACATTAATGATAAGTTTTAACTTTTTTATATCGGAGTACTATTCACGGGGTACTATTCCTAAAGTACTATTCACTCAGTTACTATTCACCCGGGGTACTATTCATTACGAAAATTGATTTCTTTTTCGGTCCAAATCATTTTCGATACAATATTATTCTTGAATTTTACTTCAAAAAGAAGTATCATGTTGACAATTTGGACATTATTGAATTCTAGATAAATTAAATTATAAATCTTTAAAGTTTGTCATTTGCTTTCACTTAATTGAATTCTTATATCATTATCATCATCCTCATGCTTATATTATGATAAAAGTCATCTTTGGCCCGTAGTGCATAGATGGACTGTTGATTGGTATGATTATGACCAAGGATTATTCGGTGTAATCATGACCGTAATGTTACAAATGATGTCATAAAAGTCATCATTGCCCCGTAGTGCATTGATGGACAATTGTTGGCATGATCATGACCATTGGTGAAAACACGAATATCCTTAGCTCGTAGTGCATGGATAATTCGTGGTTGTGATACTAATGAATATCATTGGCCCGTAGGGCAGGGATGATGTGGATTATTCATTAAGCTAAGTCTCAACGATAAAATTGACGATAAACTTTTTAAATCATAGAAAATAGTAGATATCATGCTCTACTTGACTCTTCTAATGGATTTCTTATTCATTATGATTAAACTTGATGTTTATTATATTTTATCGGTTTAACCTTTGTTGAAGGCTAACGATAATTTATTCTGCATTATCTTAGTCATAATATTTCTTACTGAACTAGTTGAGCTCACCCTTTGCTTTCATTGTTCTCTTCAGGAAATGAGAATATAACTGGGACTAGTCGGAGAACGGAGTGACGGTCCAAATATTTGCATTAGTAGTCTTCACTATTCTGTGAAATAATGTGATAGCAATTGTAATGAGGACTTATTTTGAGTTTGAATATTGTATAGAAGACAATATTTGTATTAAAATACACGGCTCATGTTGTATATTTAAGTTTGTATCTATTTTCTATACCATGTATTTGGCGACTCAGAATGGGTGATGTATACCTATTTTGGGGGCGTCACAACTTGCTTGCAACTATCATTAACTATTTCTTTTCCACAAAATAAAAAATAGTATTGAATTATCAGAACATAATTTACACATAATAACTTTTTATGTGCTTGAGCTCTTAGTTAATGGAGAAAATTAATGAAAAAGTAATAATTAAAAAGTAAATATCTCTCATCAATTTGCCTCCGTGAACCCACCATCTTCAATTTCAATTGAACTAAATTGAAAAAAATTAAAAGATTGATAACCAAAGTGAAAAAGATCAATAGTTTAGGGTAGTAATTTATATTTATGCCTAATTTTTAATTACACATAGGCATTGATTAGCCTCATCAGTTGGGTCACGTCATCAATTTATGACGTGGCAGGTTCAATTGAACAAACTGAAAAAAATGATAATTTAATGATATGATTGAAAAATTTGAAAGGTTGATCACCGAAATGAAAAAGGTTAATAGTTTAGGATAATTATTTATATTTAAACCAATAAAATTATTTTTTCTAATTTATTACCGTATCTTATTATTAATATGTTATTTAATCTTATGTACTATGTTTTGTCATTTTTTAAATCATTTAATAATAGATTATAATCTTAAGTGCACTACAAGAAATATGATTAATTTCAACGGACTTATTTTCGACGGGCTAAATTTCATTGAGAATAGAGTAATTCTGACGGAATTTTTCGTCGAAGAATAGTCCCTCGTAAATAAATAAATCAATACCGACGGAATTTCGCCAAAAATAATAGGCATCCCTTGGCGTCAATAAAATTTTTAACGAAAGTGTGGCTATTTTCGGCGGACTTTCCTTCGAGGTATAAGTTAATTCCGAGGGAATTATTTACAACGAAAATTTTGTTGAAAATAACTTATGAAACCTAATCCGTCTCATTTTCTTCAGTCGCCTCATATCTAGTTTCATCTCTCACTCTCTCTCCCGCAACGCTTCCTCTCTCTCATCTCTGTCATCTCTCTCATCATGTTTCACTCTCAGTCAACCACCTCCATCGCAACCGTCGTCAACCCACCTCCTTTGTACCCTACCTCTCGTTGTGCGCCTCCCTTTGCTGCACTTGCATGCCATGTGCAGTTACTAGATTGATTATAACACACTTCTTTAGGTAGATTGATACCTAGTATTTAAGGTAAGTTCAAATTAATTTTTGTATTTAGGGCTCATTTTTCCCCTAAAAAATTTATTCATGAATATTGGAATTGTTGGTCTGGAATTACTATGGGTTTGATATACTAGTGAGAGTGGATTATTGGTTTGGTAGGAATTATTGGTCTGAAATTGGGATTAATTTTGAATTGGGTTTAAAATTAGGATTATTAGAATGTCCAAATTGTTTTTGATATCTTATTGAAATTTCTGAAATTGGGATTTGGGTCTGAAATTGGGATTATTGGATCATCTCTGCCCTAAATTGTTGATATGCATTTACTTAGTTTTTGATATCTTGCTGAAATTGAGATTATTTTGATATGTTGTTGAAATTGGAAATATTGTTGTTGTTGAAATTATTTTGATATGTTTATGGGATTAAATTATTTTTGATCATAGAATTACTCCAATTTGAGTTTAATTTGTGCTTCTGAAGCTTCTATTAATAAATGAAATATGATAATTGCTTCAATTTACTTTCCTTAGTTTTAATTGCAGCTTATTTGTATATTGTTATTGTAGTGGTAACTTGTTATATGTATAACATGTATGTAGAATTACTTTCGACAAATTTTTGTGTGAATTATAGAACGTAATAAATAAATCAATACTTAAATATAAAATACAACTAGAACTTAGTTTGCAACTAAAATAAACTAAACTACACAACTAAGTAGCATTTACTTAGTTGACTACCACTAAAAAAGTTATAATTAACTATAATATAAATAAATATTATAATAAATATAATGTAAGAAAAATGATAAAAATAATATAATGTAAAAATTAATTAGCATTTACTTAATTTGGTTCTCTTAAAAGCGAAATAAAATAAAATATTATAAATGCCTCAATAAAAAAAATAGTCAAATTTAATAAAGACTTAAAATATAATATAATATAATAAAAATAAATTTTAAAAAAATAATTTTTCATAAATTAACTAACATAAAATAATTTAAATTAAATTAAATAATATAATATAATATAAATAATATAAAATAAATAAAAAATGTAATAAAGTAAATTAAATAATTGTGAGACCCCGAATTTTATGAAATAAAAGTATTAGATTTTTTATAATTATTATTCTATTTAGTAAATGGTTAAATTGATAAAAGGTTAAATTTAAGGGTGATATGTGAAAATATTATAAAGTAAGCAAGTTGTCGTAAAATATTTGTTTGGTCAGAAAATATTATTTTGTAAAGGGAATATCCAAATTTAATAAGACACAATCATTAGTGGACCCCTACAATGTAATTATTTTGGGAGTTAATGCGTAATGAAATACTTTTTTATAAAATAAAGACAAAAGTTTTTAGATTAAACATTGAAATACCCCGTGATAAATAAAAATCTGATGTCTGGCGTGATTGCGTAGTAGCACTTTGCGATATTGTACAATATCTTTGATTATTGATGCTTACGTGAGAAGTCACTCAGTTTTATTCAATTATTGCAATAGTAATTGCTGCATAATATCTCATATTATTGATTCAATTATTGTCACAGTATCATCTACATAATATTTTATATTATTAAATTAATAATTGAGACGACAAAGTTATTCATATTATTATTTGCATTATTGACGATGTCTAGAAAGTTCTATCGAGAAAAGGGGTTTGGTCACCTAATTGCGCGCCAATAAGGAGAAGTCCTTATCGGAAAGTCACCCTCTTTCTTGGGAATGATTTGGTTGTTAATATTGTGAGTTATAATATTAATGATGAATAAATGTTATAAAAAAATGTGTTTAGTGAAACCAAGTGAATTGAGATAACTGGAGGGACTTTTTATGAAGGATTTGTTGTAAATTTGTCTTATTATATGGACCTCCACTTATCCATTTTTCAAAATTATCGGTAGAAAGTTATCTCAATTTATTTATATATATATATATATATATAAGGTCATGAGGGACAAAATTCATGGGGGGGGGGGGGGGTACTATTATATATATATTATAAGTTTTATTTTTTTTATTGAAAATAGAATATATTATATTTTATTATTTTCAAAGTATTGCATTGTGTTGCATAGTGCAACATAGTGCTGCATTGTAAAATCAAAATTTTTTCAGAATTCTCCGCCAGTGATTTCGTATGAAAATTACTGTGTAATCCGTGATTTTTCTTTTTAAATAGTATCCTGTCATTCTCCTATAAATAGGATGCTCAGTTTAGAAATAAAAATTATACCAGAATTAGAGAACTCTTCTTCTATAAATATTGAGCGTATTTCTTTTGAGTTTAAGGAAGCTTTGAGTATAGAAAATAGTGAAAGTTTTCTTCAAGAATATCTCCGCTATACCAGTCAGAATTACTCTTCTTTTGATGTAAGGGGTATTATTTATTTCATATTCGCATACGATATTATTTTTCGTATTCGTAAGGAAATTTATTTTTGTTCAATATTCGTAAGGAATATTATTCTCGTTCAATATTCGTAAAGAATATTATTTTCGTTCAATATTCGTAGGAATATTTTTTAGATTTTCTCAAAATGGTTAAATTGATAAAGGTTGTAAAGGGATATTATTTTTTTGTTCAATATTCGTAATAAATAATATTTTCTTTCTTATTACGTAGTATGTAAGTAATATTATTTAGTTTCATATTCCTAATTCAATTTTCTTATAATTATTATTTTATTTAGTAAATGGTTAAATTGATAAAAGGTTAAAGTTAAGGGTGATATGTTAAAATTTTATAAAGTAAGCAAGCGGTGAAAGTTGTCATAAAATATTCGTTTGGTGGGTGACGCATCACGAAATATCTGACGATTTTTTTCATTTTGCGACAAATTCCCAAAAACACGGCTTTTTTACAATCATTGGTGGACTCCACAACCAAAATTAAATATAATAACATTTCAAAACTTGTTTAAGTAACATATATCTGAACATCGAATATGTTGAAATCAAAATTTTTATAAAATAATGGTTAAAGTTTTGGTATAATTGTTAGCGGAAATTTGCTAGGCTTTGAAGGATGGGCGTCGTCGTTGTCCTTGACCTTTAATGTAGTTCTTCTTCTGTGATGAGCGCCCTTTCCCTGACTCTTGATCGATAAGCAGACGTGGAGTGCCTTGAGGATAAGTATTCGTTCGATAAGCGTTTATAAGTATCTTACTGTCGTCATGTTAACACTTAAATAGTTAAAATAATATTTTATAAGTATTAATAAACAAGATCGAGGTTATTTAAAACTTATTACGCTTCTCTGGATAGCCTCGAGAGGCGGAACCATCACGGGTGTACGTACATCAAATGATGGATGGTGACCTTGAGGCTGAGACTCTATGCAGCGGCCTGATATTCTTAAGTAAAAATGGGATATTTTCCTGATTCATGATTGTAAACATATTAAAACTTGTAAATCGTGCGGGCAATGTGTGAAATCTACGCAGCCCTTGTATGTTCCTTTGCCTTTTATATCGGATACACGAGGCTCACTGTTAGTTTCCAGAGAGGCTATGCTCGTGCATATAATCCCTCTCCACAGCACGGATGGTCGATCTCGGCATTATGAATGGCTTTTTGTGCCGTTCTTTATTCAAGTTGTCCTTGAGTGCGGATAGCGCACTTTTGCGAAACAATATGCGAATCTTTGAAGCTGCGCGTCCTCCCATCTATACCATTTACGCAAATAAAAAACAATAATAACATTACTAAATAATTATCCTTTGAATATTATATTAATATTATTTTGTCGTAATTAAAAAAAATATACGAAGTGCATGACTTGGCATCCTTGTGGGCGATAGGTGCTTTCATACGTAATCACGAGTGTAGGCCAATTAAACACCAATTTTGTGATATGCACGCCAGCGATCTTATTATCTGAAAATCACTATAATATCTATAAATGATATATATCTGCGGGAGACGTCACGTCTTTATTAGGGAGGAGAATACGAATAAGAATGAGATCGATCATGTCGGGATTAGTAGGGGCCTTGGGCACATTATTAGCCTATGTCTTGCTTGAAGCCATACATGTATATTACAAATTTCAAGATGTTATTAAGTCAGTATTTGATTATATGTATATATGATGATAAACATAAGCGATTGATATAAACATGTATATATATATGAATATAAATAATGATAAACAAAAGTTGCATTTAAATAGTTTAGTACATAAACATGTGATGATATAAAAAACATGTATTACTAAAACATACATTGCATGGGATTTAAGTGTCGATATACGATTGAGAATCATCTTGTATCGTGTTCTTGATTCATAACCATCATACGCTGCGATTACGTGATCGATCAATCGATAACTCTTCCTCTCGATGTCAATGTCATCGACGAAGTATTGACTCGGGATCTAATTCATGTGGTCACATTTATTATAAATCGACTATGGAAGCATACGCTCTTGGTAAATCTCTCCCATCGACTAATTCTACGCACTACCGCTGTGGGAGTATAAATTACAACTTGCCAATCATGGGCGGTCATCCTTTTCTAACAGGATTAGGAGTGTAGTATACTTGTCTTGTTTGAGTTGGTAAAACAAGCGGTTCGTTGGAGTCTGTGAGACTATGGAGAGTCGATATCGGCGATTCCGTATGCAGCCAACACGTATATCCCTTTTACGAATCAAACCAGCGGCACTTGAACAAGTGAATATGACCCCGTCACGTGCCGCATCACGACAACTCTACGATTTCCTCGACTCCCCATAAAAAGGCGACGCAAGCTCATTGTAACAATCTCCTTGGACCGCACGCTCGAGTTCGTTGTTCTTTTCTGGCACTCCGTATGCCTTTGTGTGAAATTTGTAACCATTCAAGGTGACTTGATCCTTATACGGTCCCATAGCTAGGACTTGTACATTAAGCGTAGGAATCGTTGATCCCTCAAATTCAGAAAGCCTACAAAACTCCATCTTATTAAATGAAGTCATAGTTAACATATGAAGTATATATATTATATATATATACACTACGTCAACTAAAAATTGAACTTACTTTGTCCTTTGCTGAAAAGTGCAAATTTTTTATCGATTGATTTGAGTGCTTCACTTTTAACTTCGTCATCGTGTACGATACAATCTATACCATGTTATAAACATTAACATATTAGAATAAATTTTTTTAAAGATAAAATATCAAGTTTACATGTACCTCACAAATTCGTCGATCTCCTCACAATTGAGAAGAATGTAAGTATATGCGGCATGTAATTCTTGCTTTCGAGAGAGGAATATGCGCTTCTCTTTTCCATAAGTCTTATTTGAGGGGACCAAATACTGAGAGCCCGAAACCATTTAGTTCGACATTTCCCCCATCATCGTGTCTCGATACTCGATTGGCCTTTGTCGAGACTTCATCCAGGAAAATAATGCGAGACAAGCGTAGATATCTCATCAAATGTTATGCCTCGCGTATATCGACCCCTCGACATAAGCTCTATTCTTCACCTTCCTCTTAAGGTTTCCCATCACCCTCTCGAAAGGTACATCCATCTATATTGAGCTGGACCCCCAACACGAGCTTCATAGGGAAGATGGATTTGTAAATGCTCCATTGGAGTCAAAAAAAACGGTGGGAATATTTTTCCGGTTTACTGCGTGATCTCATGATGTTCTTCTCAAATACAAACATGTCCTTCTCATTCGATGATTTTGAACACAAGTCTTTGAAGAAAGCGACTAAGATCGTCAAGCATCCTATATTGGTTTATCAGCGGATCTAGAAATGCTATAAGCATGAGTCTCTCCGTGAACACATTTGACTCTTCAATCTTGCGATTTCCACCGTAACACACCTTACGATGTTTGGCGCATATCCATCCGGTAGTTTTGGAGACTTAACCCATGCACACATCTTGACTTTCTTTTTGACAATGTGTACCTTGCATGCGGTTTGACAATCTTACCATAGGAGATTCATAAAGTTCTAATCGGAATGACTTACAAATATCTTTCATTGTCCAAGCGTGCCTTATCGTTATCTTTTGTCTTCCGTAACATTATGTTAAACACATTTGTCAAACACATTCTTCTCAATATGCATCACATCTAGATTTGAATCAAATTTGTAGACGATCAATAAGCGATTCCCAAAAGATCGCTTCTCGAACCCGGTTATGAGATTCACCGAACCCATTGATTATGTTTGTCGCATCAACCTTACCAAATGGGATAACCCGGCGATCTCATCATCACGATCTCGCATCTCAGTTCGACGATCGCGGTGTAGGCATATCATTATCGTTCTCTATTTCTTGAAAGCGGGTGATCTGCAAGTGAGGCAAGCGATGTGATCGAACCAACAAGGCTTTTCGACCTTTTGATAGATTAAGCGACTTTATATGCTCCATACAATACAGACTGAATGACCAACTTCCGTGTACTCCATCCGACTAACATACCATAAGCTAGGAAGTCACTTATAGTCCACATAACTTGGCCCCTTTAAGGTTGAAATTTGTTTTCGTTGCAACATCCAAGTCGCACTCCATCCTCCCTGATACCTTTAACTTCAAATACATAAGAGGTCTCAAGTAAACATCTAAGTTCTTTCCGGGACTCTTAGGACCGAGAATCACGAGTGAAAGAAATAAGTATGGGCATTTCATTACACATCGAGGAAGCAAGTTATGCGGATAACAATCGAGCGGTGACATAGATGCGGAGCAATTTGAGTGGCTAAACAGTTGAAACCATCGATTGGACAATCCAAGCCTCACATTCTAGGTTCAATGCAAATTCGGGGATGTGCTAAGTTGAAATCTTTCCAAGCACCTTTATCTGCGGGATGATTTAGTTCTCCATCTTTAGCTAGAGATTTCGCATGCCAACTTCGTATGTTGGTGATCTTGAAGACATATACAATCTTTTTAGTCGATGTGTTATTGGAAAATACCTTAGAATCTGGAGTGTCCATGATTGAGGTCCATGATTCCACGGTACCTCTACTACTGACAACATTATAAATGTTAACATATGACTTGAGCATACTTATAACCATATAACTTGAGCGTACTTGTAAGCATGCATATGATTAACATTTAAGCATACTTCTAAGCATATGACTTAAGCGTACTTGTAACCTATATGACTTGAGCATACTTGTAAGCATATGATTAACAACCAAGCTTGGCTTGTACTGTGAGCAGCTAAAGCTTGGCGTAGCCTCGTAATGGCCTCATGACCCCAAGCCCGACCATCCGCTCTAACATCCCTTAATAGGCTCTAGTGGATCACGATAGGCTCGTTAATAGTATAAATGTTATGAAATAACCCGACCCGATAAAAAAATTTACTTGAGTCTCCACGTATTATGGATAAACCACATACACGTGGCGTGTATATAAGGTCATTTCTAGGAACGAAGACATAAACCAACAAGGTCCGTATGAGATACCAAGCGATCGTGTGAGGATCGAACTTGTAAACTTTGAAACTGATCATTTTTCGTGGGAGCAATTATTCACGTTTTGATTCACATTATGATGTCGATATCAAGTTCTCGATCTACAAATGATTTTTCACAATGACCGATATAATTGGTTAAACTACAAACATAAACATGGGATTCACGATTACATATCATGTGCGTGACTTCTATAATAACTTATTTATTACTACCTCTATTGCCTGAAAAAAGAATCCCAAAATATAAATTTTATACTAACTACAATCTAATACATTCATCCTATTACCCAAATGATTTACCCAAAATATAAATTTTATACTAACTCCATCTATCACTAATCAAGTTACCCAATGACATAAATTAACATATTACCCAAAATATATAATTTAAGCATGATAGCCGTATTCATTCATTCGACTCTTTGCGATAAATTAACTCTTAAAACACAAATTAATGTAAACATCTTTGATTTGGAGAAGAGCGAACAAAAATAACAAACAACAAAAAATTAATGAAGAAGAACTTAAAAAGTAGCTCTTACCTCTACAATTAGTCTCTAATTTGAAGAATAATGAAGCAGCGCTTCTCCTTCTTCTCTTCTCCCCTTTCTCCTCTTCTCTCTATTTGATGCTTCTTTTTTTCTCTTAGGTGTTACGTAATAAAGCGACTAGATTCTTTCTGCGATCGTTGACTTATAATGACATGGACTTATCGTGACGCATGCGCCGTCGGCTGATTCAATCATGTCGCTGAAAAATTGGCGCCCAACATTTCCGGTGAAAATTTTGGAGCAAATTTATATAGCGGTGATCAATCTGACCGGATCACGGTTCGCGATAAAGAATAGCGACTAGATTACGTTTGATCGCGGATAATCGGTCGGTATGACTAATATCGATGACCAGATGGTGCGATCATTGGATCTTGACAATCATTGATAGACCTTTTTCTTGTAGTGGTGCATGGGCCGTTCGTGAAAGCTTAACCCGATTTACAAGCATCGGGTGAGAAAGGTTACTACTGATTGAATGAGATGGGCGAATTCGGTTCAATAATATAAGATACGTATCTTATATTATTGATTTAATTATTGTCATAGTATCATCTGCACATTAATTTATATTATTAAATTAATAATTGAGACGACAAAGTTATTCATATTATTATTTACATTATTAACGATGTCTAGAAAGTTTTGTCGAGGAAATGAGTTTGGTCACCTAATTGCGCGCCAATAAGGATAAGTCCTTATCGAAAAGTCCTTCTTTCTTGAGAATGATCTGGTTGTTAATATTGTGAGTTATTATATTACTGATGAATAAATATTATTAAAAACGTGTTTAGTGAAGCCAAGTGAATTGAGATAAATGGAAGAGATTTTTATGAAGTATTTGTTATAAATTTGGCTTATTATATGGACCCTCACTTACCCATTTTTAAATTATCGATAGAAAGTTATCTCAGTTTATATATATATATATATATATTATAAGTTTTTTTTTTTATGAAAAATAGAATATATTATATTTTATTGTTTGCATAGTATTGCATAGTGCAGCATAGTGATGCATAGTAAAATTAAAAAAAATCAAAATTTTTCGTCCGTGATTTCGTATCAAAATTTCTGTGCAGTCTGTGATTTTTCTTTTTAAATAGTATCTTGTCATTCTCCTATAAATAGGATGCTCAGTTTTAAAATGAAAATCATACCAGAATTAGAGAACTCTTCTTCTAAAATATTGAGCGTATTTCTTTTGAGTGTAAAGAAGTTTTGAGTGTAGAAAATAGTGAAATTTTTCTTCAAGAATATCTCCGCTATACCAGTCGGAATTACTTTTCTTTTGAGGTAAGGGGTATTATTTATTTCATATTCGCTTACGATATTATTTTTCGTATTCGTAAGAAAATTTATTTTTGTTCAATATTTGTAAGTAATATTATTCTCGTTCAATATTCGTAAGGAATATTATCTTCGTTCAATATTCGTAGGAATATTATTTTCGTTCAACAGTTGTAAGGGATATTATTTTTGTTCAATATTCGTAAGAAATAATATTTTCTTCCATACTTTGTAGTACGTAAGTAACATTATTTCGTTTCATATTCCTAATTCAAATTTCTTATAATTATTATTCTATTTAGTAAATGGTTAAATTGATAAAAGGTTAAAGTTAAGGGTGATATGTTAAAATTTTATAAAGTAAGCAAGTTGTCATAAAATATTCATTTGGTTGGGAAATATTCTTTTTGTTGGAAATATCTATTTGACGGCACAATTATTGGTGGAACCCACAAAAAAATTATTATCGGAGTTAGAAAATGACAGAAATAATTTTTTTATAAAATAACGGCAAAAGTTTTACCGTTAACTATTGAAATACCCGGTGATAAAGTGCGATGTACGCGTGGTCGCACAAAGATAGCACACGGTATTGTACAGTATCTTTGATTATTGATGCTTACGTGAGAAGTCACTCAATTTTATTCAATTATTGTCACAGTAATTGCTGCATAGTATATCATATTATTGATTTAATTATTATCACAGTATCATCTGCACAATATTTTATATTATTAAATCAGTAATTGAGACGACAAAGTTATTCATATTATTATTTGCATTATTGACGATATCTAGGAAGTTCTGTTGAGAAAAGGGGTTTGGTCACATAATTGCACGCCAATAAGGAGAAGTCCTTATTGGAAAGCCCCCTCTTTCTTGGGAATGATCTGGTTGTTAATATTGTGAGTTATAATATTAATGATGAATAAATGTTATTAAAAATGTGTTTAGTAAAGACAAGTGAATTGAGATAAATAGAGAAAATTTTTATGAAATACTTGTTGTAAATTTGGCTTATTATATGGACCCCCACTTACCCATTTTTTAAAATTATCGATAGAAATTTATCTCAATTTTTTTATTTATATATATATATATAATGTGAGACCCCAGATTTTATGAATAAAGATTTAATTTTCTCGAAATAATTTTTGAATATTATGGTGTGAATTTGATATAATGTTATAGTTGTGAATAGTATTTATAAATTTTGCAAAGTATGCGAGTTGTCATATTATATTTATTTGGTGAATGAATATTCTTTTGTCGGAGAATATCCAGATGCGGTGATGTACAAACATTAGTGGACCTCTGGCGGAATTATTGTTGGATTGAAAAAGCACAAAAATAGTTTATGAAAATAATTGATGAAAGTTTTACTGATTAATCTTGTTGAACTACTCTTAGTAAAGAAACAAGATGTCTGGCATGTGGTTGCATAAGTAGCACTTTGTATTGATTATTTATGCTTATGTGATAAGTCACTCGTTTTTTTTTTTTATTGTTATTATTAATGTAATAAAAGCGAATACTTTTATAAAGTTATTCTCTTAATAGAATATATTATATTCTATTATGCATAGTGTGTTAATAAGTGTCTGATAGTGTTTTGTAGTAAAATCTTTTATATAAAAGCAGAATACTTTTATAAAGTTATTCTATAAATAGAATATATTTTATTTTATTATGCATAGTGTTTGCATAGTGCTGCGTAGTGTTTGCGTATAGTAAATTTTTTTATAAAGTTATTCGTTTTATTAGATTATAAATAGAATATATTATATTTTATTTAAAAGATTTTGCTTTAAATATGGACCGTCAGATTAAAGTAAATTAATTTGACCGATTAATGAGTTAGTTACTTATCGCGATCCATTTTTCTATAAATAGAAGCTCGTTTCATTCATTATTTCTTTTAATTCATTTGAAACTATAGAGAGAAAAGAAAGAAGTGTTCTGCTACTTCACTACTTCTATATCAAGTACTCTTCTTCTTAAGGTAGAGAATATTATTTGTTGTACTTTCGTGAGGGGTGTTATTCTTTTTGTATTCATAAAGAGAACTTATGTTATTCCGCTTTACTATTCTTGTCTGTACACTACTTCTATTGGTGACATTATATTATTAAAGTCTTTCTTATGCATTGGAATATTTATCTCATGCGATAACTCGTCGGATGCGGATTTTGTCTTTATTATTATTCTATTGGAATATCCACATCTGTGTGTTTTATGCTTGGGACATGATTAGATCCTTATTAGTGATACATTGGAATAAACCTGTCTGTGCGGGCAATCACCGCATGCATGGTGATTTTCATTGTTATTCCATTATTTATTATTCATTGGAACATCACTTGGCGGTGTAATTTCGCCCGACCTAGTTCCGTTATTTAGTATTCATTGGATTAACTTTGTCATGCGAAGTACCGCATGCGTGGTGATTTCTTTTGTTATTCCATTCTTTATTATACTTAGGTTGGTTAAAGTTTTGACTTCTATACTCCATGAAATTAGTGGAATATCCTTGATATTTGCGCTTCATCCAAGATATCTTTTCATGGAAATGTTCTTACGAGCATTCTTGAATTTTACTCTCTAAAGCAAGATCATGTTGAAAATTTGGACGTTATTAGTTCTGAATAAATTAATTCTTGAACTTATTTTATTGAATTCTTATATCATTGTCATCATCCTCATGTTTATATTATGTTAAAAGCCATCTGTGGCCTGTAATGCATAGATAGACTTGGTATGATTATGACCAGGGATAATTCGGTATGATCATGGTAGTAATGTTACAAATGATGTGGAAAAAAAAGTTCTCATTAGCAGTAGTAGTACATTGATGGGCGGATTTTTGGTATGATTATGGCTATGGATTCTCTTCGGCCAAGGGTGCAAAGATGAATTGTTTTATGGCATGATCAAGACCGTTGATGAAAACATGATTATCTTTGGCCCGTGGTGCATGGATAATTCGTGGTCGTGATACTAAAGAATATCATTGGCCTGTAGTGTAGGGATGATTTGATGATGTGGATTATTTATTGTTGAGTCTCGCCGATAAAAGTGATGAAAAACCTTTTAAATCATAGAAGATAGTAGATTTTATTCTCTACTTGACTCTTCTAATGGATTGCTTGTTCCGCTGCAGTTAAACTTGATGTTTGTTATATTGTATCAGTTTAACATTGTTGAAGGCTAATGATAATTTATTCTGCATTATCTTAGTCATAATATTTCTTACTGGGCTAGTTGAGCTCACCCTTTCTTTCATTGTTCTCTTCAGAAAATGAGAACGTAAAATTTGAGACTAGTCTGGGGAAACAGTGATGGTCCTAGATGGTGCATTAGTAGTCCTCACTATTCTGTGAAATAGTGTAATAATAAATGTATTGAGGACTTCATTGAGTGTGAATATTGTCTAGATGACAATATTTGTATTAAAACTCACAGCTCATGTTGTATATTTGAGTTTGTATTTGAATTTTGTACCATGTATTTGGCGACTCAAGATGGGTGATGTATACCTATTTTGGGGCATCACATATAAGGTCACAGGGGGGGGGGGCGGGGGCTGGGGGGGGAACCAAATTCACAAGAAGGGGGTACTATTTTATATAAGTGCTGGTGATCTTTATTAGGGTTTGTAATATTCATGAAACCGCAATCAAATTGCAAAAATTAAGCGGAAACGATGTAAAAATCGGAGTTTAAAATTTTTACAAACCATATACCCGGATCACCCTTTATGCACAATTATTAATTAAGCGAAGAATAAGAAATTATGAAATCATACCCTTGTAGAGAAGCGAGCTTCCTCAGTGCAAGTTCACCTCCTACTTCTCCATGATCTCCTTGAATCTCTCAGGTAGATTCCTTCTTTTGATCAATGTAAGCCACCCAAGTGTATGGCCTCTAGAGGTGATCCACCAAAGAAGAAGAATTTTCAAGAAGAAGGGTATTGGCTCAAACCCTAGTTTTTTCCTATCCCATAGAAAAAGGAGGCGTATTCTTCAACTCTAGGAATTACATATATTTTTGATATCGATATAAGACTCCTCTTATAAAGATATCGTAACCTTATTTAATAAAATAAGGTATTATTTAATTAAACTCTTTTAATTAAATGGGCTCCCTAATCTTATTAGAGATAATTAATTAAACTCCTTTAACTAATTTTCCTCCTAATCCTATTAGGAATAAATGAGAATACTTATATTAAATTAATTTCTAAACTCTTTAGAAATTAAAATAATAATAATTGTAATAATATTAATAAGACTCCTCTTATTAATTTATATTTAATATTTCTATAATATTAAATAATAAATATTAAGCTATTTAATTTATTCTATCACCATAGATTAAATTAAATATACTTAAATATATTATTACGATTATGCCATTAACTTCTTAAATAATTATTCTTCCTTTTATGGTGTGACCCTTTAGGTTCTCCATATTAAATAGGTTGTGAATAAATCAATTAGAACAATTCTAATCTTATTTAAATAAATAAATTAAATAATTAATTTATTTAAATAAATAATATTTATTCTACAATAGGGATAAAACTCCCTAGCGATCAACGACTTTCCGGATAATATAGATTTCAACATTAATCATAAAAGAACCTTTGAGTAAATAGTTTCTGTCAGACAATTCAATCCTTCCACCATACAATGTCCCAATTAAATATAAGACATGGAATTCTTGTCAAGTCTTATTTTATTTAATTATATGTATTTCGACTCTTAAATGCACACAACTCAAATAATGCAAATTAGAAACTCCTTTCTAATTTCATTCTCGCCGCCAAGGACTATTGGGTTGTCATTTATCAAATCACATAGGACATTTCTCTTTTTAATAGAAGTGGTAGATTCTTTATTGATCATACATTATCTCCATGTACAACTTATTATACCCAAGCATACCCTTTGATATACCCTAAGGGTCTTAAGGAATAAGTCAAAGTATAACTCATCATACACAAGATACTATGATGATCTCAAGTCCAAGGATCACTTGTACTACTATCACTACAGGAATTCCTATTGACAGGCAAGTAAAACTCCATTAGGTATTCCTTAGCGAGCCGCGTTCAGTGAACTTATTCTCTAATAAGCACCTACATAATTGCTTTAGTGTCTCCACACAAATGATCATGAGATCAATCATCCTCATCCAATGAGAAAGTAACGTATGTACCAATCTATCCGGATTCACTAATCCCCAATTTAGTAATCCAACGATTGGGAACTATTTTAGTTTTAAGCTTTCTAAGAATTTAGATCTCATTAGAATGATCATCATCATTATTCTAAAAGCATTGCTTAAAACTATGGGTTTATCACATATTATAAAACAGCATCATGTAGATAATTAAAAGCCTTTAATAAATTAATACTTTTTATTAATAAACGAATAAGATTGTTACAAAGTATATGCTTTATCATCAAACATGATTGGCTTGTGTACATACTACTTTCAGATACAAGGTTTAAAAATGGAGGCCTTAGTATTTAGTGTTCAAAAGTGTATTACTTGTGAATTGAAATCAAGCCTTGAATTTATAGTCATTCTCAACACCTTAAAGTCCACTTCCGAAACGGATTAGGACTCCTAAACATGACATTTATCATAGTTTGGATCCAACACAATCTCCTTAAAAGGTGCAAGTTGAATATGATTCAAACACTACCTTTTGAGTTTAGTAGATAAATATGGCATGGACTTGAATCCTTAGCTATTTAAACTTCTTATCACTTTGGACTCCATACAAGGGCCACTTACTACATGGGCCCAATTCAACCGAACTCTCATAAACTGGTCTGGGTTCTGGCCTAAGGACTCGGACGCCCGACCCCGATCATCACCAATCCGAGCAAGACTCCGACCCAAAGGACTCGGATGCCCGAACCCGAACACCACCAATTCCTTGATGGCTTCGGCTCAATGGGCTCAATAGACCTTTCTCAACTCAGGCCTTCAGTCCACCTAGGGATCGGTAAATTACGCCCGAACAGTAATAATTTAATATCTTACAAATTATGTTAATAGAAATTGTGAAAGAAAAGGAATAATAAACATAAATAGATGGATAAATAGACGAGGCCTATATATTTATGGCTACTAGAAAATCAAGACAATGCACGAGCAGTGTTTGGGTTACCATTAGAGAGGAGATTGAATTTCTTGAAGAATTAGATGAATAATCTCTGTTAGTATTAATAATACAGATTATGTTTGATGACTTTTGGGTATAGTATAACAATGACTTTGTAGAAGTAGTTTTTGTTTAATATTTATTTGAATATTTGTATTTGATTATGAAATTTTTTTCTTTGCATATTTTTATTCATGGTGCAATGGTTATAATTAATAAAAGGGTAAATTTGTAAAAGTGATATTTTTATTCATGGTGCAATGGTTATAATTAATAAAAGGGTAAATTTGTAAAAGTGATAAAATACTAATTTTTTTACAATTTATAGAAAAAGAAAAAAGGAATACCTAAAATAATTTACAACTGTTATTTTAAATATAATCCGTCTATAAAAATATTTGTATTTTTTCGGTTAATTTCTTTTCTTAAAATTTATATAAAACATATTTGAACTCAAACATTTATTATGAACTTTTAAATTAATTAATTCTCTACACTTTTCTACCTTTCTTGAAAAAAAAACCCTAAAATAATATTCAATTAATGACCAACAGAAAAATAAGTGTGTGAAAATTAGTTGATTTTTTCTGATAACATAAATATTACTCTGCCATGTAGCAATCGCTTTTGACCTAAGTTTTACAATGTTACTAAGGAATCATTCTTAAATAAAATAAAATTAAATTAAAAAATGGGTAATAATTAAGGAATTAAAATAAATTGAACAAAACAAAACAAAACGATTGGGATGAACAAAATTAATTGAAAATTATTACTACTAAACATAATAGTTTATGTACATCATTGTAAAGGACAGAAGTCTTCAACACTTGACATTTTCAAGGTTAGAAACAAACTAATTAATCTTGCCGACTGTGTTTATAGCAGTACTCTATCGGTCCATAATATATGACGTTTTAGAATTATGTATAAAAATTAAGTAAATGGTTGGAAATCATTAAATATAGTATCAATTGTCTATAATACCCTTAAATTCTCATGTATTACCATATTTATCGTATACTCTCTCTCATCTGTAACATTTTTCTATAAGGGATAATTTTGAAAAGATTGTAATTAATTATCCTAAATTTTCTAAAACGTCTAATAATTTGAGAAAATTAAAATCATCTAAAACGTCATATATTATGAGACGGATGAGTATAATCATTTATTGTGATTTGTGACCACTTTAATTAAAATTAAAATAAATAAAATTATTCGTGCATCAAATAATGTTATCAGGACTAAAATGAAATTTTCATTCTTTAATTTTATGTTTTTTTACGAAGTATATTAATTTTTATTTAGTAGTGTAAAAAAATGAACTACAAGACCAATTTTGTTAAAAAAATTATGACCCGACAGAAAACAGGTCACGTGAGTTTCATATGTGCAAATTTAAACGAAAGTCAAATTAGTCATTAGTCACATGCATTAATATGGGAAAATTACACTTTTATGTTAATTAATTTTGCTAATTATTTTATTTTGGAATAATGGATTAGGTTAAATATTTTATTTGAGTTAATTAATTGTTTGCTTTTGATATTTAGTTAATTAATGTATGACATGCATACACGAAATATTAGTGAGATGTGTAGGAATAAAAAATTGTTTTTAAATGAAATTTAACATTTTAATTATTAGGTAAAATGACAAAAATGTAAAAAGAATATATATATATATACATATATATATATATACATAAATATATATATATATATACACGGTCCGGGTCTTAAACTTACCCATTATCTAACATACCTTGCATACCCTCCTTTAGTGACGGACCGGGTGACGATTCGGTCCATCGCTATATATAAAATCGTCGTCTTAGCTTTTAGCCATGGACAATATATAGCGACGGACAACCTATAGCGACAGTTCTATATATAGAGACAGACCGAATCGTCATCCGATCCGTCGCTATATATTGTCTGTCATATATATTAGGTCGCTATATAGGTCGCTAAAAGCTAAGACGATTTGTTTTATATATATAATGACGAATCGAATAAATCGCTTCATTCGTCGCTAAAATGGGTGAACAAAGTGAGCTAAATAAGTGGTGAGCTTAAGATCCGGACCGTGTATATATATATATATATATATATGGAAAAAATATATGTACACAACTGTGTATTACACAGTAGGCTATGACGACTGATTTTTTGGGCTATAGCGACTGTTTCACCTGTCGTCATAGCTATTCTGGGCGATGGCGACAGTTTGTCATAGCCCCACAACTGTGTATATACATATAGCCCTATATATATATATTGTGACGCCCCCAAAATTAGGTATACATCACCCATCTTGAAATGCAGATACATGGTACGTAATTCAAATACAAGCTATAGGTGTACAATACGACAAAACATAAACCGTGAGTTTGAATACAAATATTGTCTACTAGAGATTATACAAACTCAAAAGGAGTCCTCATTATAATTATTATCACACTATTTCATAGAATAGTGAGGACTACTAATGCACCATCTAGGACCATCACTGTTCCTCGACTAATCCTACCACGTTCTCATTTCCTCAAGAGAAACGGTGAAAGAAAGGGTGAGCTCAACTAGCCCAAAGAAGAAATATTATGACTAAGATAATGCGTAATAATTTATCGTTAGCCTTCAACAATGTTAAAGCGATAAAATATAATAAATATCAAGTTTAAGCTGCAGCAGTAATGCTAATCCATTAAAAGAGTCAAGTAGAGAATGAAATCTATTATCTTTTATGATTTAAAAGGTTTTTCGTCACTTTTATCATTGGGACTCGACATTTTAAAAATAACCCACATCATCGAATCACCCCGCACTACTGACGCCCAAGGATATTCTTTAGTATCACGACCACAATTATCCAATATTACGGGCCAAGAATATTTTTTGTATTCATTAATGGTCATGATCATGCCAACAATCATCCATCAATGCACTACGGGCCAATGAGAACTTTTATCACATCATTTATAACATTACGGTCATGATTACACCGAATAATCCCTAGTCATAATCATACCAAGTCCATCTATCCACTACAGGCCACATATGACTTTCAACAAAATATAAACATGAGGATGATGACAATGATAGAAGAATTCAATAAAACATGTTCAAGAATTAATTTATCTAGGAACCGATAACGCCCAAATTGTCAACATGATCATTGCTTTGTAAAGTAAAATTCAAGAATGCTCGTAATAATATTTCCATGAAAAGATCTTTGGATGAAGCGCAAATATCAAAGATATTCCACTAATTTCATGGGTATAAGTCAAAGTTTTAACCAACCGAGTATAATAAAGAATGGAATAACAAAAGAAATCACCACGCATGTGATAGATCGCATGTGCGGGAAGGTTATTCCAACGTAATAATAAAGGATGGAACCAGTCCCGCCGTAAACGCGCATGCACGTGATATTCCGGCAGGATAATAAATAATGGAACCCAGTCCAAACAGAAACGCACGCATGAGGATATTCGACATAAAAATAAATAATGGAACCAGTCCGGCATAAACGCATGCATGTGATATTCGGAAGCGTAATAATAAAGAATGGAATATTGAAGAATGTCACCATGTATAGGGTAGCAGCAGATACATGTTATTCCAATGTAACAATAAATAATGGAATAATGAAGTTCTCTTCATGAAGTACAACAAATAACATCCCTTACCGTAGTAAAAGAAACTGAATATAAGAGTAGGGAAGTAGCAGAATACTTTTTTATAGGTTCTCTTATAGTTCTCTCTCTAGAGTTTCAGTGAATTCGTAAAAAATAATGAAGGAATGAGCTTCTATTCATAGGAAAATGGAATGAATAGTAATTAATTCATGAATGGTCCAGATTGATTTACTATTAAACGGACGATCCAGATTGGTTTACTATTAAAACTTAAAACAACGGTCCATACTGATTTACTATTAAAACTTTAAACCAGCGATCCATATTGATTTACTATTATAACTCCACTAGTGGTCCATATTGACTTACTATTATATCTTCAACCAACGGTCTGAAAAATTAGCACATCTCCTCATGGAATAATATTGTACCCAAATACCTGAATGCACAATACTAGAGTGAATAGTAACCAGGTGAATAGTAACTCGTGAATAGTAACTTGTGTATAATAACTTGTGAATAGTAACTTGTGAATAGTGACTCGTAAATAGTAACTCATGAATAGTAACTTATGAATAGTAACTCGTGAATAGTAACTGATGAATAGTAACTCCGACACGAAAATTGTCCCGAATACCCAATTGAACAATATATCCTCCAGACATCAATTATATTAACACAAATAAGTCCAACACAATAGAACTATAAAATTTATCTTTAATTAACACGAACTTATTCATCATTAATATTATAATTCACAATATTTAACAACCAGATTGTTTCCAGGAAAGAGGGGGCTTTCCGATAAGGATTTCTCCTTATTGGCGCGTAATTAGGTGATCAAACCTCTTCTTGACAGAACTTCTAGACATTGTCAATGTTGCAAATAATAATATGAATAACTTTCTTTGTCTCAATTATTGATTTAATAATATATCATATAATGCGTGGATGATCTTGTAATAATAATTAAATCAATAATATGAGGGATATGATGCAGCAATTACTGTAGCAATAATTGAGTATAACTGAGTGACTTCTCACGTAAGCATCAATAATTGAGCAACATGTAACAACACATGATCTCTAATATCGAATTCTACGTCCTTTCGATGAAGATCAACATAACTCTTTTCTCGATTTTGTGAAGTTGTTATACGTTGTCGGATCATTTGAATCTTTTCTTTAGTCATACGCATCAACTCCCGGCCCCAACAACGTTGTTTCACCCACCTCATCCCAAAGATATCGAGAACGACACTTTCTCCCATACAACGCTCGAATGGAGCCATGCCAATACTTGCTTGATAATCTGTTGTTATAGGAAAACTCCACCAATGGTAAAAAACTTGTCCCAACTTCCTTGAAATCAAGGACACAGTAGTCTTAATAGATCTTCAAGAGTTTGAATAGTCCTCTCCGATCGTCCATCCGTCTCGAGGATGATATGCCGAGCTAAATTGTAAACTGTGCCCATAGCTTTTCTGTAAACTAACCCAAAATCGTGAAGTGAATCTTGGGTCTCAATCGTAAACTATGGATACTTGGCATACCATGCGCCTTACAATCTCATTTATGTACATCTGAGCAAGACGTTCAAGTGTATAAGTTTCTCAGATAGGTAAGAAGTGAGCAGACTTGGTCAATCTATCAAAAATGACCCAAATTGCATCTATGCCTTGAGAAACCTTAGGAAGACCCCAGAACGAAATCTATGGTAATGTGCTCCCACTTCCATTCGGAATTTCAAGTGGTTGCAATGGACCTTTTGGTACTTGATGCTCTACCGACTCATTGACAAGTTAAACACCTTGAGATAAACTCCGCTATCTCTCTCTTCATATTGCTCCACCAAAATGTATGTCAAGATCATGATACATTTTGGTACTCCTGTGATGGATTGCAAAATTGTGTGTTGTGTGTCTCCATCATGATTTTATACTTTAAATCGTGGATCGTTAGAAACACAAAGTCCGGAGTTGACTTCAAGTATTCCTTCTTCATCGATTCTTGCTTCCTAAGATAGCACCTTCTTGCACTTTCTTTCCTCATACGACGCCGCCCGGCTCAGTAGTTTGAAAGCAATTTTTAACTTTATCAATTAAAGTTTGGTTCTACTCATATATTCGCCATCATCACATGGGTCCCTAGAGTTTTTAACTCTATCTCCATCCTTTGCAAGTCACACAAATGGGCCTCATTGACAATATCGCACTCAGATTTTGCATATGATCTTCTACTCAATGCGCGCTACTACCACGTTCGCTTTTTCCAGGATGGTATTGGATGGTATGATCATAATCTTTCAACAGTTCAAGCCAACGTCGTTGTCGCATGTTGAGTTCCTTTGAGTGAAGAAATATTTGAGGCTTTTTATGATCCAGAAGATCTCCACTTTCTCCCCATACAAGTAATGCCTCCAAATTTTAAGTGCGAAGACAATAGTCGCTAACTCTAGATCATGAGTAGGATAATTCCTCTCATATTCTTTGAGTTGTCTTGAGGCATAGGCTATGACTTTCCCATGTTGCATAAGAACACATCCCAACCCTTTGCTCAAGCATCATCAGAGATGACAAATCCTCCGAGGCAGATGATATTGTCGTAACAGTCTTTGAAATGAGTCTCTCTCGAGTTCTTGAAAACTCTTCTCACATTCTTCACTCCAACCGAACTTTGATCTTTTCAAGTCAGCTGAGTTAATGGAGTAGCGATTCGAGAAAATCCTTCCACGAATCTCCGATAATAACCAGTTAAACCGAGAAAGCTACGTACTTCGGTCATTGATTTAGGTTGCTCCCAGCTTTGAATAGCTTCAATCTTTCTCGGGTCAACAGATATTCCATGACTTGATACTACGTGCCCAAGGAATGCTACTTCTCTCGCCGAACTCGATTTCATCAACTTGGCATAAAGCTTGTATTCACGAAGCTTTTGGAGTGTCAGCCTCAAGTGTTGCTCATGATCTTCACGACTTTTGGAATAAATAAGGATGTCATCAATAAAGACGACCACAAAGTGATCCAAATATTCCTTGAATACTCGGTTCATCATATCCATGAAGGCGGCGGTTAGGAGCATTAGTCAATCCAAAGGACATGACTAGAAATTCATAATGCCCATACCGAAGTTTCGAAAAGCCGCTTTGGAATGTCATCTGGTTCTAATCTTCAATTGGTGATATCCGAACGTAAGATCAATCTTTGAAAAGAATTTGGCTCCTTGCAATTGGTCAAAAACAGTCATCAATACGTGGCAATGGATACCTATTTTTTAATGGTGACATGATTCAACTCCCGATAATCAATACAAAGTCGCATACTCCCATCTTTCTTCTTCACGAATAGAACAGGAACACCCCAAGGAGATGTACTAAAACGAATGAAACCAATGTCTAACAATTCCTGCAATTGGGTCTTTAACTCCTGGAGCCATTCATTATGGGGCTTTGGAAATGGGTTTTGTACCAGGTTCAAGGTCGATACAAAATTCAATTTCACGCTCTGGGGGTAGGCCATGAAGTTCTTCAGGGAATACGTCAGGAAATTTATTAACAATAGAAATATCGTTCAAAACTGACGTATTTTTGTTTAAATCTGTGACATGAGCTAAGAAAGCTTGACATCCATTTTTCAATAAACGAATAGCTTTATGGCTTGAAATGACCGTGATTGATTTTAATGGTTTGGTCGCTTGAATTCGCATAATAGGTTGATTAGGAATATGAAAACTAACAACCTTACAAAAATAATCAATTTTTGCATGATGAGTATTTAACCAATCAATCCCTAGAATTACGTTAAACGTAAGTATTTTTAAAGAAATAAGATCGATGTGTAATGTAATGTATACCGATTTGAACCAAACAAGACTTATAACCAGATGGATGTAATGAAGGTTTCTCCCAACGGAGTTTCCACAGATAAGTCAAAGTCTAATTTCTCCTGAGTCAAATTTAATCGTTGAAAGCGCAAGTAGGAGAAATAAAAGAATGGGTAGAACCCAGATCAAATAAAGTATAGACTTCGCTAGAGTTTATGATAAGCTTACCCGTGATGACCTCATTCGGGTTCCTTGCTTTCGGGAGGTCACAACAAACGCCTCCTCAGACCACCGGCTTTGACTTTTTCGGGATGGCCTTTGGTGCCTCCATCCTAGCCGAACTTGTCTTCGGTGAACGACAAAATTGGGCTAAGTGACCTTCTCTTCCATAATTATAACATGCTTTGACTTGCATCGCTAGCTTTGGACCGATGTGTCCCTCCCTCCGCATTTGAAGCATATGATAGGTGGTCGTTTCTCCTTCCTTAACAACGGTCTTTGGTGCCGACGCGTCCTTCCATCATTGTTGAATCTCCTCTTGAAATGTTCATTCTTATTATTTTGGCCTCGATTACCACCAAGTGGTTACCATTTCTGGCCTGTTGATTCCCTCCACGCTTGTTGTCACCGCTTCGATGACTGCTTCCTTTGGTTGCGTTGACTCGTTATCGCGCCTCCACTAACTGAGCCCTATTTACAACATCTGAATATAAACACGCTTTTATGAGAAATAAGATGTTGTCGATTCCCGACTTCAAACCTCTTAAAACATCCGCGTCATTCTTTCTTTATTATCCACCAAGTGGGACGCAAATCGGGATAACTCGGCAAACTTGGCTTCATACTGCGACACGGTCATATTATTTTGCTCAAATTTGATGAATTCTACCTCTTTTATATGATTTAATACTTTAGGGAAAGTATTTGTCGTTGAATAGTTCTTGGAACTTTTCCCAAGACATCTTCAAGTGCGGCAGTCGAGTATGCTTTTACCGATTTCCCACCAAGAACCGCCTCTCCTCGCAACATAAAGGCGGTAAAGGAACCTTTTGCTTCCTCTGAGCATCCCAAGACATCAAATATCTTGGTGATCTGTTTTATCCATGTTTCCGCTTTAAGTGGTTTTGGCTCTCCAATAAACAAAGTGATCCCAGCCTCGACTCCTTGAACTATTTAGCGGTGACCGTCCCGAGAGTTTCGAGAAATTATGGTGATGATACTTATACACAATTAGTTTCCACCTATATTTTGGACAGAGCCGCCTCATCACGATTAATTAGCGAAAATATTTTATTACTTGCATTCCATTTTCCTATAAAATTGCATGAATTGCATAAAGCCTCCTAACATTTGATCATTCATCATTTGGTCGTTGTTGTTGTTGTTGAGGATTGGATTACGCCTTACCGATGCACATTATCCCGTTATTATTATCGCTGATATGTGGTGAATCAACTACGTTTTCATCCAAGATCTTTTCATTCTTCTGTGCTCCATCGCTATTCTCAACATTCTCAAATGTCATTTTCAGACATCGCCACAAAACAAAAGTTTAATTAACATGTAATATATTATCCCTATATTCTAACCGACTTCTTTTAAAACCAAATAAAAAAAAAAACTTAGGTAGGTCATACTAGCAAAGAAATTCTTCGCGCTCTCCCTCCTAGTTCTATTCTCACATCTTAGCCAGGATCATATCCCTAAGCTTTTGATACCAACCGTAATGCCCAATTAAATAAAAAAATTAGGTATACATCACCCATCTACCAACCAGAACGCCCCAAAAATTAGGTATACATCACCCATCTTCGAAGTCGCCAGATACATGGTATGTAATTCAAATACAACTTAATAATACAATCGTCTGTACAATACGACAAAACATAAACCGTGAGTTTGAATACAAATATTGTCTACTAGAGATTATACAAACTCAAAAGGAGTCCTCATTACAATTATTATCATACTATTTCACATAATAGTGAGAACTACTAATGGACCATCTAAGACCATCACTCTGTTCCCCGACTAGTTCCAACTACGTTCACATTTCCTGAAGAGAATAGTGAAAGAAAGGGTGAGCTCAATTAGCCCAGTAAGAAATATTATGACTAAGATAATGCAGAATAATTTATCGTTAGCCTTCAACAATGTTAAACTGATAAAATATAATAAATATCAAGTTTAACTGCAGCAGAATAAATAATCCATTAAAAGAGTCAAGTAGAGAATGAAATCTACTATCTTTTATGATTTAAAAGTTTTTCATCACTTTTATCATTGGACTCAAATTTTAATAAATAATCCACATCATCGAATCACCCCGCACTACGGCCAAGGATATTCTTTAGTATCACGACCATAATTATCCATGCATCTACGCCAATAATATTTGTGTATTCATTAATGGTCACGATCATGCCAACAATCGTCCATCAATGCACTACGGCCAACGATGACTTTTATCACATCATTTGTAACAATACTGGCCATGACTACAACCGAATAATCCTCGGTCATAATCATACCAAGTCCATCTATGCACTATGCCGCATATGACTTTCAACAAAAAATATAAACATGAGGATGATGACAATGATATAAGAATTCAATAAAACAAGTTCAAGAATTAATTTATCTAGAACCGATAACGCCCAAATTGTCAACATGACATCGCTTAGTAGAGTAAAATTCAAGAATGCTCAAGAATATTTCCATGAAAAGATATGGATGAAGCTTAAATATCAAAGATATTCCACTAATTTCATGGGTATAAGTCAAAGTTTTAACCAACCTGAGTATAATAAAGAATGGAATAACAAAAGAAATCACCACGCATGCGATAGATCAAGACAGCAAAGTTATTCCAATGTAATAATAAAAAGTTATTCCAAATGTAATAATAAAGATGGAACCAGTCCGGCCAGAACGCATCCCATACGTGATATTCGGCTGTAATAATAAATAATGGAACCAGTCCCACAGAAACGCATGCATGATATTCCGAATATTCTACTGTAATAATAAAGAAATGTAATATTAGAAGAATGTCACCATGTATAGTAGGGTAATTGTGATATACATGTTATTCCAATGTAACAATAAATAATGGAATAATGTAAGTTCTCTTCATGAAAGTACAACAAATAACATCCCTTACCGTAAAAGAAACCAATATAAGAGTAGGAAGTAGCGTAATACTTTTTTATAGGTTCTCTTATAGTTTCTCTCTAGAGTTTCAAAGGAATTCGTAAGAAATAATAAAGGAATGAGCTTCTATTTATAGAAAAATGGAATGAATAAGAATTAATTCATGAACTATCTGTGATTGATTTACTATTAAACAAACGATCCAAATTGGTTTACTATTAAAACTTAAAACAACCATCCATATTGATTTACTATTAAAACTTTAAACCAACGATCCATATTGATTTACTATTATAACTCCACCAAGTGTCCATATATGATTTACTATTATATCTTCAACCAACTATTCAAAAATTAAGACATCTCCTCATGGAATAATATTGTACCCAAAAATTCGAATGCACAATACTAGAGTGAATAATACTCAGAAAGTGAATAGTAAATCGTGAATAAGAATCTCATGAATAGTAACTCATGAATAGTAGACTCTCGTAGATAAGAACTCATGAATAGTAACTTATGAATAAGAACTCGTGAATAAGTAATCATGAATAGTAATCTCGACTAACTAAAAGTGTCCCGAATACCCAATCGAACAATATATCCTCCGCACATCAATTATATTAACACAAATAAGTCCAAATACAATGGAACTATAAAATTCATCTTTAATCAACACTAACTTATTCATCATTAATATTATAATTCACAATATTTAACAACCGCGGTTGTTCTCGTGAAAGAGGGGCTTTCCGATAAGGATTTCTCCTTATTGCCAAGCAATTAGGTGACCAAACCTCTCCTCGATGTAACTTCTACATATCATCAATATTGCAAATAATAATATGAATAAACTTTATTCGCCTCAATTATCGATTTAATAATATATCATATAATATGATGATATTTTAATAATAATTGAATCAATAATATGAGGATATGATGCAAAGAATTATCGCAAAGTAATAATCGAGTATAACCGAGTGACTTCTCACGTAAAGATCAATAATCAATACCGTAGCGCATCGCAAGTAACTCACGCCAGACATCGCATTTTTTACTAATGGGTAGTTCAACAGCTTTTAACCAGAATACCTCCGCCAAGTTATTTTCATAAAGTATTTTTGTGTTTTCAATCCGACAATAATTATGTTGTGGGTCCACCAATGATTGTGCTATTGTATTTAATATTCCCTCGTTAAAACGAATATTCCCCTAACCAATCGAATATTATATAACAATCATGCGACTTTGTAAAATTTATAAATATTACCCACAACTATAACATTATATTAAATCAATATCATAATATTCAAAATATAATTGAAAAAATTATTCTTTATTCATAAAAGTTAAGCCTTTTATATATATATATATATATATATATATATATATATAGAAGTTTTAAGTTTCACCCTTATTGAGCTCTCACCCCGCGTTTTTTTTAATAAAGGGTAAATTTCAATAAAGGTGAGTTTAAGAAAATATATATATATATATATATATATATATATATATATATATATAGACACGTACGTAACTAATTTAAACATTACTTTGACATCAATATGCACTCGCCCAGCTCACATGGCCTGTTTTTCGTTCAAAAAACTATGCAGTTTGGTATACATGATAAACGTAATTCATATTTTACTAATTGTATTTCATTATATAATTATTCTCTTTATTATGATTCGTATGTTGTTATATGCTAATGCTCCTGTTTTAAAATGGCTAATTAAATTGCTGTCGAGTTAATTAATTATAATATTACTCCTATATTTGGAGACATGCGGAATAAGTAGTATAATAACTGTATTTTAAAAGCTTGCATTTCGAAGAACAAAATCCTAATGTATTTAAAGTTTAAAAATATCAAAAAGTCGATGTCGAACATGCACCAATATAAAATTAATTTTGGTCAATTGATTAATATAATATCCATACGCACGCGAGATGTGATCTCTTTTTATGTGTCATCATTATATTGATCAAACGTAACACATCAAAATTGATTCGGTACTTTTAAAATTTCAAATGGAGTACTATAAAAAGTATCATCACAAATATTACAACAGCTAGTAGTTGAATAAATCCTAAAATGAGACGCTCAAACGCCACTCATGAACCCTCCTCTAATAGGCTTTAATGGCCCTTTGATAACTCCTACAAAAGGACCACTAAACCCCAAGAGAAACACCACATGCGGACTATATAGAGAACTCACGTTAGATAAATTCAAATACAACTTACTAACCTAATCTCAGCAGATAATAAAATAAAAAACAAATTTTTCGTTTACTAGATATTATACAAACTCAAAAGGAACACACGTAATAATGGCGCTTACTAACGCTATCCTCCTCGACCATTACTTCGCTCCCGATCATTCTCAAATAAAATTTATGTTTTCATTTCCCAAGAGAATAAAGAAAGAAATATTCAAATTTCAAGAAGAAATATTACGACTAAGATATAAATTATCATTAGCTTTCAACAAAAATGTTAAACCGATAAAATACAATAGACAAAATGGCTTTAATCATAATGGAATAAAGAATCCATTAAAAGAGCCAAGTAGAGAATAAAGCTCTACTATCTTTTAGGTTTTAAAAGGTTTTATCAATTTTATATCGGTGAGATCAATTTTAATAAATAAACCACTACATCTAATCATCCCCGCATTCACTGGCCACGATTTTCATCAAATTATCAATGGTCACGACTATACCGAATCACCCTGGTCATAATCATACCAAAAAACTATCCATCATCGCATTACGCGCCTAATCGGCGACATTTTGTCACATCATTTATATCAAGTCACGATTATACCGAATAATCCCTCATTATATCATCATACTAAGCTTCATCTACGCACGTAGTTTCAAAAGATAACATAATATAACACGAGGATGATGACAACGACATAATAATTCAATAAAACAAGTTCAAGAATTATTTAATCCATGAATTATTAACGCCCAAATCATCAACACGACATCGCTTTCAGAGAGTAAAATTCAAGAACGATCAAGAATATTTCCATGAAAGATATTGGATTTAAACGCAAATATCAAGGATATTCTACTAATTTCACTGAAAGATAAGTTTCAAAGTTTTAACTAACCCAGATAATAAAGAATGGAATAACAAAAGAATCACTACGCACGCAGATTGCATTTTATTACGCGTTATTCAACAGTAATAATAATAATCAACTGCGTCAAAAGTGAAATTCACAATCGATGCGACGTTCCAACGTAATAATAAAGATGGAACCCAGATCCCAGAAACACACACGACAGGATATTCCAACAGAACGATAAAGATTTTAACTGCGTCCCGCCAAAAACACATGTATGACTGTTCCAACAGTAATAATAATAAAATCGGAACGGCGGTCGCCAGAAACACATGCATGCGATGTTCCAACGTAATAATAATAAGAATGTCACCAAGATAAAGTAAATCACAGATACAAAAGTTATTCCAATGTAATAATAAGAATGGAATAACATAATGATTTCACCAAGATAGGGTGACGCCACATATACAAGTATGATAGTAGATGCCACTTTTACGGCGTTATTCCAATGTAATAATAATGAAATTAATAATGTGTTCTCTTCAAGAAAAATAATAACACCCTTACCGTAAAAAGAACCTAATATGTAAGAAATAAAAAGGTAATACTCTTCTTCTTTCTATAACTTTCTATAAACTTCTCTCTATAATTTCTCTGTAGCTTCAAAATGAATTCGTAAGAAAAATAATGAATGAACGAAATTTCTATTTATAGAAAATAGAACGATAAGAATCTAATCCATTTAACTATTCAGATCGATTTATTTTAATCTGACTATTCATATTTAAGTTAAAAATCTTTAAATAAAATATAATATATTCTATTTATATAAAAACATTTTACTACGCAAAACACTACGCAATACTACGCAAAACTACTACGCAAAACACTACGCAACACTACGCATAATAAAATATAATATATTCTATTTATGTAATAACTTTAATAAAGATTCTATTTTATATAAAAGATGTTTCGCTTTTATTACGTAATAATAAATAATAAAACAAAACGCCATTATCGCTTATAATAATTCATATTATTAATCGATAATAATTAATCAAACCGAAGTAACTTCTCACATAAAGATCAATAATCAATACCGCAGTGTTACTACGCAACCACACGACATCGTATTTTTTACTACCGAAGTAGTTCAACAAGAACTACTCAGAAACTTCCGCCGTTATTTCAATAAAATATTTTGTCGCTTTCTCAATCCGATAATAATTTGCTATGGGTCCACCAAATGATTGAGTCATTGCATTTAATATTCCCCGCTAAACCTAATATTCCCCACCAATCGAATAATATAATATAACCACTCAGATACTTTCAGCAAAATTTATAAATACTACCCACAACTATAATATTATCTTAAATTCACACCATAATATTAAAAAATTATTTCAACAAAATTTAAATCTTTATCGATAAAATCTATTCTCATATTAACCCTGAACGGACTATATATATATATATATATATATATATATAGAGAGAGAGAGAGAGAGGTGCGATCAGTCCGAACTGGGATGACGAAAGGACCAAAATTCTAATTTTTTTTTAAAACAACTAAAAATAAAATAATATTTTATGGAATTGAAATTTTTCCATCAAATGGTGTGATTTGAGACGTATAACAAAAATATGTACATCATGCAGAATGATCACCATTTTGGTATAGGTATTCAAATCACGCCAAAAATATCAGATAAATGGAAAATTTTCAATTCCATTTTAAATTTTTTTTTTTAGTTTTTAAAAAAAAAAAAAAAAAGTTTTTGATCGCGCCCGTAAGTTCAACTCGATCCATTATGTGTATATATATATATATATATATATATATATTAAAATTTTAAAATTTTGTTTATACACTTTTAAGATCATAAGAGTATTTTATTACATTCTTTTAATTGAATTTATTTGCTATACACTATACTCTCTACTAATAAAAGTAATTCATCTTTCTGAACACTCAGTCTTCCCACATGAAAATAAATAAAATGGTAATTAATATTTTCTGACAATTTTTTTGTCATAAATGTTATAGTACCGCATATATACTTACTTAATCACTAGTTAATTGTAAAAAATTCAAATTCGTATAAGTAATTTAGGTGATGTTTTATTGCATATTAATTTTAGTCGTTCATCTCTTAATTCATCTGAATTACTTATATATTTATATTAAAAAATTCTTTAAATAATTTAAACTCATATTTATATTATATCTTAATTATTAATAATACATCTTAATACAAAAATAATGGCATTAAGAGGTAAACTGTTTGGTTACATTACAAAAGATTTAATTATCATTTACTACTGAACTTCTGGACCATAGAAAAGCAATAAATGAAAATAATTTGAATATTGAAATTGGATATTTTCAATATTTCTTTATGGTCAAAATTCAGGTGGCGTTGCGCTTTCACAGCCTCTCACCACCACCCTCTCTCTCTCTCTCTATATATATATATATATATATATATATATATATATATATATATATATATTTCCTCCGTCTCTGCGATAAAAGTTTTGATAAAATTTTTTACGATATTAAGATATAAAAAACGACAAAATTATCCATTTATAACGCTATTAAATATGGAGAGATAATTGAATAAGAAAAGTATGAGATATTTAATGCTACGCCAGATAATAGAAAAATATATGTAAAAGTTTTTGGTTATTAAAAGGAAAATAGACATTTAACATGGGATTACTACCAAAATAAGAATAGCGACTTTTATCACGCAGGCGGATGAAAGATATGGGTTATATCTATATACATAATCACAGAAGATATTAATATGTCATGTCGCTCAGCAGTTTTTTTTGACTATAGTTGAACCGTCATGGCATGTATGTAATATTATAAAAAAATTTCATTATGTATTTATCACAGATCACAATATATATATATATATATATATATATATATATATATATATATATTATCTTTTCTTTACGAGTGGATTTGATTTCAAGTAGTTTAAAATAAGCTCTCTATTTAGACAATTTATAGAGATAAGTTTTGTATAAATATAGAATTGTAATTTTGTTACACAAATAAAATATAAATGTTATGAAATGATAAATAAAATAAATTAAGAGAATAATATATATATATATATATATATATATATATATATATATATAATCTCTCAGATTCAAGTTTGGCCATCCATAATTCTTTTTGAAATCAAATAAAATTCTCGGATGTGGTGTTTCCCCATCTTATCGCTGCAACTCTCTCTCTCTCTCTATATATATATCACAAACTAACATTTAAATTAAGATTCTCCGTCTCAAGATAAAAATCCAGTAGATTTTTCGACATATTGCTAAGATTAATAAAATGATAAAATTGTCATAATAATGCCATTAAATATGGAGAGAATTAAAATAAAATAAAATATGAGATATTTAATTCTTTTTATAATAGGAAAAAATGTGTAAAAGTTTGGTTATTAAAGAAAGAAGACATTTAACATGGGACAACCCAAAATAATAATAAGGACTTTTATCCGGGGACGGAGAGAGTATAATTTAAATTACATTAAAGCAACTTAAAACCTTTTAAAGATTCCACCATTTATTTTGGTGACTTTTCCTTTCAATTGATTTCTAACAATAAAATGCAATTTTCGGTTATACATGTAGAATTTATTATTACAGGACTATTCAATACTACAGGACTATTCAATACTACATTGTCCAATTAAAGTATAATGAATCAAATCCTAATATACAAAAATAAGTTATATTGCAGATAATTACATTTTAAATGATGTTTATTATAAAAATATTATTAAGTTCTATAAAACGAAAGAATAGTTTCTACCTCGATTCAGACTTCGCTTAACTAAAAAGTTCGATCAAGTTTCGATTCAAAATATAAATTATTCAAATATGAGCAAGTTTTAAAGTTCGATAAATTACTCGAAGCTTCTCAAATTATAATTTTCTATTGATACTCGGATCATATTCTTTATGGACTCAATTCAAAATTGTACTTACCAAACCGAACCAAATTTAAGTAATTCAATACCCGACTCAACTGATTTATACCCTTAAATATTATACCGTTACCGCGTTATTTTAAACACTTTTTTCTTAATTATCTAAATGAAAGGCGTAGTTTAGACTGCCTGCAATCAGAATATGTAAAAGAACAGGCTCCATTTAAGACTCTTTCCCTTCCCATGCACCTATCATCAACAACTTTCCATATCCGACGTGTCATCATCTCAACCGTGCATTCCCATGACAATCAAACGGCCACCTTCACTTTCCAACTAACACATATATCCGCCTGCCCACCCCCACCACTCTATTTAAACCAGCCTTAAGCTCCTCAACCATCTCAGGAAATTCAGCTTAAGCAATTTCCACAAATACATTTGTTCACATTATAATTCTCTCTTGTAGATTCACACAATTTATTTTATTTTATTTTATTTATTTTTCTTCTGGATTTTATTGTCCAAATGAACGGCCACGTGAAAAACGACATTTTGTGCGTCGAAAATGACCCATTGAACTGGGGCATGGCGGCGGAGTCCCTCAAAGGGAGTCACCTAGATGAGGTGAAGCGGATGGTGGAGGAGTACCGGAATGCGGTGGTCCGGCTAGGCGGAGAAACGCTCACGATAGCTCAGGTGGCGGCGATAGCATCCCAGGACACCGGAGTGCAGGTAGAGCTATCGGAGGCAGCACGGGCCGGCGTGAAGGCTAGTAGTGATTGGGTGATGGATAGCATGAATAAAGGGACAGATAGTTATGGTGTGACAACTGGTTTTGGTGCAACTTCTCATAGGAGGACTAAACAAGGAGGAGCTCTTCAAAAGGAGCTTATAAGGTAAAATTCAATTAAGTTAAATTGTATTTAGTTTATATCATAATCATGAATTATTATTATTATTATTACTTTTATGTAGTAATATTTGCTCCCTCCTTAAATTTTGTTTTTTTTATGATTTTATCTATCGTTTGTAAATTTAAAAAAAAAAAAACTAAATGACTTGGCTTTTAATATTATCCCTAACTACTCCCTCCGTCCCAGGATAAAAATTCTGGTGGACTTTTCACGCATATTAAGAAGAAGAATAAAATGACAAAATTGCCCATAATAATGTCATTAAATATGAAGAGAATTAGAATAAGAAAAGATCTCTCGTCCTCAAATTAATTCGCTTCAATTTTGACCTTTTAAGTCAAATCGACTATTTTAGAATTAATAATTAAACATATATAAATATATTTCTAAAATTATAAAAATTAGGATTAGTAATAAATTGTATATACTTTCTTTTGATTATAATCTCTTCACCTATATTTACTTAAAAATAGAAAAGATTAGTTTTAAAAATGGTCAATTTGACTTTAAAAAGTCAAGTGGCTGAAGAATTAATTTGGAGACGGAGGAGTATGAGATATTTAATGCTACGGGCATAATAGGAAAAAATGTAAAAGTTTGGTTATTAAAAGAAAGATAACATTTAACATAGGACAAAAAGAAAAATAATAATAAGCGACTTTTATCCAGTTATCATGTGGGAGATTAAATACTAATTTGTTTATTTTTCACCTTTATAATGAATTTTTGAAAGACCATATTGAGATTTTATATTTAATTAATTTAATCAGTTAAACAAAAGAAATTAACAAATACTAGCATTTTTAAATGTACTTTCTCCTAAAACATTATTTAATAAAGAACAAAGACAATAATATATTAGGGTCTTTATAGTCTTTCAATTTGAGGGGTATATAGGTAGGTGGTCTCTTAAAGAGATGAACATATTTGTCCATTATTTGGTGGAATTTTCACCAGTTTGCAGATTAAATGACAAGCATTAAAACATTATAAAATAGTATAAACTAACACATTATAGGAGTAGCTGTTTTATTATTTTATTTAAAATCAAATTCCTATAATGGATCTAAACGAATGGAGTAGTTAATTTGGATGACTGCATTTCAATCTCTAGATCTTCTTATTGTGGACTTGGTCCAAGTGGAGAAATGGACAAGCATAACTTTTTAAACCCCTCAGCTGGCCTGGAATAGCTTGGGCCCACACTTGTTATTAAAAATGTAAATAAATAAAATCTGTTCAAACATTTGGGCTTCCAAAAAGTTACCTACAAATGACTTATTTTTTGGAAAAATAGCATGTTTTCCAACCAACTTGTCAAATTTTTATTTGGAATAATAAGTATATCCATAGTTGCATCTTCATGTACAAAACAAAGTTGCTAATAATATTCATGAAATTCTTGTTACAACAGATTTTTAAATGCTGGAATTTTTGGGAACGGGACCGAGTCGAGCCACATCCTGCCGCATTCGGCTACTCGGGCATCGATGCTTGTGAGAATCAACACCCTTCTTCAAGGATACTCTGGCATAAGGTTCGAGATCTTAGAAGCCATTACCAAGTTGCTTAACAATAACATTACCCCATGCTTGCCCCTCCGTGGCACGATCACGGCCTCGGGTGACTTGGTCCCTCTATCGTACATTGCTGGGCTTTTAACGGGCCGGCCCAATTCCAAAGCTGTTGGGCCTACCGGAGAATCACTCGATGCTTGCAAGGCCTTTTCCCTTGCTGGAATTGAATCGGGGTTTTTTGAGTTGCAGCCCAAAGAAGGCCTAGCACTGGTAAATGGCACTGCAGTTGGTTCTGGCATGGCTTCCATGGTTCTTTTCGAAGCCAATATTCTAGCAGTTTTCTCGGAGGTTTTATCTGCCCTTTTCGCCGAAGTTATGCAAGGAAAGCCCGAATTCACCGACCATTTGACCCATAAATTGAAGCATCACCCGGGCCAAATTGAGGCTGCAGCAATTATGGAACACATTTTAGATGGAAGCTCTTACGTTAAAGAAGCTCAAAAAATCCATGAAATGGACCCCTTGCAAAAGCCTAAACAAGACCGTTACGCCCTCCGAACCTCGCCCCAATGGCTAGGTCCGCACATCGAGGTGATCCGAGCATCCACAAAGTCCATCGAACGAGAGATAAACTCCGTTAACGACAACCCACTAATCGATGTCTCGAGGAACAAGGCCTTGCACGGAGGAAATTTCCAAGGCACCCCAATTGGCGTGTCCATGGACAACACTAGACTAGCCATTGCCTCAATAGGCAAACTCATTTTCGCTCAATTTTCAGAGCTAGTAAATGACTTCTACAACAACGGGCTGCCCTCAAATTTATCCGGCGGCCGAAATCCAAGCTTGGATTACGGGTTCAAAGGGGCTGAAATAGCAATGGCCTCATACTGCTCCGAGCTCCAATTCCTAGCCAATCCAGTCACAAATCATGTACAAAGCGCGGAGCAACATAACCAAGATGTGAACTCATTGGGCTTAATCTCGTCCCGAAAAACAGCCGAGGCTGTGGATATATTGAAGCTAATGACTTCAACTTGGTTGGTGGCCTTGTGCCAAGCTATTGATTTGAGGCATTTGGAGGAAAATTTGAAACACACAGTGAAAAACACAGTTAGTCAGGTGGCTAAAAAAGTGCTCACCATGGGGCACAACGGGGAGCTTCACCCTTCGAGGTTCTGCGAGAAGGACTTGCTCAAAGTGGTTGACCGAGAGCATGTGTTTTCGTACATTGATGACCCGTGTCTTGGCACGTACCCATTAATGCAGAAGTTGAGGCAAGTTTTAGTGGAGCACGCATTAATCAACTTACAAGGAGAGAAGAATTCGAGCACTTCAATATTCCAAAAAATCGGAATTTTTGAGGAGGAACTTAAAGCCCTTTTGCCTAAAGAAGTCGAAAATGCTAGGTGTGAAATCGAGAGCGGAAGGCCTTTAATTTCTAACCGTATCAAGGAATGTAGATCATATCCTTTGTACAAAGTTGTGAGGGAGGAGTTGGGGGCCGGATTTCTGACAGGAGAGAAAATCCGATCGCCGGGGGAGGAGTTTGATAAGGTGTTCTCAGCAATGTGTGCCGGAAAATTGATTGATCCTTTGCTTGATTGCTTGAAGGAATGGGATGGTGCTCCTCTGCCTATTTGTTAATTAAGCTCTATAATATTATTTACATTTCAAATTGTTCTTTGTAAAAGTAACACACTTGTTTCATGTTGTATGCAACTCAAAATTGTGATTTAAATGATGTTTCTTAAATTTTTTTTTTTTAAAAGAAAAGATTTGTTCGTGTTTTGGTTTAACAACAAATGTAATATGTCTCATGAATGAATTGAGTACTCTTTTACAATTGGATTTATTTTAGGAGCTGACCATTAAGTGCTTTTTGTTCTGCATGGATTATCTTGATTTTAGATAGTTCGTGATTTAGTTTTATGAGATTTAAATTATGTAATAAAATAATAGAAAAAAAAGAAGGAAAAAGCTCTTACCAACCTTCAAAGACTTGGTGGGTTGTGGTAGTTGAAGTTGATGGTAATGGTATACATGTTCGCCACCAATGGATGTTCTCTATTTTTAAAAATAAATTTATTTGTTAGTTTTTTTGGAGACTAACAAACAATTTATTACTTTTAAATTGTCCTGTATGAATTTTATACGAATGATATTCATATATTTACACATAATAGAAGGATTAAATGCATACCTCTTAAAGCGTAAGTAATCCTTTGATGCGGAAAACCTCCTGCTATTATTGAAACCCAGCGGACGTCTCCAAACTACGATCGAGAACGGAACGCTATGTCATAGTTCGTGGCAATTGTGTAATACCCGCAAATTTTAATAAATTATAATATTGAAAAATAAAGATTTGTTTGCATATTTATTTGAATATAAATATATATATAGCATCGACATGTGTTGTGAAGGGCATTTTAATTGATTAAGCCGATGATAATTAAACAATGAAGTAAAGGTAATGAGAAGCTTAATTTAAACTTGTGGAGTTATGCCTAGTGTGGCAAGATGATGAATTGAGAAAATACTAATTTAACTAATGATGGAATTAATTAGTATTACTAATAAGTAAATAATTTCATAATGAGGTTGATTTATTTGTTATTCGTTAATTATCATGGATAATAGTGTGTGAAGAAAAATCATATATAATAAGGTTTTTATTCAAAATAAAGTGAGGAGTGACATTGAAATGAAAATAATTATTATATAAAGCTATGTGATAAAAGTAAGCTTGACTTAGGTAATTGACCAAGTTGTATGGAAAGGTCTTATGTGACATTTTGATGTGTGTGGAAATAATTAAATGGGTATTTTAAACCTATGAGAGAAAGTAACTTTGATTAAATAAATAAATTAATAATAAGTAACATTGGTATCCAATTAAATTATATCCTAGTCTAGGATAAATATTATTTGAAATAAATCAATGTACATGGATTATATGATTTTATGTGTAGTATATGAGTGGGTGTATATGTATGCTCAAGTGTGAACAAAGGGCAAAATGGACCTAAGTGTGCTACTAAAGTGTTGAGAATTTGCTGGTGTCCCAAAATGAGAGTCACTCCATCTTTTCTTCACGTTATAGGCCATTGGCCTAGTCCCTCAATACCAACCCCATAGCTAGCAAATCATGGAGAAGGGAGTGGGCTAATTAGTATTCTTCTACCAAATCCTTCATAACCATTAGCTTCTTCTCCATTCCAATGGTTTGATTCATTGCACAAAACCAAATTGGTCACAAGCTTGCTTTATAAATAAAGCCCTTCTCATTCATAAGCATGTTGCTAATTTCTCCGAGATTTCTAGTAGAGTGTGAACATTGTGAGCTTACATTATTTTCAAATTGAAGCTAGAAGAAGCAATACAACTTCGTAAAAGGTAAACTCCTCTAAATGTTCATACACTCAAGCCTTGCAAAGTTCTTAGAAAAAGTACAAAACACTTGTTTGGAGTTGAAATGTTATAGTTGAAACTTGCTAGAATGTATCAATTGATGCTAGATATTGTTAATATGGTCAAAAAATGAATTCAATGAAAGTTAAACGAAGTAAAATGATCAAGTAAATTAATTCGTAAGAAAGAAAATTGCTATATGTGTTAAACTTTGAAAAAATGGCAAAACCTTGAATTGATCCTTGAAATTAATTGTTTGTATGTGTAGGAATGTTAGAAGAATGCTAGGAGTGTTAAGTAGCAAGTTTATAGCAATTATACATCATTACCTTGTTGCTTGGATAAGAATTGGGTGGGGGGGGGGGAATTTCATAAAAATCCGAATAGGCAGTAACAGGGATACCCGCTTCGTGTTTAGCAAGGGACTCGCCTCGCCTGGGGGGTTCGTAGTCTAAAAATGCCTTTTGGGGGAAGTCTTTGTAACAACTAAAGAAGTTTGTTTTGTTGTTTGATGCAAGGAATCTTAACTTCACTTAAATTCAAGAACATACATACTCCTTAAACATGTATTCAATGTATGTTACAAGTTGTTTAGCAGGTTTGAAGTTGAATCATAACCTTTTTAAAGAAAAGTTAAAAGACGAAAACCATGTTTATAAAACCTTACACCTTTTTGAATCTAACCCATTGAGCATATGTTTATCGTTTAGTTAGTCTTGTAAATACATATGAAATGTAGACTCAACATACTTTGCATGTATAGATTGTTAGACATGACATCTCAACATTTAAAAACCAATTGAATCGAAAACTCTATGAATTATATTGTGAACTTATGAATAATTAGAATAGGATGCGTATGCCTCTAGAGATATTCGACATGTTCACGCATCTAGTTAAACATTGTTATAAATTATGCAAGCATGTGTAGAAAGAAGTTGTTTGGCAATATTATGTGGTATAATGAATACTATGGCTAGTTGATTGATGTAATGAACTCTTTTAACTTTGAAAGAGGGAAATGTATGAGTAACTTTAATAAAGGGTCAAAACTAGCTTAAAGGTTCTTTAATATGTGAAACAACTTAAAAATACGTAAAGTAAGAGGTATTTTGAAAATACAAAGGATGAGCATATGGTACAAAAGACTTTAAAGGAAAAATCAATGTGAGTTATGCATCTATAAGTTTGAATGTGTGTAGCCTACATGAATTTAGATATGTGTGATGGAAGTATGTGAAAATGCATATCAAGTATATATGACTAATGAATACATATACATACATATATAGGATAATGTAGTTCATTGAAGTGATATTACGCTTTAAGTGGTAATCAACGCTAAAGGCAAGTCTCCTAACTCTCACAACTTTGGATTTTTAATGAAGTTCTCTAACTTCCATTGATTCACATATCGAATACAAGTTATCTAAATTCTCTACATTGTGTATTGTATGAATTCGAATTATTAACATACTTATATTGAGCAAATGACTATCACTATTCGAAAATCAATTACTTTGACATTATTGCGAGCATTAGACTTATTGTTCTTAAAGTGCATTATAAAAGTTGTCTAAACCTTTGATTTGGTTAGACTGTTATCCTATGTTTGAAAGCTATCCAAACCAATTGACTTGGTGCGGACTCTTGAAATCTACTGAGATGAACAACCCTCTTAAAAAGGGAAAATTCTATATTGTTTCAAGAAAACCGACGCGTGCATACACAAGTATGATTAAATGTTATGCATAACGTAGGGTACCTTAGGCTGATCACCTGTTGTACTCGTTTATCTTGGATTGCGGTATAATACTATTAATTCTAGTAAGAGTTCTTAGTCTTTAATGACTGCTCAATGTTCATTCTTATTGAACCTCGAAATAATTAAACCTTGAAATATTATTGATATCCTTCAATCTTTAGTGACATTTATCAAATACTTTTGATATTTCTTGATATCCTTGAACTACCATTTACTGTTATACCCTTGAAGATTCAAATGCTATAACTGTTCATTCTCTTTGCTATATTACTTGCTGGGCAAACTTGTTGCTCATTCTTTCTTCCCTAAAAACATTACAGTTAAGGCAGAGCAAGGCGGTACCTAGGGAAAGGACAAGGGGAAGGGCAAGGCTACATAGTAGCTTAGTTCTTTGAGAGTAGTAGTATTATTAATTCTATGCGTATTATGATGTATTAAGGATGATTAATTATGTTTAAGTTTAATCACTGGATTGTTGTAGTAATGGTTACGAAACCTTGGGACGCGAATATTTATATTATGTCAATGTAAATTATTCTATTATTTCCGTTGTTGATGATTTTAGTGTGATGTTAGAATTAGCACGTGGCGAACCAAATTTGAGATACGAGTGTCTAAATTTGGGGGCGTCACAAATTGGATTTTGTCTCTGTATTGGGATAGCTTTCTGTATTTGGCCAACTGAAGAAAAATGATCGTCACGTAAAAGTGAGGAGACGTGAGTATTTAATAGCCGAAGTGGTTGAACCCACTTCCCTATTAATTCTCCAACTCTCATCACATAACGTAACGTATATAAAATTAACGTCCTCTTGACTTGGTCAGTTGGGTTATCTGATATAACCAAATGGGTCGGACCCTCCATGGGCGTCCCATTTGGATACCCAAATTCTAACATCTCCCATTCGCCCATGGCGGGGACGACGCAATCTTCATATATATATATATATATATGCCAAAATCAGCTCAAACAAAAACATGCAAACCTCTAACTGCTGAACCTTGCGACCGTTGAGTTCACGTGCAATGCGGGAGCTCCATATCAAACATGTTAGGGCCAACATAGAGACATCTACCCTTTTAAAGAAAAACAAAACTGGAGCTATCACGTCAAACTCAATTAGTTCGCGTAGAAGCTACTATCCACAAATTCAGAGTACCCAGACACATTTGAATTTTCACTAGGTTAAGTATCTTTAATCCCTCAGAATGCCTTACTTAACCACCTTTGGGCCCAAGTCCATTTCGCATATCACTTATTACTATATCGCTATCAAAACGCTATAGTTGTCGACAATAAGTGCAAAACGAGGTGAAACCAATTTGTCTTCCCTTTGCCCTAATACTACTCAGAAATGAATCAATTGCTTTTTCAGAATCGGTCCTTATAGTCTCATCAATCCTGACCTTAGGAATCGAAACCAAAGTAGCAATATTAATCCATGTCTTTGCAGTATAGTCAAAGATCACAAAGTGCACTTGATGGAGGGACAAAACTTGTCCTACAGGACTCACACGGTGATGAAACAGGGATTCATTCTCTCACCTCCTTTACATGGTCGTTAAGCACATGCAACTCGCTCACAACATGTTATTCTATAGCCTTGTTGTGAGGACCTTAGAACATTTCAAATTGTTCGCTTATCTAAGCGCCACATCTGTAACTTTGCGTCCGGTTATCATGTCCCATCAGAAAATCTCATCTACATGAGCATATGTCCTATGGTCATGCCATACGGATCTTAGTTCAGTCGCTTCATAAGCGCCTAACTTGAATTTTAGATTGCTCGCTTTCTAAGCACCTAACCTGAAATTTCGTATCCGACTATCAATACAGGTTAATATAGATGGTGGGGCATACTATATTTGGTTAATCCAAGTTAACCTCATCTTGGCTCATGCCAAGGTGACATCATGTTTATTTTGCTCGCTACTAAGTACCAATTGATTACTATCTAAAGCATCAACAACTCCCTACTCAAAGTGCCAATAAATGAATTGTCTCAACTTTATTCGCTTTTCAAAGCGCCAAGAGTGATTGCTCGTGTGAGTGAGCCAATCAACCTATTAACATATATTTAGTGTGTGCATATCCAATATACATAATAAACTGTGTGAACATTTAAAATTTATCATATGCACTAAAGAGAACACAATCATAAGTGGAAACAAATGAATCTCGCATAAATGATAAATATCTCAAAATAACAATGAATATCTCTAATACAAGATAAATAACGAGTGATACACAAAGAAATAAGAAATTACATCAAACCCTATGAAGCCCTAAAGAACTAACTTGCCTACAAAAAGCTAATTTAGGAATTAGCTTCGTCAAAGGATAAGATACCATAAGTCCAGTGGGCATGTACTCCAATATCACCTCATTATTTGCTATGATATCTCTGATGAAGTTCATCCTTAAGTTAATGTGCTTCGTCTTGCCGTGATACTTGGGGTCATTAGTGTAATCTAGGGCCACCGTGCTATCACAGTAAACAGTCGCAGGATTCGAATCATGAGAGACGACACCAAGATCCTCGAAGAATATCCTCAGCCACATGGCTTCCTGAACAGCTGACGTACAAGCCATAAACTCTGACTCTGTCATATAAAGAGCATATCAAGTCTGTTTATTGCTACACAAGTGATGGCACCACCATATAGCAAGAATGCATGTCTTGAGGTCGACTTGCGCATCCCTTGGTTACCTCCCCAACTGGCATCGGAGTAACCAATCAATCGCAGGTCCGGTCCTTCATAACATAACATGTAGTCCAAAGAACCTTTCAAATATCGTAAGATCTTCATGATTGCCTTCCAATGAGCAATCCCAGGGTTTGACCGATACCGATCGAGATAACCGACTGCATATGTTATATCAGGCCGAGTACACATAACTGAATACATTAGCTTTCCTATAGCATTATCATACGGATAATGGAACATCTTCTTAATTTCCTCGGGAGAAGTAGGGCATTGTTCGGGTCCAATGGTGTCGCCTTTAGCGATAATAGTGTCTATGGGTTTGCAGTTGTTCATCTAGAATTGATCAAGAACCTTCTTAAGGTAGGTCTCTTGAGACAAACCAAGAAGCTTCCTTGAGCAATCTCTAAAGATCTTAACTCCGAGAACATAAGCTGCTTCCCCCATGTCCTTCATCTCAAAGTTATAGGACAACCACCATTTGGTGGCCACAATCATCTCCTTATCGTTCCCAGCTAGAAGGATGTCATTGACATCCATAGATAAAATAAGGAATTTATCTTTTGACTGTTTGATATATACACATCAATAATGAAGGCTCGATGGAATCTCAGATATTATTGTCTGGACGCATGTTTCAAACTATAGATAAAACATTTGAGTTTGCATACTTTGTGCTCTTGTACTTCCATGACGAAACCCATTGGCTGATCCATGTATATCTCCTCAGCTAAATCTCCATTGAGAAAAGTTGTCTTAACATCCATTTGATATAACTCTAAATCCAAATGCGTGACAATCGCTAGGATGAGGTGAATTTTGTCAAACCTTTCAACTGGTGTGAAGGTTTCCTCGTAATCAATTCCCTCTTACTGGGTGTTGCCCTTGGCGACAAGACAAGCTTTGTACCTTTCAATGGAACCATCCGCCTTGCATTTGACTTTAAGAACCCATTTATTCCCAATAGCCTTTCGCCTTGGTGGAAGGTCAACCAAGTCCCAGACTTGATTAGTCCTCATGGACTCCATTTCTTCTTCCATTGCAATCATCCACTTATCACTTGTAGCAGATGATAGAGCAACTCGATAAGATCGAGGTTCCTCATCGTCTTGCGCATCAGCCACAAAGGCATTCCCCTCAATCTTAAAGAGACGATGTGGAATGTTACCCCTTTGACTTCTATGCATTTGAGGAACAAGAGATTCATCATTCGATGGAAGAGAACTACTCGAAGGCATGTCACTCCCACTTTCTACATGAGCCTGAGAATTAACCTCTTCGGTCTCTAATGTACGAGTTGGGGCGCCTAAATCTTCATCCATCTCATAAATGTTCATCTCTTTGCTCACATCACCTCTCTATTAGGGAAATCAATCATAAGGAAATCCGTATCTCGTGACTCTATCTCAGATACAGTCCCATCAGGCTGCTCTCCTACAAACACATAGCCTTTGGAGTGTTTAGAATATCTTACAAAGATGAACTTTTTACCCCTCGGGCCTAACTTCCCATGTTGATGAGAAGTGTTGTGTACGTAAGTTGCCGATCCCTAAGGTCGCATTCTGCCCAATTCGGGCTTTCTGCTGGTCCATATTTCATATAGGGTGGACTAGATTGACTTTAAAGGCACACAATTAAGTATATATGTCGCAATCAACAATGCATCACCCCAATAGGAGATAGGCAAATTGGCTTGCGCCATCATAAACCTAACAATGTCTAATAATGTCCGGTTCCTCCTCTTCGCTACACCGTCTTGTTACGGAGTTCTAAGGATTGTCAGTTGCCTGATTATCCCTTTTTCCTCACCGAGTTCTTTAAACTGATCGAACAGATACTCGCGGCCTCGGTTAGTTCGAACTGCCTTAACACTTTTATCTAACTGATTCTCGACCTCAATCAAATAATGCTAAAGAAATCAAATGCCTCCGACTTATGAGAGATCAAGAAAGTGTACCCGAAGCGCGTATAGTCATCTATCATTGTGAGAAAATAAGAACGTCCATACCTTTCTTTCACATTCATAGGGCCACATATATCTTAGTGAATAAGCTGCAATGATGTTTCTACCCTAGTGGCTTTACCGAATGGTTTTCTAGTTGATTTCCTTGCCAAACAATGTTCACACATAGGTAGATTGACCTTAGCGAGTGGGCCTAAAAGACCTGCTCGAGCTAACGTGGCCATTCTATCTTGTCCAGTATAGCCTAATCTAGCATGCCATTGAATTGAACCATCATGATCATTTTTAACAAGTAAGGAATAAGAATCACTACTATTAATACTAGAATTAATAGTATCCAAAACCATAAAACCATTCATCATAAAACCATGTCCAAAAAGATTCACCCTATGTGAAATTATTACAGAATTGTTCTCAAAGCTAACAGAATAGCCCAAAACGGCAATCGATAAAACAAAAAATAAATTTCTTTGGACATTCTGCAGATATAAAGTACATCATAAAGGATCAATGTTGAGTACCCTCGCATTTCCAGTTTATAAGTGCTAATGCCTAACACGTCCACACTAGAATCGTTCCCCATGTATACTTTTCTGCCAGCCGAAACGCGGCGGTATTCCACGTATCCACTCCAATCTCTAGCTATGTGGTCCGTTGCTCTGGAGTCTACAATCCACATTTGGAGAGAATGAGCAACAAAAACAGTACTTGATACTAATCACATAGATATATTAAGACTAGGAATTACCTTCTTCGGCTCAGTGCATTCACGAGCGAAGTGTCCCGCCTTGCCACAGTTGTAGCATATCATCTTGGCTTTGTCCTTTTTACCAGAACCTCGTTTGCCTCTTTTTCGTTTGATAGCACCCCAACTCGCAACCCCTTTAGGCACAATAGGATGAACATGTTTCTTCCCCTTCTTTGGCTTAAATCCTCTACGAGAGTTTAATTTAGCCACATATGCCCTGGAGGTCTTGACAACATCAAGGCGCTCAACCTCGAGCTCCAAGTGACGATGAATATCATCAAAGGTCTTGATATTCTCATTATGAGTCATGTTGACCCGTATATGTTCCCAATTATCGGAAAAAAGGCGAACCACCGCTTGAAATCATTGTGTTCGTCTCGACAATTGAAAGTACCTCTAGATTTCAATTGTGGATCATATTAGCCATGATTCGAAGGTGTTGCTTCATAGTGTGGTTATCTTTCTTTTCATAACCATCGAACCTTATGGCTAATTCCCTCATCCTTGTCAACGAGGTGCCACCAAACTAAGTTTTGAGAGACTCCCATATATCGTGTGCAGTAGAGTATTGTTCATACTCAAACAGAAAGTCATTGTTCATGCACCTCAGGAACGTTATGCAAGAGATACGATCCTTTTTGCGCCAACTTTCGAAGGCAACAACCTTGATCGGATCCTTTGCATTTTCACCATTTGGTTTTACCATCTTGGACAACATGGTTTCTTCAACCTCTTGCTCCTCCAATACAATCCTGACTTTCCTGTGCCACACATCGTAGTTATCTCCGTCAAGTGTGTTTCCTTAGTTAAGATCTCCGATGATATGTTTTGAAGCCATTTTCTACTTTGATTTAAAATATGAGACCTATTAGAGATATTCATGTTCACCACAGTATATAAGATATCTTTTGCTGCATGAACCAAATTAACATAAAAATAATGAGACATAAATACGAAAGGGAGACTTGGCTAAGCTTAAGAATTACAATCCATATAAATGTTTAATTATTTAAATTTAATTTTCCAGCACACAAGACATTGTAATTTAGGAATTACAACCTAAATGACTCCCACTAGGAACAGGGGTATTTATGTAATTATAGCATAGTAATTTAATTCCAAGAACCAACATATTAATATTCCCAAAATATTAACAAAAGGAATTAAATGACAGGCTATATTACTCAATTAATATACCAGGTATGCTATAAAACATTAAAACACATCCAAAAAAATTTCAATAGTATATTAACATCACAAAACAGTAATGTAATTTTCTAGAATTTATTTTGATAATTTTGCTAATTATCACAATTAATTAATCAATGCATAAATAGTTGGAAATTAACCAAATATATCCAAATCTGTTAATTTCTTCCAATTTTTTTTTGTAACAGTAGCTTATCATCATTAAAATGTTACTGTAATTTTATGATAATCAAGCTAATTATCATAATTAGTAAACTATCGCATAATTAATTAGAATTTAACCAAAATTATCCAAAACAATTATTTTTCCTCTGAAAAATTCACAAATGATAACTTAATATCATAAAATAGTCAACGTAGTTTTCTTAAAATTTCATGATAAACTTGCTAATTTTCATAATTAATAAACCATTAATTAATAGATAGAAAATTAACCAAAATATCAAAAACTATTAATACTTCAAAATTCCATTAGAATATTAATTATATGCTAATAATTAATTTCCATTAATTTTCCAGAATTTAATAGTCATAATTACTATGTTTTAATTAATTTCCATAATAAAAATAATTAATAAATCATTTTCTAGAAATTAAATAGAAAACAATTGTCAAAGAATGTCGAAGCAGGGTCAAAAGTGCTGTCGAAGTAGGGCAGTCATCTTCAACCTTCAGCCACTAAAATTTACAAAAATGTCATTTCGCGACCAAAATCTCACTCTATATAACTCCGATTTAGGCCCATAATATATCGTTGGAAAACTTACATCGAGTACTATGCATACATACAAAAATCAATCGAATCGGACAACCACATAAGGAGTTATGGCTGGTCAAAGTAGACTGTTTGTAAACTAGGGTTTTAAATTAATTTTAAATTACATATCCAATTAAACCCAAAATTTGCAGATCATATACACTGTCTTTAGGCTACAACATACCGAAATATTAGCCTCTAACATTTAATGTACCTAGAGATACCATTAATGATGTTTTCCAAGCATTTAAACATGCAATCATGACATAAAGTGTAAATATAACATGCATAACATACAATAGATCACAAACCATGCTCTGATACCAATGTAGGGATTTTATATGCATGCTATTCATATATTTAGACATAATAGGAGGATCAAAGGCATAACTCTTGAAGCATAATTAATCATTCGATGTGGAAAACCTCATGCTATTATTGAAACCCAGCGGACGTCTCTGAACTACGATCGAGAACGGAACGCTATATCACAGTTCGTAGCAATTGGGTTTTGTTTATGTATTGGGATAACTTTCTGTATTTGGCTAACTGAAGAAAAATGATCCTCACGTAAAAGTGAGGAGACGTGAGTATTTAATAGCCGAAGTGGTTGAACTCACTTCCCTATTAATTCTCCAACTCTCATCACGTAACCTAAAGTATATAGAATTAACGCCCTCTTGACTTGGTCAGTTGGGTTATCTGATATAACTAAATGGGTCGGACCCTCCATGGGCATCCCATTTGGATACCCAAATTCCAACATGTTCTAACTATCATATCCAAAAGGTTTGGATGAATGGAAAAGTAGAATTTGGCCACCAAATTAATAACGATCATATAATTTGTAAATGGAGGGAGTATAATGATTTTTGAACATTATATATCTACTCATTTTATATTATGTATTATGTACTTATTATGTATTTCATTTTTTAAAATATAAGACTATTATTGGCTTTTTAAAAATCGAGTAGGTTCATTTACAAAATTAAATTTAACATATTCATATAATAAAATATATTTTTTAAAAATGACCCTTTTGAAAATAACTTCAAAGTCATTGAACAAAACATAAGAAGGTAGTAATACTTCTAAAAGATAGTCATGATTACCTATTAGGTCCGAATTAAATTTAGAAGAGGTGGTTGAATAGATTAATTCACTTCTCTATAAAATCTTGCTATTTTTATATTTTTACTATTAAATTCTTATGTGAGTTTGTAAAAAATATTGTTAAATATTCTGTAGGTAAATAAAAGAGTTAAGGATGGAAAAGTATCAAGTAAGAAACCACAACAAGAAAAAAGTTTAAGGCCGACGGAATTATCTTCGACGGAATAAGTTCAGTTGAAATTATCTTAATCTTGACGAAATAATTCGGCGAAGATACTTCCCTTGTAAATAATTTAATTCTGACGGAATTTCGTCGAAAAACTCTTGTTGGCGACAACTTTTTCTTGAAGACGAAACCTAATTTCGACGTAACTATAGTTATTTTGAGGAATTTTCGTTGAGGTTATATAATTACGAGGGAATTATTTTCAAGAAAATTCATTGGAAATAACTTATAAAACCTAAATAAGATAAGATCGAGATCAAATCAAAATTATATATAATTACATTGGAAATAACTTATAAAACCTAAATAATTCAGATGCATGGTGAATTCTTACATTATTCCATTCTTTATTATTACGTTGGAATAAACTGTCTACATGTGGACTACTGCATGCATGGTGAATGATCCTTCGTATTCATTCCTTATTAAATTATGGAAATGATCAGATATCGTGGATTACTGCATATATGCAAAAAATCATTTGCGATTTCATATATTCTATTATACTCGGTTGGTTAAAGTTTTGACTTCTATACTCCATGAAATTAGTAGAATATCTTGGATATTTGCGCTTCATCCAAAGATCTTTTATGGAAATATTCTTCGAGCATTCTTAAATTTTACTCCACAAAGCAGTATCATGTTGACAATTTGGACGTTATTGATTTATGGATAAATTAAATTATAAATCTTTAAAATTTATCTTGAACTTGTTTTATTGAATTATTATGTCATTGTCATCATCCTCATGCTTATATTGTGATGAAAATCATCTCCGGCTTACGTATAGATGGACTTGATATGATTATGACCGTGGATTATTCGGTATAATCATGACCGTAATGTGACGAATGATGTGGTGAAAGTCCTCATTGGCCTGTAGTTCATTGATGGACAGTTGTTGGTATGATTATGACCAAGGATTATTCGGTATAATCATGACCATTGATGATTACATGAATATCCTTGGCTGTGATGCAGGGATGATTCAATTTTATTTATTAAGCTGAGTCTCAGCAATAAAGTTGATGAAAAACTTTTTAAATCACAGAAGATAGTAGATTTTATGCTCTACTTGACTCTTCTAATGGATTGCTTGTTCCTCTGCAGTTAAACTTGTTGTCTATTATATTCTATCAGTTTAACATTGTTGAAGGCTAAGGATAATTTATTCTGCATTATCTTAGTCATAATATTTCTTACTGGACTAGTTGAGCTCACCTTTCTTTCACTGTTCTCTTCAGGAAATGAAAATATAGCGGGGACGAGTTGGGGAACAAATTGACGGTCCAGATGGTTGTTTTAGTAGTCCTCACTATTCTATAAAATAGTGTGACAATAAATGTAATGAGGACTCCATTGAGTGAATATTGTCTCGATGACAATATTCTTATTAAAACTCTTAGATTATGTTTTGTTGTATTTTACACGACTGTTGTATAATTAAGTTGTATTTGAATTTTGTACCATGTATTTGGCGACTCAAGATGGGTGATGTATACCTATTTTGGGGGCGTCACATCATATCCCTAAGCTTTGATACCAACTGTGACGCCCCCAAAAATAGGTATACATCACCCATCTTGAGTCGCCAAATACATGGTACAAAATACAAATACAACTTAATAATACAAATGACGTGTAAAATACGACAAAACATAAACCGAGAGTTTTAATCTGATATTGTCTTCTAGGCAAGAATCAACTCAAATGGAGTCCTCAACACATTTATTATCACACTATTTCATAGAATATATGAGGACTACTAATGCTATCACGGACCGTCACCCGCTCTCCGACTAGTCCCGATTACGTTCTCATTTCTCAAGAGAACAAAAAAGCAAAAGGGTGAGCTCAACTAGCCCAATAAGAAATATTATGACTAAGATAATGCGTAATAATTTATCGTTTAGTTAGCCAAAGGTTAAACCGATAAAATATAACAAACATTAAGTTTAAGCTGCGGTGGAACAAGCAATCCATTTAAGAGTCAGTAGAGTATAAAATCTACTATCATCTATGATTTAAAAGGTTTTCATCACTTTTATCGCCGAGACTCGATTTTAATAAATAATCCACATCATCGAATCATCCCCGCACTACGGCGAAGGATATTCTTTTTAGTATCACGACCATAAATTATCCATGCACTACAGGCCAAGGATATTCGTGTATTCATCAATGGTCATGATCATGCCAACAACTGTCCATCAATGTACTACGGGCCAATGAGAACTTTTACCACATCATTTGTAACATTACGGTCATGATTATACCAAATAATCCCTGGTCATAATCATACCAAGTCTATCTATGCACTACAGGCCATCGATGACTTTTAACATAATATAACATGAGGATGATGACAATGATATAAGTTCAAGGATAAATTTTTAAAGATTTATAATTTAATTTATCCAGAATTTAATATTGTCTAAATTGTCAACATGATACTGCTTTGTGGAGTAAAATTCAAGAATGATAATGTATCAAAAATGATTTGGACCGAAAAGAAATTTATTTTTGTTATGAATAGTACTTCGGGTGAATAGTACCCCATGAATAGTACTTCAGGAATAGTACTCTGTGAATAGTACTCGTGAATAGTACTTTGTGAATAGTACCCGTGAATAGTATTTTTATGAATAGTACCGTATAAATGAATAGTACTCATGGACAGTACTCCGGCATGAAAAACTTAAAATTTAACAAGAATGTGCAGAAAATATCATTGTGAAGCGATACTAGATGAAGTGCAAATTTCAAGGATATTCTACTAATTTCACGGAATATATAAGCAATACTTTAACCGAATGATGGTATAATCAAGAATACGAGGCGAAATAATATTACTCATATACTACAGAGTATGGAAGAAAATATTATTCCTATGAATACTGAACAAAATAATATCCCTTACCTCAGAAGAAGACTGGATACTGGAATAACGAGGTATCAAACTTCTCTTCTACTTTCTCTTTAAAGCTTCTCTCTCTATAAATGCTCTTGTGAGTCTTAGTGAATTGGTGAGAATGAAAGAAGAATGAGCTTCTATTTATAGGAAAATATAGTTTCGATAATTGCACGTTTTGAGGCTCGAAATATTACAGTATAATACCTTCATCTTTTTCTTCATTTTTAATTTAGTCCTGCAAGTACTATCCAACTTGCACCACCTCCCCTAATAGTACATCTTGTGAATCAATAGTATAATCATGTGAATCAATAGTATAATCATGTGAAAAAATATTTTTCTGAGCATTCTTGAATTTTACTCTACAAAGCAGTATCATGTTGACAATTTGGACGTTATTAGTTCCTGAATAAATTAATTCGTGAACTTGTTTTATTGAATTATTATGTCATTGTCATCATCCTCATGTTATATTATGTTATCTTTGGCTTACGTGCATAGATGAACTTAGTATGATTATGACCGAGGATCATTCGGTATAATCATGGCTTGTTATAAATGATGTGATAAAAGTCCTCGGTGGCACCTGTAATGCGGTGATGGATAGTTTTGGTATGATTATGACCGGGGTGATTCGGTATAGTCATGACCATTGATGATTTAATGAAAATCCTTGGCCCGTAGTACGAGGATGATTAGATATTGTGGTTTATTCATTAAACCGAGTCTTAGTGATAAAAAATTGATGAAAACCTTTTAAAACCTAAAAGAGATAGTAGACTTTATTTTCTACTTGACTCTTTTAATGGATTGCATATTCACGCGCAGATTAAACTAGTTGTCTATTGTATTTTATCGGTTTAACATTGTTGAAGACTATTGATAATTTATTACGCATTATCTTAGTCATATATTTCTTCATTGGGCTAGTTGAGCTCACCCTTTCTTTCACTTTGTTCTCTTCGTGAAATGAGAATATATTTGGGACGAGTCAGGGGAAAAGAGTGATGGTCACGAAGATAGCATTAGTAGTCCTCACTATTACATTAAATAGTGTGACAATAAATGTAATGAGGACTCCTTGAGTATGGATATTGTCTAAATGACAATATTCTATTAGAATTCTCGGTTTATATATTGTCGTATGTTACCTGACGGATGTATAATTAAGTTTGTATTTGTATTTTGTACCATGTATATGTCAGCGACTTTCAGAATGGGTGATGAATACCTAATTTTGGGGCGCGCCACAAAACCTCTCATTAATGTAACTTTCTAGACATTATCAATATTAAAATTAATAATATGAATAACTTTGTCGTCTCAATTATTGATTTAATAATATAAAATATTATACGATGATGATCGTGACAATAATTGAATCAATAATATGAAAGATATTATGTAGCAATTCATCGTAGTAATAATTGAGTATAACTGAGTGACTTCTCACGTAAGCATCAATAATCAATCTTGTGTCGCTATGCAACTAATGCCAGACATCGTATTCTTGTACTTTTACCACCGGGTAGTTCAACAGTTTAACGGTAAAACTTTCGCCGTTATTTTTATAAAAAGATAATTTTGTCATTTTCTAACTACGACAATACTTTTGTTGTGGGGTCCACCAATGATTGTGCCATCGTACGAATATTTCCTGTTAAAACGAATATTTCGACCAATCGAATATTATATAACCACTTGCTTACTTTGCAAAATTTATAAATAATACCCACAATTATCATATTATATCAAATCCACACCATAATATTCAAAAATAAATTTCGAGAAAAAAATTAATCTTTATTCATAAAAGTTGGTGTCTTACAAATATTGTCTACGAGACAATATTTGTATTAAAACTCACAACGTATGTTTTGTCGTATTCTACACAACAATTAATAGTTGTATAAATGAAGTTGTATTTAATTGTTGTACCATGTATTTGACGACTCAGAATGGGTTGTGTGGACCTATTTTGGAAGCGTCACAATTGTATGTATTGTATGTATTATTGGGATAAAGTAGGTTACATGTACAAAAAGGGATTTAAAATCCTAAAAACTGTAAAAACAAAAATATTATTAAAAAAATTTATATTTTTTGATGAATAAGGTAAAAAAAATGTAAATTTTAAACGGAGATAAGACACTTAATTTATTTTTAAAATATTATTTTGACGTAATATATATTACTTATTTTCGATTGATATTTAACGTAATTAGGCCTTACTACGAAATGACACACGTGTCCCTATTTATTATCGACGTAAATCAAATCAGTCGAAGATAATCAAATCGAGAATCAAGTCAAGCGAACTTTATTATGATGAGAATGGTAGGCCCCTAATTTTCCGTCGAAAATAAGATTATTCAATGGAATAAGCTTATATCCGACGGAATATTCCGTCAGAATTAGGATTTTTTTCTTGTATTGAACACAACAATATATATATATATATATATATATATATATATATATATAACATACCTTATATAACATACTTTGCTCACCCCACTTTAGCGACGGACCGGGTGTCCGTCGCTATATATAGAACCGTCGTCTTAGCTTTTAGCAACGGATAACATATATCGACGGACTGAATCGTCTCCCGATCCGTCGCTAAAGGGGGGTGAACAAGATATGGTAGATAAGAGGTGAGTTTAAAATCCGGACCATATATATATATATATATATATATAATTACTTAGTTAGTTTAGTCTTCAAACTTTCTTCAGGATTTGAGATTTTTTCACTAATAAATTCACACGGAGAAACCTTTTATACAAATTTGTTTCTCGTCTTAGGACTACTCTTCCTAGTATCCTTCAAGAAATGCAAATTTCCTTCCAGAGCACTTGTACTCTTTCAAAACTTGATATCTTTTCTCTTCCTCACTAACTTAGAAACTGAAGTTGACTTTCTATGATCTTGATATTGGAACAAGAATCACTCAATTACTCACACATTAGAAGAGTACCTAAGTCTACCTTTTTGTTTTAAAAATTTGTTTTGTGTGTTTCAAATATTGGTTATTTAATTAAGCATGTTAACACAAATGTAGCACAATTATATCAATTTGCAACAACCATTTTCATCAATTCATGGTTGAAATAAAAGAGAAATTATATTTAACTGTCAAATTATTCCACTCCCCCTCCCTTATATCCAAAGACTTTGAACAACAATTATATGATATTAAGCTCCAAAATTTCATTCAATCAAATCGGAGGCAAGAAATTTAGAGAAAATAAATCAAGTTGACTTTAAAACTAAAAACTATCTTATATTTTGACTCAAAAAGAACATTACATATATATATGTGTGTGTGTTTGAATGAGTTCTCATCAAACTATAAATATATGTAATTACTAAAAGTAATATGCAAAAATAGAGTGAACTTTTGAATTCTAATCAGAATGAGTTCTCATTAAATGAGTTCTCATCAGAATGAGTTCTCATTAAATATGCAAAAATAGAGTGTACTTTTGAATTCGTAATCACCCCACTAGTGCTCTTCCCAAAATGTGGTCCTCCATCATATAGCTAATTACTAAAAGTACGCAACAACTTGATCACGGACACTATATATATGAGTGATCATTTGATTCTTGTCTTTGTGCAACTTTCAACATTTGTATAAATAAATATTGTCTCATTTTACCATACTAATTAATAATAAAGTTGGTATTCTATTATTTATTCTTTCTTTTCCTTCTCTTCTATATATATATATATATATATATATATATATATATATATATATATATGGACATAACTTCCTTTACGGGAAGAATCTATAAGTTCATATTATAGTACTACATTTGTATTAGAGGAATGAAGGTAAGAATGAAATGACTCAATAATATAATGAATTGAAAAAAATTGTGTTTGGTTGATCTATTGGAATGGAATGTAAATCATTCTCATTCTTCTTAAATTTATGAATTTTATTCCTTGAAAAAATGTATGAAATGACGCATTTCAACTGAAATGAAATTATCATGAATCATTCAACTCTACGTTCCATTTCTTCACTCATTCCATTCCTTTAGGCATCATTCAGAATTATATACCCACATAAGAATTTAATACAAGACCTTACAGGCTGAGGTGTTGCCACATATAGTTAATTTCCTTTCTTTCTTTATTTTTTTCATCTATTATATTGTAATATTTTTTTCTTTCTTTTCTTCGATGTTTTTCAAGTTAATTCCATGCATAACTTGAAATTAACTTTTACAAGATTAATTTTGGCTTCGAACTATTTCTTTGAGAAGTCAAATGTAAATCTAGTTGTACAAGAAAAGTTTGCAAAAGTATTTAATCATTTTATGAGCTCTAACATTTTTCCGTATTACAATTTATAAATGGAATAGTAATATCAACAAACAAAATATTGATGAACATGATTTTTTTTCCATTATTTTTTATTCTTTTACAAAAACATTAGCAGTATAATTTGAGTTGATTGTAGGTATTAAAGGCTTATATTTGACGAGAAATAAAAAATTATTAGTATAATTTAATTGTCAACCATTTTTCCAACAATTTTTGAGGCAATCCAAATTGATATTCCCAAGAGGAGGTGTGCAAGGAAAATAACATTCCATGCAGCAGTTTTGAGGGGCTTTCCCCACAATGGCCAAAGCCAACACCAGCTATAGCCTATATGATGGAGGACCACATTTTATCTTCCTCCGCAGGAACCAGGAGGACAGCTTTTCCAACAATTTTCGACGCACTCAAAATGGATACTCCCAAGAGGAGGTGTGCAAGGTAAATAACATTGCTCGCAGCAGTTTTGATGGGCTTTCCCCACAATGGCCAAAGCCAACACCAGAACCACAACAAACATCAAAGAAATTACATTTCTCCCCACCATACTTGATAAATTGGTAGTGATTCTTTCTGATGAATTCTTTCGTGGGTATATCATTCTCAACGATCCCTAGACGCTATTTATAATAACTAACGGCGTGCATGGCATGGTATGGTATGGTATATACGTACTAAATTTGAATGTCATATCGTATATGTCGGTTGTGTGAGAGCTCTCCTCCTTAGAGTTGAAGTATTTGTCCGGGTCATACGTTTGGAAGGACATGATGATGCATTAACGAGCTTGTTTAATTTAGGGCCAAGCCCTTCGGGATTGGGGATTCTTCCTTCTTTTTTTTTGTTGGATAAACAATTGTGTTTAGTGCATAAAGTAAAAGTTATTCAATGTGTGGGATATATGTAATGCTGAGTTTTTAAAATAGTCTTATTTTGTCTTTTGAAAATATTTTGTCTTATTAATAGTCTTATTTTGTCTTTTTGAAAATATTTTAAAAATTTTTAAATAAATTTATTTTAGTTTAAACATTACAATTTTATAGTTAGTGCTCGCTCCATTTCAAAAGCAGAGATTCATTTTGGTTTTGTGAAATTCTAATATTCAAAATCGATATAAATTTATGCACATTTTGAAAGCAATGAATATAATAGTATATTAGTACCTCTTAGCTAAATATACGATAGTTATTTGTTTCGTATTTGTTAATTTTAAGATTTTACAAATTAACTATAAATTCAAAAAATATCTCTAATTTTGAACATATGAAATAATATTTTATTTTTTAAACAATATTTACCATAAAATTGACTAAAGGTTCACATTAAGTTTTAAAAAAATTAATAATGTCTTGTACATATTATTTTTAAATAGTGTTATTCAAAAATTTTAAATGGTGCATGTGAGAAATTTTTGTTAGATATTTATTTTTAAGAGGCTTAATATCCCAACGTGAGAGTAATAATAATCTAGAAGGGGTTGAATAAATTATTACCATTAAAGATTCGAGCTTCCTCAGATACTAGTTTACCTCCAAATCTTTTTCACGTTCAACTTGAATCCACCGGATTTGATTCCTTCCTTTGATCAACGTTAGCCACCCAAGTAATTTCTTTTCCTCATGTACTAGTATGTTGCTATGTTCAGTTTCAAGCTCCTTTCTCGAACTTGTGATCCTATTACTATCACTAATAAACTGTTAGGACAAAGGTATATTTGATTTGATGATGATATAATGTATATTTGTATCTAGTAGTTGATTGTACAGTCCTTATATTAAAATTGATGTAAAAAGACTTAGAATAAGGATCAAACATGTTAGATTGATCAAACACTCAACCTTTGTAGAATGAATACTTAGTATAGAACTAAGTCAGGAAACGATCATAGAGCAAGACAGTGAAGCATTCTAAGATTGTAGAGCTGACTCCCCAAAAGCTAGAGTTCGTAGAGCAACAACGGTGAATTATTAAACGATCGTAAAGCTTAGTGAATGATCGTAGCATACTAGTCAAGATCGTAGATTCTACCAAATATCATAGAGCAGTCTGCTAATTAAGAGATCATAAAACAAGTTGAAGATCGCAGAGTTTATAAAAAATTGTAGATTTGTCGACTCAAAATCATAAAGCTCATTGAAGACCGTAAAGTCTGAAAGAGATCTTAGAGCTCATTGAAGACCGTAGAGTCTGAAAGAGATCGTAGAGGTCATTATAGACTGTAGAGTCTAAAGAGATCGTAGTGCTTATTGAAGATCGTAGAGCTTATAGATCTTAGAGCTTTTCAATCATAGAGTCATCCAAACGGATACTCTTCGGACAACCATGAAACTCTATTATTAGGAAAATCGTAGAATATATCAACTCTGACAATGGACTGACATATCAGCTCTGACAATGAAATGAAATTATCAAGACTCAAAAAGTGTAGATCCCAAGATAGTTGTTGAACGTACATGTTGAAGTTTGAAAAGAAGATCAAATCGAAGTGTCTAAACAGCTAGTTCAGTGAAATGACAACTGTAATGATCGCAACAATCGAACAATCTTTGTAAATAAGATTTATATGAAATTATTTAATAAATTGAGATTATATTGATAATTTATGTTTTATGTGACTTATGGTCATTATATGATCGCGCTTACGTGTTATGTAAAAGCATTTTGAGTGTTTAAAGGGTAAAAATGGAAAAATAATTTTTTTGAGAAATGGCGTAAAAATACTATTCACGCTAAAAAACGCCAATTCATTTTTTCAAATTTTCAAAATACGACATAGTGTTTATTCAGAAAAGGGGGATTGGTGGCAAAATTGAATTTTCAAAAATCAAAAGTTTAAGCAGATTACGAAAACGTAACTGAAAAAGTTAGAAAACCTAACTGAATGAGAAAATGTCTAACTGAAATTAGTTGGACTAACCCTAAGAATTTTAAGGCTTGGCTAAGAATTTGGATATTGGCTAGGGTTGAGCCAAGATTTAAGCCTAGGGTTGAGCCTAGGGTTTCAAGGACTTGACTTAGGATTGAGCAAGAGGTAAAGCCAAGTGTTTAAGGTGGCTTCGCTTGGGGTTGAGCCATGGACCAAGCCTTAGAGTTAAAGCCCAAGACTTGGAGCCAAAGTAAGGGGGTTTAATGTTTATCCCATGTGAGATAAACAATAGATGACAAGGATTATCTACTTGATAAAGGAGGGGAAAAATGGCCATAAGTGGTCGACCCTATGGAGGTTTGGGGGTGCAAATGGTGAGTCATCTAGAATGCCTCACCCTACGTACCTAAGAAATAACCATGATTGATTGATTTTTCATTAAGTAATTTTGGCCATTAAGTGACTATTAAGTATCTTGAGTTAGTTTTAAATATGGTTTGATTAGGCTAACTCAAGGGGATGATTAGTTTGTTTTTAAACATGAGGGGGAATACCATTTGTTACTTAATTTGGGTGACCAACTTTTAAGAATTAAAAATTAGCTTTTATATAAGCAAAGTCCAAAGTATCATCTGTAAGACCCCGAATTATATGAAATGAAAGTATCCAATTGATGATTGGGTAATATACCCATGAATCAGATATACTTGAGCTTAAATTTGTGTATTCTCAAGTCTTTCAGTAGCATTTTTACTGTGTTTAAGTTTTGTTTTGCAGATTTGGGACTGTGGAAGCGAACGGGGGATTTTAAGATACAAAATGGCAAAATGGTAAATTTCAGAAGGCCAGCGCCGGGGCGCTGGGCCGTGTCAGTGGTTAACCAAGGCGCGTGCGTTGACTATCCGGTTGACTTGATTATTGGAGGCTATTGGAGAGGTTGTTTTGGAAAAGGAGCGTGGGACAAATTAAGTTGTATATAAGGGTTATTTCTATTGAAGGAGGGCACGAATCGAGAGAATTGAAGATTGATCAAGGTGCAAGAGGAGATTTGGGAGATTTGGGACTTAGAGTTTTCTTCTTCTTCATTCTTTTAATTTGTGTAATTCATTAAGGATGATTTTTTAATTATTGTTGGTTTTAATTTCCGTTATGAACTAATTCCTTTAATTAAGATTCCAATTGAACCTTTTATGGTTATGAATTAATTATTTGATTTATTCCAATTATTTATTTTGAAGTGAATTGTTCATCTTGCTTTGTACTGATTGATTAATTATCTGGCCAATAATTACCTTATTACTCTAGAAGGAATTGAAAGAGAAATTCTAGGGTTAGAACTGGGCATGGTGACATGTGACTTAGTTATTTGCACAGTGAATAATTGGGTTTGTGAATAGAATGGAAATATCTGATCACCACATGTAACATACAAGGAATTGGGATTGAAAAGAGTTTAATTCAATTGTTTTGCATAGGAATATAGCAAGATTAATCTGGGTTAAATAGAAGGCAATTGATCACCTGGAAAAGGACTTTTGGCACTTGAGAATTCCTGTTAACAATTCAGTAGACATAATAATTGGGATAATTGATTTATAGTTCATAATTGGGGATATTGGAGTCTTAATCTTTATTTATCTGAATACACTCAAATCATAGTTTTGTTTATTTGATTTAATTTAGAATAATCTCTTTTAATTGTTTAATTTAGTTTTATCAATTCGGAAAATCACAATTTATGGTTGTTTAAATAAAATTGGATTGATATAGTGCTAGTAGTTGGAATTTATTAATTAGAATTCTACGTGGGATCGACACTTTATCTTGTCACTTTATTACTTGTTGGCCGTGTATACTTTTGCGTATTCATTGATCATGAAATCGACCAACAAGTTTTTGGCTCAAGTTTGTCGGGGACTTCTTTATTAATATTAATTCCATATTAGTTATAATCAATTCGGTGTTAATTTAAACGTTACTTATATTTCCTGTTGTATTTGCAGGAATTCTTCGCGAGTGTATGCACACTAGATCAAGGGCTAAAAAGGAACTTTTTTTGTATATAGACGACATCGAAAGGAAGTTCTGGAAATTGCGGTTGACTAGTGAGGTTATACATTTGGAAGAAGAACTGGCAGACCAGGAAATACCCGTGAACATGGCAGGGAACGAACAGAAATCACTTAGGGATTACGCCATGCCGAATGTCACGGATATATAGTCAAGTATTAGGAGGCCGACAATCAATGCGAACAGTTTTGAGATCAAATCGGGAAAGATTCAGATGCTTCAGAATACATGCCAGTTTGGGGGTAGTTCGATAGATGATCCTAATGAGCATATCTTGAGCTTCTTAGAAGTTTGCGACACCTTCAAATTTAACAATGTATCGGAGGATGCTACAAGGTTGAGGATGTTCCCGTTTACCTTGAAAGATAAAGCGCGAAGTTGACTACATTCTTTGCCCCTGGCTCAATCACAACTTGGGATGACTTAGCCCAAAAAGTTCTAGCGAAATTCTTCCCACCAGCGAAGTCGGCAAAACTACGGATCGATATTCACACCTTTGCACAGTTCAATTCAGAATCGTTATATGAGGCGTGGGAAAGATTTAAGGATATGCTTCGTAAGCGCCCACATCACGGAAAGATTTAAGGATATGAAGGGTTATTTTGTGCTAGTATTGATGCATCAGCAAAGGGAGCAATCATGTCTAAGAATTTTGATGAGGCATATCAACTATTAGAAACGATGGCCACCAACAACTATCAGTGGCCCATGACTAGGTCGAACCAATCAGAAAACACCGGGAAAATTTGAGGTGGATCCAATGACAACATTAACATCACAAGTGGCTGCAATAACTAAGAAAATGGAGACATGGAGTCCACCATCTACGCAACAAGTAGCAATTATTTGTGAGTTGTGTGTTGGGAGTCATGCCACAGATCAATGTGCCATAAATGCGAAATCAGCACAGTTCGTAGGGAGCTATAGTCGATCTACCCATCCGTATCCAAATCAAAACGTATATAATCCAGGTTGGAGAAATCATCCGGGATTTTCGTGGAGTAACAATCAAGCTTAAGCTCAAGCGCCTAGGCAGAAAAACACATCCGGATTGCAAAATAAGACTCAACAACAACCAGAGAGGAAATCAAATTTGGAAGAAGCCTTGGAAAAATTCATTAGAGCTTCTAACAAAAGAAACGAGGAACAAGACAAAAAAATGAATCAAGTAGAGATTTGAATATGCAAAGCAAGGTGCGTCGATAAAGAATCACAGGAAAATCATGTGGGGCAAATAGCAGACACGACCGAACAACCGCCCACTTGGAACACTCCCGAGTGATCTGAGAGAAAAACCGAGAGAGATGAGCATTGTAAAGGTCAGTAACTCTACGAAGTGGAAAGGATTTGCAAGAGGCGATCAAGGATAAGGAAACAAGGGATAACGCATCAAGAGAAATAGAGGAAGTTGAGGACACCGAAAAACGTCCAGATGAAACCATTGTGCAGAAAGAACCGGAACCAACTATCACAATACCGCCCATACCGTATCCGCAGAGGTTTTAGAAATCCAAGTTGGATAAGCAGTTTTCACGATTCTTAGATATTTCCAAAAAACTGCATATCAACATCCCCTTTGCCGAAGCCTTGGAACAAATGTCGAGTTACGCCAAGTTTATGAAGGAGGTTTTGTCGAAAAAAAGGAAATTGGGTGAGTTCGAGATAGTAGCATTAACCGAAGAGTGCAGTGCAATTATACGGAATAAGTTACCTCCGAAGCTCAAGGATCCATGTGATGCCCCCAAAATAGGTATACAACACCCATTCTGAGTCGCCAAATACATGGTACAAAAAGCAAACTACAACTTGATAATACTGATTGTCGTGTAAAATACGACGACAACACATAATGTGAGTTTAAATACAAATATTCTCTCTAGACAATATCCACACTAAAATAAGTCCTCGTTATAATTATTTAAACACTATTTTACAAAAATAGTGAGGATTGCTAAAACATCTTTCTAGAACCATCACTCCAGTACCTTTGATTAGTTCTGCTTATGTTCTCACCTCTTGAGAAAAATGGAACAAAAAGGAAAGGGTGAGCTCAACTAGCCCGAAGAAGAATATTATGACTAAGATAATATACAACAAATTATCGTTAGTCTTCAAAAGGAAAAATCGATAAAATATAATAGCCAACAAGTTTTAGATCAACAATGCGGTAATGAAACAACAATCCATTAGAAGAGTCAAGTAGAGAATGAGTTCTACTATCTTCTAAGATTTAAAAGCCCATCATCAATATTTTATTCTGTAACAACAATCAATATACATCTTTAATCAAATATTCATCTTTGCACTACAGACAAAGATATTCATTTGTATCACCCGGTTGGTCATGTTTATCTCAACACTGCTCATCTTTTGCACTACTAGCAAAAGATATTCATCGATTAATCATTTATCTTTGCATTACGGTAGAAGATATTTAGTAATATCATCATTTAGGATCTAGAGGATGATGAAAAATATTTTAAAGAAAACGAATCCAATTGAAACGGAAGGACAAATAGTAGGGATTAGTATAATAGTTTATCCAAGATCAATAATACTTCATAAATACCAATTTTGAAGCGAATTCAAAAATAAAGATCAAAACATGGATCTGATCAAAGATAGTAACCATAATAGACATCTTGGACAAAAAAGAAGAAAATTTCATTTTTAAATTGAATAGTGTTGTGATTCGTGAATAAGGCCGATATCGTGAATAGTAACCCAGAGCACAAAAGTTCCAAATTTGATAAAATTCGGATCAATACTTTGGCATAATGATATTGAAGAAATAATATCATATATGAAGAAAATAACATCCCTTACCTCAAAATATCAATACTTTAATCGGAATATCGGTTATAAAATTTGAAGGAAACTTGCACTGATAAATAGAAACTCATAAAGTATCTAAATACTCACAAAATACACTCAATAATCTAGAGAGAGAAAGAGAGAAAACTTGTTTCTGGTGTGATTTTCAATTCTAACTTAGCCCCCTATTTATAGGAAAATGTTAGCAAACTTGACCTGCAACCTGATGGCTTTACCTGCTACTATTCCCACCCACCACATTTGAAATAAATTCAGCACATTTTTTCACCAACCACAAGTGGGGCCCACTCAATTCTAAAATTTTCCACCAAAAACATTTATAAACGTAATTTCTGAATCAGTCACCTCTTAAAATTCATAACAAATCATACGTTCATTTTTAACGGTTCAAAATTTGTGGACATATACTCAACTTATATATGTATAACATATCCAAAAATGACAACGATCCAACGGTCGGATTAAAAATTATAACTCACACAATATATCTCAAAATTACTGGTTTAATTTTTAATACCTTCATTCAAACAAATATCTTGATAAAACACCTCAACATTAACTCCTTCATTTTTAACCACAATAAATATATCCAACATTTATATCTACATAAAATAAATATTTCTTATCATATGAATCAATAATTAATTATTCACAAATAATATTATGTAATTACATTTATAATGACGAGGCGTTCCTGGAAAGAGGAGGCTTTCAATAAGAATTTCTCTTTATTGGTAGCCTTGCAATTAGGTGGCCAAACCTCTCCTCGATGAGAACTTTCTAGACATTTCCGTAATGTTATCTAATAATATTATTCAAATAATATGAATTATTGATCCGATAATGGGAAATCTTGTGCGATGACAATTATTGAAAACAATAATAATATAAAATATCAACGCAAACAATTATTGAATCAATAAAATAAAATATTGAGCAGTAACTCATCGTAACAATTATTGAGTAGTGCCTTCTTTACGTAAGGATCAATAATTCATCAATACATGCATCCACGCGTAGACATTGTATTTTAACTACAAAAGGTATTCCAATAGTGTTAATTGGTAATAACTACGTCGTTATTTATAAAAACTCAAACTTGTCGTTTTCTTTATTCGACAGCTTATTACATTATGGGGGCCCACAAATGATCTGCTGCATCGCATTTGAATATTCCCCGACAACAAGAATATTCCACGACCAAACGAATATTCCCGGAAACAACAATGATTATTTTATAACCACTTGCATATTTTGCAAAATTTGCACATTTCACCCATAACAGGAGAGAATTATATCAAATTAATACCTTATTATTCACAAATATAATTAGAGGAAATTCGATTTTATTTATAATAAGTTGGGGTCTTACAATCCAGGTAGCTTTAATATTCCATGTGAAATTGGAAATCAGTTTGGGACGAACTTTGTGTGATTTGGGGGCAAATATAAATTTAATGCCGTTATCTGTCTACAACCAGTTTGGACTTCATGCTCCAAGACCGATAAATATCAGTTTGTAGTTGGCGGATCGTTTGGTTACATATCCACGAGGTATTGTTGAGGATGTTTTTGTCAAAGTGGATAAATTCATCTTCCGTGCGGATTTCTTTATCTTGGATTGTGAAGTATGTGACGCCCCCAAAATAGGTATACAACACCCATTCTGAGTCGCCAAATACATGGTACAGATAGAAAACTATAACTTCAATAATACAATTGTCCTGCAAAATACGACAACACATACTGTGAGTTTAAATACAAATATTGTCTTCTAGACAATATCTACAATCAAATAAGTCCTCATTATAATTATTCAAACACTATTTTACAGAAATACTGAGGACTGCTAAAATATCTTTCTAGAACCATCACTCCATTCCCCGACTAGATCCTGCTATGTTCTCACCTCCTGAGAAGAAAAATGGAACAAAAAGGAAAAGGGTGAGCTCAACTAGCCCAGTAAAGAATATTATGACTAAGATAATATACAACAAATTATCATTAGTCTTTAATAGGAAAAATCGATAAAATATAATAGACAATAAGTTTTAGATCAACAACTGCAATGAAACAACAATCCATTAGAAGAAGTCAAGTCAGTAGAAAGAATTCCACTATCTTCTAAGATTTAAAAGTCCATCATCAATATTTTATTCTTGTAACATCAATTAATATACATCTTAAATCAAATATTCATCTTTGCACTACATGCCAAAGATATTCATTAAATATCACCAAATTGGTCATGTTCATCTCAACACATTCATCATCTTTGCACTACGGCCAAAGATATTCATCGATTAGTCATTTATCTTGCACTACTGAGCCAAAGATATTTAGTAATATCATCATTTAGGATCGAGGATGATGAAAAATATTTTAAAGAAAAGCGAACCCAAAGTGAGACAGAAGGACAAATAGTAGGGATTCGTATAACAGTTTATCCAAGATCAATAATACTCCATAATAACCAATTTTGAAGCAAAATTCAAGAATAAAGATTAAAACATGGATACAATCAAAGATAGTAACCATAAGAGACATCTTAGACAAAAAGAAGAAAATTTCATTTTTTCGGTGAATAGTGTCGTATTCGTGAATAGTCAGATATACGTGAATAAGGTCAGTATACGTGAATAGTAACCCCACACAAAAAGTTCCAAATTTGATAAAAAGTTCAGATTAATACTTTAAGATAATGATATTGAAGAAAATATCATTTTAAGAAGAATATAACACCCCTTACCTCAAAATATCGATTTTCCGATCGGAATATTGGTATAAGGTCAAGGAAACTTGCAGACCGATGAATAGAAACTCACAAAGTATCTAAATAATCACAAAATACGATCGATAATCTAGAGATAGAGAGAGAAAACTTGTTTACGGTGTGATTTTCAATTCTAACTTAGCCCCTCTATTTATAGGAAAATGTTAGCAGACTTGACCTGCAACACGATGGCTTTACTCGCTACTATTCCCACCCACCACATTTGAAATAAATTTAGCACATTTCTTCACCAACCACAAGTGGGGCCCACCAATTCTAGAATTTTCCACCAAAATCATTTATAACCTAATTTCCGAATCGGTCACCTCTTAAAATTCATAACAAATCATACGTTCATTTTAACGGTTCAAAATTTATGGACATATACTCAACTTATATATGTATAACATATCCAAAATGACAACGATCCAACTATTGGGATTAAAAATTATAACTCACGCAATATATCTCAAAAACTAGTGGTTTGATTTTAATACCTCCAATCCGACAAAATACCGATGATAAAACACCTCAACATTAATTCCTTCATTTTTAACCACAATAAATATATCCAACATTTATATTCACATAAAATAAATATTTCCTTATCATATGAATCAATAATTAATTATTCACAAATAATATTACAAAATCACATTTATGACAATGAAAGTAGTTCCGAGAAAGAGGGGCTTTCAATAAGAATTTCTCCTTTAAACTGCGTAATTAGGTGACCAAACCTCTCCTTGATGTAACTTTCTAGACATTGCCAATAATGTTATCTAATAATATTATTCAAATAATATGAATTATTGATCCGATAATGGGAAATCTTTGTGCAAATGACAATTATTGAAACAACAATAATATAAAATATCAACGCAACAATTATTGAATCAATAAAATAAAATATTGAAGCAGTAATTAATCGTAACAATTATTGAATAATGCCTTCTTACATAATGATCAATAATTCATCAATACCACATGCATCCACGCCAGCGTATTCGTATTTTAACCACCGGTATTCCAACCAAAGTGTTACTTGTGAATAACTACGCCAGTTATTTATAAAAACTCAAACTTGTCATTTTCTTCATCCGACAGTTATTACGTTATGGGGCCCACTAATGACTACGACGTCGTACGAATATTCCTCAACAATAAGAATATTCCACGACCTAACGAATATTCCCCGACAACAATGATTATTTTATAACCACTTGCTTATTTTGTAAAATTTGCACATTTCACCTATAACCAAAATATTATATCAATTTAACACCTTATTATTCACAATAATAATTTGAGGAAATTCGATTTTATTTATAATAAGTTGGGGTCTTACAACCTCCCCTCCTTATGAAATTTCGTCCTCGAAATTGACATACGTACCTGGTGTTTCGAAAAGGTGAGGATACCTCGTTTTTATTTCTCATTCCAACTCCCATGTCATTTCTTCAATAGCATGGTTTCTCTACAAAACCTTAACTTGTGGTATAACCTTGGTGCGTAGGACATGCTCTTTTCTATCCAAGATCTTAACTGGTACTTCTTCGTACGTTAAATCTTCGGCTATCTTGTCTGGTTCTAACGCAATAATATGGTTCGGGTCTTTCACATATTTACGAAGTATGGATATGTGAAAAACATTATGAACACGAGACATACTTGGAGGTAATGCGAGTCTATTGGCCACATTTCCTATTCGGTCAAGAATCTCAAATGGACCAACAAATCGTGGATTGAGCTTTCCTCTCTTCCCAAATCTTGTAACTCCGCGATCTCTCTCTTCATATTGTTCCACCAAAATGTATGTCGAATATCATGATACATTTTGGTACTCTCAGGATGGATTGCAAACGGGGTGTTGTGTGCCTCCATCATGATTCTATGCTTCAAGTCAGAATCGTTAGGAACACAAAGTGCGGAGTTGAATCTAAGTATTCCTTCTTCATCGATTCTCGACACGGAATAGCTCCTTCTTGCACTTTCTTCTTCATACGTATCGCCTCCCGGTCCGTAGCGAAAGCGACTTTTAGCTTTATCGATTAAAGTCGGTTCTACTCAGATATTCGCCATCATCATCATGGGTCCCTGAGTCTTTAATTCTACCTCCATCCTTTGCAAGTCATACTGAATGGGCCTTTGCATTAACAATATCGCACTCGTCATCGCGCATATGATCTTTACTTTCGATAAATCGACTACTACGTTCGCTTTTCCAGGATGATATTAAATAGTGTGATCGTAATCTTTCAATAGTTCAAGCCAACGTCGTTGCCGCATGTTGAGTTCTTTTTGGGTGAAGAAATATTTGAGCTTTTTTTATGGTCCGTATAAATCTCCACTTTCTCCCCATACAAGTAGTGTCTCCAAATTTTCAACGCGAATACAAATCACCGCAACTCTAGATCATAAGTAGGATAATTCCTCTCATATTCTTTGAGTTGTCGTGAGGCATAGGCTATGACTTTCCCATGTTGCATGAGAACGCATCCTAACCCTTTGCACCTCAAGCATCATTTGTATATAACAAATCCATCCGCATACCGGATGGTATTGCCCGAACAGTCTTAGAAATGAGTCTCTCTCTTGAGCTCTTGAAAACTCTTCTCGCATTCCTCGCTCCATACAAATTTTGTATCTTTCCGAGTCAACCGAGTTAGCGGAGTAGCGATTCGAGAAAATCCTTCCACGAATCTCCGATAATAACCAATTTAATCCGAAAAGCTACGCACTTGATCCACCGACTTTGGTTGCTCCCAACTTTGTCTTGCTTCAATCTTCGCCGGTCGACAGATACTCATGTTTTGACACCACGTGCCCAAGGAATGCTACTTCCTAAGCGTAACTCGCATTTCTTTGACTTGGCATAAAGTTTGTTTTCACGAAGCCTTTCAAGTATCGACTTCAAATGGTGTTCATGAACTTCACGGCTTTTGGAATAGATGAGGATGTCATCAATAAAGACAACAATAAACCGATCCAAATATTCTTGAATACACGGTTCATCATATCCATGAAAGCAAAGAAGAGCATTAGTCAATCCAAAAGACATGACTAAGAATTCATAATGCCGTCGCAGGGAGTTCGAAGGCGTCTTTGGAATATCCTCAATTTTAATCTTGGTGATGATATCCCGAAGCTAAGATCGATCTTTGAAAAGAATTGTGCTCCTTATCGGCTGGTCGAACAGGTCATCAATGCGAGGTAGCGGATACCTATTCTTGATGGTGACATGGTTTAATTATCGAAAGTCAATACAAAGTCGCATACTCCCGTCTTTCTTCTTTACTGAATAAAAACAGAGCACCCCGAGGAGATGTACTGGGACGAATGAAACCTATGTCTAACAATTCCTGTAGTTGGACTTTTAACTCGAAGTTCAATAGAGCCATTCGATATGGGGTTTTAGAAATGGGTTTTGTATGCGGCTCAAGGTCAATAAAGAATTCAACATCACGCTCGGGGTAGATCGGGAAGTTCTTCAGGAAATACATCAGAAAATTTTCTAACAACTGAAATATTATTCAAATCTGACTTGTCTTTGTTCAAATCCATAACATGGGCTAAGAAAGCTTGACATCCGTTTTTTAATAAACGAATAACTTTATTGCTTGATATGATAGTGGACCGATTTTAGTTGTTTAGTTGTTTGAATTCGTATGTAATGTGTTGGTTAGGAATATGAAAACTAACAACCTTACGAAAATAATCAATTTTGGCATGATGAGTGGTTAACCAAACAATTCCTAAAATCACATCAAAAACAAGTATCTTTAAAGATATAAGATCAACGGAGTAATGTGATAGTGCCAACTTGGACCATCGCAAGATTTATAAAGCGTAGATGTAACGAAGGTTTCACCCAACGGAGTTTCAACGAGATAAGTCAAAGTCCAATTTCTCCGAGTCAAGTTTAAGCGTTGAGCACAAGCGGGAGAGATAAAAGAATGGGTAGAACCAAGATATCTAGTAAGGTATAAACTTCGCAAGAGTTCAAGATTAGCTTACCCGTAATCACCTCGTTCGGGTTCCTCGTGTTTTGGCCGATCACGATAAACGCTTCTTCCAGAACCGGCCCGATTTCGACTTATCCGGATGACCCTTGAGTCACCATCCCCATTGAACTTGGTTTTGCTCTCAGAACAATCCCGAGCTATGTGGCCTTCTTTTCCACAGTTGTAACATACCTTGGATTGTTGTGAGCGGTTTAAGCTAATATGTCCCTCTTTCCGCATTTGTAACATCTAATCGGCCGTCGTTCTCCTACCCTAGAATTTGTTGTTGGTGATGGTCTTTGTTGTTGATGTCTTCCGTCATCATTGAATCTCCTCTTTTACGAAATTTCCACTTAACTCACCTCTCCTATTATCATGGCACGATGACCCAATAGAGTGGTTACCGCCTTTGTTCGTAGATTTTTCCTCCTCGTTGGTTATCATCGTTTGATGATCACTTTTGTCACCGGTATGACCTTGGTCAGGGTCCCTCGGTTGAACATACTCATTATCTCGCTCTAATAATTGAGCCCTGTTTACAACATCTGAATATAAAGAAAATTTATGAGATATAAGATATTGTTGAATCTCGGGCTTTAGACCTCTCAGAAATATCCTCGTCATTCGTTCCTCATTTTCGACCAAATGAGGTGCAAACCTGGATAACTCTGCAAACTTCGCCTCGTACTGGGACACCGTCATGTTGTTTTGTTCCAGTCTGATAAACTCCACCTCTTTCATATGACGAATACTTTTAGGAAAGTACTTGTCATTGAATAGTTTCTGAAACGTTTCCCAAGACATGCTGAGTGCGGCTGGCTGGGTACGCTTCATAGACTCCCACCAGTAGTATGCCTCACCGCGGAACATAAAGGTGGCGAATGGAACCTTCTGTTCCTTCGTGCATCCCAAGACATAGAATATCTTTGTAATTTGCTTGACCCATGTTTCGCCTTGATCAGATCCGCTTTCTAATAAATTTCGTGGTCCCAACTCCTTGAATCGCTTGGTCAGGATGACATCATAGCGGTCTGCTATCACTTCCACTGTATTTTGTACACGAGTCTCCTAAATGCGATTTTTGCATGAAGCGCAAAAAGCTCCTAAACATTCCATCATTCATCGTTTGCTCGGTAGTGTTGTTTATAGGAGGAATATTGCCTTCTGTTATACGTTCTCTGGTTTGTGACTAAAGGTTGTTCCACAGCCTCATACACTCCATTATTACAGTTCTCGTGACCCATTCTTAAATCGCCATAAAATAAGGGTTAATTAAACAAATTAACATATCACATAATATCCCTATATTATGACCGACCAACAAATAAGCTTAGATAGGACACACTAGCGTAAGGATTTACTCATCTCTCTCCTCCTAGTTTTATTCCCCGATCTCCGCCTAAAGACCATATCCTAAGCTTTGATACCAATCGTGGACGCCCCCAAAATAGGTATACAACACCCATTTCGAGTCGCCAAATACATGGTAATTGAAAGCAAACTATAACTTTAATAATATAATTGTCATTGCAAAATATGACAACACATACTGTGAGTTTAAATACAAATATTGTCTTCTAGACAATATCCACACTCAAATAAGTTCTCATTATAATTATTCAAACACTATTTTACAGAAATAGTGAGGATTGCTAAAACATCTTTCTAGAACCATCACTCCATACCCCGACTAGATCCTGCTATGTTCTCACCTCCTGAGAAGAAAAATGGAACAAAAAAGAAAAGGGTGAGCTCAACTAGCCCAGTAAAGAATATTATGACTAAGATAATATACAACAAATTATCATTAGTCTTCAACAGGGAAAAATCTGATAAAATATAATAGACATCAAGTTTTAGATCAACAACTGCAGCGGAAATAGCAATCCATTAAAAGAGTCAAGTAGAGAAAGAATTCCACTATCTTTTAAGATTTAAAAGTCCATCATCAATATTTTATCCCTGTAACATAAATCAATATACATCTTAAATCAAATATTCATCTTTGCACTACTGGCCAAAAGATATTCATTCAGATCATGGGTGGGTCATGTTCATCTCAACACTGCTCATCTTTGCACTACGCCAAAGATATTAATCGATTAATCATTTATCTTTGACTATGTGCCAAAGATATTTAGTAATATCATCATTTAGGACCGAGGATGATGAAAATATTTTAAAGAAAACGAACCCGGTGAGACGGAAGGACAAATAGTAGGGATTCAGTATAACGGTTTATCCAAGATCAATAATACTCCATAATAACCAATTTTGAAGCAAAATTCAAGAATAAAGATCAAAACATGGATACAATCAAAGATAGTAACCATAATAGACATCTTTGACAAAAAGAAGAAAATTTCATTTTAAATTGAATAGTCTTAGATATCGTGAATAAGGCCGTATACGTGAATAAGTAACTTCACACAAAAAGTTCCAAATTTGATAAAAGTTCGGATCAATACTTGGATAATGATATTGAAGAAAATATCATTTTAAGAAGAATATAACACCCTTACCTCGAGAATATCAAGACTTCTGATCGGAATATCGGTATAAGGCTGAAGGAAACTTGCATTGATGAATAGAAACTCACAAAGTATCTAAATAATCACAAAATACACTCAATAATCTAGAGAGAGAAAGAGAAAACTTGTTTCTGGTGTGATTTTCAATTCTAACTTAGCCCTCTATTTATAGGAAAATGTTAGCAAACTTGACTAAGAACTATGACACGATGGCTTTACCTCGCTACTATTCCACCCACCACATTTGAATTAAATTCAGCACATTTCTTCACTAACCACAAGTGGGGCCCACCAATTCTAGAATTTTCCACCAAAATCATTTATAACCTAATTTTCGAATCGGGTCACCTCTTAAAATTCATAACAAATCATACGTTCATTTTTAATCAGTTTCAAAATTTATGGACATATACTCAACTTATATATGTATAACATATCCAAAAATGACAACAATCCAACGGTCGGATTAAAAATTATAACTCCTGCAATATATCTCAAAAACTAGTGGTTTGATTTTTAATACCTCCAATCCGACAAAATACTGATAAAACACCTCAACATTAATTCCTTCATTTTTAACCACAATAAATATATCCAACATTTATATCCACATAAAATAAATATTTCCTTATCATATGAATCAATAATTAATTATTCACAAATAATATTACGTAATCACATTTATGATAACTTGGTAGTTTCAGAAAGAGGGGCTTTCAATAAGAATTTCTCTCATCTTGGCGCCTTGCAATTAGGTGACCAAACCTCCTCGATGAGAACTTTCTAGACATTGCCAATAATGTTATCTAATAATATTATTTAAATAATATGAATTATTGATCCGATAATGAGAAATATCGTGCGGTGACAATTATTGAAACAACAATAATATAAAATATCAACGCAACAATTATTGAATCAATAAAATAAAATATTGAATAAAGAACTAATCGTAATAACTATTGAGTAGTGCCTTCTTACATAAGGATCAATAATTCATCAATACTGTGCATCCACACGTATTACTGTATTTTAACCACCGGGTATTCCAACGTTGTTAATTGTAATAACTACGCCTGAATTATTTATAAAACTCAAACTAGTCATTTTCTTCATCCGACAGTTATTCTGTTATGGGGACCACTAATGACTACGCCGTCGTACGAATATTCCCCGACAACAATGATTATTTTATAACCACTTGCTTATTTACAAAATTTGCACATTTCACCCATAACCAAAATATTATATCAATTTAACACCTTATTATTCACAATTATAATTAGAGGAAATTCGATTTTATTTATAATAAGTTGGGGTCTTACAAAGTAGATAGCGAAATTTCAATTATTCTTGGGCGACCATTCTAAGCAACTGGAAGAACGTTGATTGATGTGTAAAAAGGAGAACTAACATTGCGAGTTGAAGATCAGTAAGTCACCTTTAATGTATTCAAGTCAATGTCGTATCCGAAAGAAAAAGGTGACTGTATGCGGGTGGATATCATGGAGGAATTAGTTAATCACAAGTTCAGTGGAAATTATTCGGAGGACCCGCTAGAATATATTTTGCTCGGGATGGACGATGATGGTATCGAAGATGATGTTGAGTATGTCAAATGGCTAGAGTCATCATCTTTCTTGGGAAAAGAAATCAACCATTCGACATCCTTGATAGGTCAAATGAAGGTAAAAGTGTAAACCCTCAATAGAAGAGCCACCGGTGTTGGAATTAAAACCGTTACCTTCTCATCTGCAGTATGCCTATTTGGGGAAAGATTCTACACTACCAGTTATTGTTTCAACAGAGTTAATAGACACACAAAAAGAGAAACTGCTAAGGGTATTGCGGGAGTTCAAAACAAAGAATCGGTTGGACCATACTTGAGACATTGAGGTATAAGTCCATCATTCGTATCATAAAATTCTTTTTGGAAGAAGGCGAGACCAACCATTGAAATGCAAAGAAGTCTAAACCCCATTATGAAAGACGTGGTGAAAAAGGAGATCATAAAATGGTTGGATGCCGACCTTATTTACCCAATTTCGGACAGTTCATGGGTAAGTCACATGCGATTAAGTACCAAAGAAAGGGGGGATGACAGTGGTGAAGAATGAAGCTAATGAGCTCATCCCTACTAGAACCGTTAAGTTACAGGATGGAGAGTTTGTATGGACTACCGCAAGCTGAATAAAGCCACACGCAAAGATCATTTCCCCTTGCCATTCATTGATCAGATGTTGGACAGGTTAGCGGGACATCAATTCTACTATCTGCTGGATGGATATTCCGGGTATAATCAAATTGCCATAGCTCCGAAAGATCAAGAAAAGACCACGTTCACATGCCCATACGGTACATTTGCATTCCGTCGTATGTCATTTGGTTTATGTAACGCGCCGACAACATTTCAACGGTACATGATAGCGATCTTCTCAGATATGGTCGAACAGAATCTGGAGGTATTTAAGGATGACTTTTTTGTGTCAGGTGATAGTTTCAATTGATGTTTGAAAAATCTGATTTTAGTGTTGAAACGATGTGTGGAAACTAACCTTCGCTTAATCGGGAAAAATGTCACTTTATAGTGCAAGAGAGGGATTATTCGGGGCAAGGTTTTTCAGATCGTGGATTAGAGGTAGATAGAGCAAAGATAGAGATGATTGAGAAACTACCTCCTTCGTCATCTGTGAAGGGAATATGAAGTTTTTTGGGACATACAGGTTTCTACAGACGCTTCATTAAAGACTTTTCAAAAATTTCAAAACCCTTATGTTCCCTGTTGGAAAAAGATGTGCCTTTCAAGATGGATCATTCATGTATCGAGGCATTTGAGGTGTTAAAGAAGAAATTGGTCTCTGCTCCAATTATTGTGCCACCCGATTGGTCTTTACCGTTTAAATTGATGTGCGACGCCAGTTATTACGCAGTTGGGGCAGTATTGGGACAACGCCACGATAAGATTTTTCACACAATCTAATACTCTAGCAAGACGTTGACGGATGCCCAGTTGAACTACACAACCACTGAAAAAGAGTTACTTGCAGTGGTATTTGCCTTCGACAAATTCAGAGCATATCTTATTGGCACCAAGGTAATTGTTCACGCGATTATTACGCCATTAAATATCGATTGAGATGAAGGATGCCAAACCATGATTAATACGGTAGGTCTTTTGTTATTTACAAGAATTTGATCACGGAGATTGATTGTGGCGCCCCAAAATAGGTATACCACAACACCCATTACGAGTCGCCAAATACATGGTACGAAACAACTACAACTTTATTATTACAACAAGTAAAGCGTGAGTTTGAATACAAATATTATCTTTTAGACAATATCTATACTCAAATAAATCCTCATCACATTATTGATTCATTATTTTACAAAATGGTGAGGACTACTAAACAACTCTCTCTAGAATCTTCATTCCATACCCCGACTAGTACTCGTTACATTCTCGCCTCACGAGAAGAAAAATGGAACAACAAGGAAAAGGGTGAGCTCAACTAGCCCGATAAAGAATATTATGACTAAGATAATATATACAACAAATTATCGTTAGTCTTCAACAGGTAAAATCGATAGAATCTGATAAACAACAAGTTTGAGATCAATATTCATGCATTGAAATAATAATTCATAGAAGAGTTACGTAGAGAATGAAATCTACTATAATCTATGAATTTAACGGTCCATCATCAATATTTTATCCTGTAACATCAATCAATATACATCGGAATCAAATATTCATCTTTTTGCTACAGGCCAAAGATATTCATCGATTAGTCATATTCATTTAAACACACGATCATCTTTGCACTACATGCCAAAGATATTAATCAATCTGGCCATGTTCATCTCAACACATTTCATCTTTGCACTACAAAAGCCAAAGATATTCTTTGAAATCATTCATCTTTGCTTCTACGGCCAAAGATATTCAATAATATCATCATTTAAGGCGAGGATGATGAAAAATATTTTTAAAGAAAGCGAATCCGATTGAAACAAAATGACAAGGATTAAGGATTAAGGATTCAGTACTTGGTTTTATCCACGTCAAAAAATACCTCAAAAATAATCATAGTGGTGTAAAATTCAAGAATGATCAACACATGGATACAATCGAGTTAGTATCGGAATATATATTTTTTGACGAAAAGAAGAAATTTTATTTTTTCGATGAATAAGATCAGTATCACGTGAATAGTCTTAGTATCGTGAATAGTAACTCAAACACCAAAAGATAGAAATTCCACAAAAACATCTTCACGCTTACATGAATAGTACTCGTGAATAGTAACTCGTGAATAATAACTCATGAATAGTAACTTCGTGAATAGTAACTCATGAATAGTAACCCATGAATAGTAACCCCGAGCATAAAAAGTTCCAAATTTGATAAAAACTTCAGATCAACATTTGAGATAATGATATTGAAGAAATAATATCATTACAAAAAAAATAATATCCCTTACCTCGAAGATCGAGACTTCTATTTAGAAATAAGATTATAGTCTTTGAAAGGAACTTGCACAATCTAGCAATACTCAAAGTATACTCAAAATACTCACAAGAATACGCTCAAAATATCGAGAGAGAAATAGAGAAAACTTGGGTTTACGGTGTGATTTTCAATTTAACCTAAGCACCTATATTTATAGGAAAACGCTTAGAACACCAAAGCGAGAAAATTTAATATAATATTAATATAATTATACAAATTTTCCTTAGCCCACCTTTTGGTCAAAACACCAGCCACACATGTTAATGATGTCCAAAAAAAATACAAAAACGTTTTTCTTAACAAAAATAATTTAAACTCCTAAAATCAATTATTTGAACTTGGAACTTCAATAATTCATAATAAATAGCCTTTTCATCAGAAAATTCGAATCTCATGAGTTTTTGTAGGAAATTCAATTCTCTACAACTTTGCAGAAGAAAGTTTTTCCAAATTCCAAACAAAATCGACCGAAATCCACAAGCAAGCGATTTTACAATTTATAATCAAATTTCTAGGTCGATAATTGTGTCCACCAACACACAAAACATGTGTTAAACATTTAATGCCACAAAAAATACTCTTCCTCCTCATATACTCATATATCCCACATTCATTGTAAAAATATCACCAGTTAATATATTATTAAAATAATATATTTAAATGAATTATTTTATCGAAAAAAGATAAAATATTAATTTTCAACAATTGTCATTTTAAAATTTTCTCCATCTATATCCACATAAAATCAATATTTTCCTCATTATATAAATCAATAATTAATTATTCACAAATAATATTACGAGAATCACAATATTGACAACCGGGTTCAGGGAAGAGAGGGCTTTCAATAAGAATTTCTTCTTCTTGGTTGCGCATGATTAGATGCATCAAACCTCTCCTTAGATGAACTTTCTAGACATTGCCAATAATGTTATCTAATAATATTATTCGAGATAATATGAATTATTAGCTCGATAATGAAAATCTTTGTGTAATGACAATTATTGAAACATGACGAATATAAAATATCAACGCACAACAATTATTAACTCGATAAAATAATTGAACAAGTAATTCATGTAACCATTATTGAGTAGTGCCTTCTTACGTAAGAATCAATAATTGGTGCAATACTGGTATCTTCTCAACAACGCGTATTAGTGTGTTTTAACCACGGGTATTCAGCGATATTATCTTGTAAATAACTACGCCAGTTATTTAAAAACAACTTATATTTATCGTTTTCTTCATCCAATCGCTTTTCGTTATGGGACCCACATGGTCATGCTAGCTAGTCGTCACGAATATTCCCAAAGCAGATGCGAATATTCCACGACCAAACGAATATTCCCAAACAACAATGAATATTTTATAACCACTTGCTTATTTTGAAATATTTGCGTATTTAACCCTTAACTATCCACATTAATCAAATCAACCCTTCTTATTTCAAAATAAAGGAAATTCCTTTTTATTTAAAAGTTTGAGGTCTTCTGACCTCCTCCTTATGAAATTTCGTCCCTCGAAATTGGCGTGACGATACTGGTGTTTTGAAAAGGTAGGATACCTCGCTTTCATTTTAGTTTCCAATTCCCGGTCATTTCCTCTATAGCATGGTTTCTCCACAAAACCTTAACTTGTGGTATAACCCTCGATACATAGGACATGCTCTTTCCTATCCAACATCTTGACGGTACCTCCTCATACGTTAAGTCTTCATTTATCTCGTGGGTTCTAACTCTATAACGTGGTTGGGTCTTTCACATATTTTCGAATACGGATATGTGAAACACATTATGAACACGAGACATACTTGGAGGTAACACAAGTCTATAGGCTACATTTCCTACTCGGTCAAGAATTTGAAATGGACCGATAAATCGTGGATTGAGCTTTCCTCTCTTCCCAAATCTTGTAACTCCCTTCCATGGAGCAATTCATGACAATCATGATCCCTACATTAAATTCCACGTCTTTTTCGATGAAGATCCGCATAACTCTTTTGTCGATCTTGTCTTGCCGTTTGTATACGTTGTCGAATCATTAGTCATACGTATTAACTTTCGGGTCCCAACAATGTTGCTTCCCCCACCTCATCCCAACATATTGGAGAGCGACATTTTGTCCATATAATGCTTGAATGGAACCATGCCTATATTTGTTTAATAACTATTGTTGTATGAGAATTCCACCAATGGCAAGTACTTATCCCAACTTCCTTTGAAATCTAGGACACAGAGTTTTAATATATCTTCAAGAGTTTGAGTAGTCCTTTCTGATTGCCCATCCGTTTGAGGATGGTATGCCAAACCAGAATCGTAAATTCGTGCCCATAGCTTTCTACAATCTAACCTAAAACTATGGATCTTGGCATGCCATGCAATCTCACAATCTCATTTACATTACATACGAGAAAGGCGTTGAGGAATAAGTCTCTCGTATCGATAAGAAATGAAAGCGGACTTGGTTAATCTATCAACAATAACCCAAATCGCATCTATGCCTTGAGAAACCTTGGGAAGATTAGTAATGAAGTTCGTGGTAATGTGTTCCCACTTCCATTTCAAAATCTCAAGTGGTTTCTAATGGACCCTTAGGTACAAGATGCTCGCCTTTACACGTTTGGCAAGTTAAACACATCTAGATAAACTACGCGATCTATCTCTCATATTGCTCCACCAAAATGTATGTTGAAGATCATAATACATTTTGGTACTCCCAGATGGATTGCAAATGGCGTATTGTGTGCCTCCATCATAATCTTGTACTTCAAATCAGTCGTTAGGAACACAAAGTCTAGAGTGGACTCAAGTATTCCTTCTTCATCGATTCTCGCTTAGGAATAGCTCCTTCTTGTACTTTCCTCCGCATCGGCTCCGATTGGCCGGTGGCTTGAGCAACCTTAACTTTTCTATTAAAGTTGGCTCTATCGTATACTTGACATCATCGCTTTTCGTTCAGATATGATCTTCTACTCAGCGCGTCACTACCACGTTAAACTTTTTCAAGATGGTATGGTTAGAATATGTGCGAAATGAGTCGCCTCTTGAGCTCTTGGAAAATCTTCTCGCATTCCTCGCTCCATATGAATTTTGTATCTTTTCAAGTCGGCTAAGTTAACGGAATAGCGATTCGAGAATATCCTTCAACGAATCTCAGATAATAACCAACTAAGCCTGAAAGCTACGATTTCGATTCTTGACTTAGGTTGCTCTCAACTATGACTTCATATCCCAATCTTGGATAGCACATCACAATGACACCTATCGGTTTACTATCGCATCGAATATGGCGTCTCCTACAGGAGAGTAAAGCTTAGGTGAATTCCACAAAGGAAGTCACAAGATAAAGGCTCAAGTACAAAATTCTATAGTTGAATTTTAACTCTGAAGTTCAATAGAGCCATTCGATATGAGATTTTAGAAATGAGTTTTGTCTCGGGTTCAAAGTCGATACAAAATTTAATATCGAGCTTTGGGGAGTAAGCCAAGAAATTCTTCAGGAAATACGTCGGGGAAAATCAATAACAACAGGAATATTATTCAAATCGGACGTGTCTTTATTCAAATCCATAATATGGACTAAGAAAATTTGACATCAAGTAATAAACGAATGACTTCATGGCTTGATATGAAAATGTTTGATTACAATGGTTTGATTGCTTGAATTCGAATAATGAGTTGCTTAGGAATATGAAAACTAACAACCTTTGAAAACAATCAATTTTGGCATGATGAGTAGTTAACCTTAAAATCACATCAAAAGCAAATATCTCTATAGAAATAAGGTTAACGGGTAATGTGATAGTGCCAACTGAATCAAACAAGATTTCTAAACAACAGATGTAATGAAAGTTTCTCTAACGGATTCTCCACGAGATAGGTCAAAGTCTAATTTCTCCGAGTCAAGTTTTAAGCGTTGGCGCTTAAGTAAGAGAGATAAAAGAATGGGTAGAACCGATATCTAGTAAGGTATATACTTTAAGAATTTATAATTGACTAACCCGTGCTAACCGTTCGGGTTCCTTGCATTTTTTACCGGCCACGACAAAGCGCTCTTCCCAAATCGTTGACTTTGACTTTTCGGAGACGGTCTTTTGAGTCACCAATCCCCATCGAACTAGGTTTTATTCTACCGTCTGATCTCGGCGATATGTCCTTCCTTTCCACAACTATAGCATACCTTAAACTGTTGTGGGCGATTTAATGATATGTCCCTCTTTCCGCATTTGTAACATATCGTAGGTGGTCGTTCTCCTCCTTAAAACTAGTTGCTATAGGTATATGGCGTCTTCACATGGTCGTTGTTGAATCTCCTCTTTTAAAATCTCCTCCCACTTCGCTTCTTCTATTTTCATGGCCACGATTACCACGGAGTGGTTACCGCCTTTGTAATCAGTATTCTTCTTTCTCCATTTGGTTATCGTTATTACGATGATCGCTATCTTCGGTATGATCCTGGTTATGGTCCTTGGTTGAGCGTACTCGTTATCTCGCTCTAACAAGCTGAGCCACTGTTGACAACATACGAATAGAGAGAAAATTTATGAGAAATGAGATCTTGACGTATGTCGGGTTTCAAACCTCTCGAAACATCCGCGTCACACGTTCCTCATTCTCCACCAAATGAGGTGCAAACACGGATAACTCATAAACTTCGCCTCGTCTTTGGGGGACACCGTCATGTTATTACGCTTCTAGTCTAATAAACTCCACTTCCTTCATATACGAATACTTTCGGGGAAGTACTTGTCATTGATCTGTTCTCAAACGTCTCCCGTGACATCTTTGAGTGCGGTTTGGATGGGTACGCTTCCTGCAATCCCTGATGAATGCCTCGCCACGGAACATAAAGGTGGCGAATGGAACTTCTGTTCCTCCGTGCATCCCAAGACATCGAATATCTTGGTAATTTGTTTGACCCAACGTCTCCGCTTTAATCGGATCCGCTTTCCCCGAGTGCAGTGGTCCCAACTCTTTGAAGCTGCTTGTTGCGTGACCACTCGTGAATTGCTATCATTTCCTCCAGTATTTTGAACACGAGTCTCCTAAATGCGATTTTGCATGAGCGCAAAAGCTTCTAAACATCCCCTCGTTCATCATCGCTTTCTCGGTGGTGTTGTTCACGGGGAGGAACATTACCGACTTTATTGCACGTTCTCCTCGTTGGTGAGTGGTCTGAGGCATCTCCACGGTCTCATTTACTCCAATCGTTAATATTCTCAATCGACATTCTCAAATCTTGTCATAAAATAAGGGTTAATTAAGGAAATCAATATATCACATAATATCCCTATATCTTGACTTAACTAACAAATAAGCTTAGGTAGGACACACTTAGCGAAGGATTTACTCGTCTCTCCCCTCTAGTTCTATTCCCGATCTCCGCGGAGATCATATCCTAAGCTACGATACCAATTGTGGCGCCCCCAAAATAGGTATACACAACACCCATTCGAGTCGCCAAATACATGGTGCGAAACAACTACAACTTTATTATTACAACAAGTAAAAGCGTGAGTTTGAATACAAATATTATCTTTTAGACAATATCTATACTCAAATAAATCCTCATCACATTATTGATTCATTATTTTACAAAATGGTGAGGACTACTAAACAACTCTCTAGAATCTTCATTCCATACCCCGACTAGTACTGTTACATTCTCGCCTCACGAGAAGAAAAATGGAACAACAAGAAAAGGGTGAGCTCAACTAGCCCGATAAAGAATATTATGACTAAGATAATATACAACAAATTATCGTTAGTCTTCAACGAGGTAAAAATCGATAGAATACAATAGACAACAAGTTTCGGATCAATATTCGCGGTGAAATAATAAATTCATAGAAGAGTTACGTAGAGAATGAAATCTACTATAATCTATGAATTTAACGGTCCATCATCAATATTTTATCCTGTAACATCAATCGATATACATCCGGAATCAAATATTCATCTTTGCACTACAGGCCAAAGATATTCATCGATTAGTCGTATTCATTTAAACACCTAATCATCTTTGCACTCTGGGCCAAAGATATTAATCAATCGAGTCGTATTCATCTGACAACACATTCATCTTTGCACTTCTGGGCCAAAGATATTCTTCAGAAATCATTCATCTTTGCATACATGCCAAAGATATTCAATAATATCATCATTTAAGACTCGAGGATGATGAAAAATATTTTTAAAAAGCGAATCGATTGAAACAAAATGACAAGGATTAAGGATTAAGGATTCGTACTTGGTTTTATCACGTCAAAAATACCTCAAAAATAATCATAGTGGTGTAAAATTCGAGAATGATCAACACATGGATCTGATCGAGTTAGTATCCGAATATATGTTTTAGACGAAAAGAAGAAATTTTATTTTTCGATGAATAGTCAGAGTATCGTGAATAGTCTTTAGTATCGTGAATAGTAACTCCAGTAACACCAAAGATAGAAATTCCACAAAAACATCTTCACGCTTCATGAATAGTACTTTCGTGAATAGTAACTTCGTGAATAGTAACTTCATGAATAGTAACTTCGTGAATAGTAACTCATGAATAGTAACCCATGAATAGTAACCCAGAGCATGAAAAAGTTCCAAATTTGATAAAACTTCAGATCAACATTTAAGTATAATGATATTGAAGAAATAATATCATTACTGAAAAAAAAATAATATCCCTTACCTCGAAAGATCAAGTACTTAGCTAGAATCTAGGGTATAGTCTTTGAAGGGAACTTGCTTGAAATCTAACAATACTCAAAGTATACTCAAAATACTCACAAGAATCGCTCAAAATATCGAGAGAGAAATAGAGAAAACTTGGGTTTACGGTGTGATTTTCAATTCTAACCTAAGCACCTATTTATAGGAAAATGCTTAGAACACCAAAGCGAAAATTTAATATAATATTAATATAATTATACAAATTTTCCTTAGCCCACCTTTTGGTCAAAACACCAGCCACACATGTTAATGATGTCCAAAAAAAATACAAAAACGTTTTTTTACGAACAAAAATAATTTAAACTCCAAAAATCAATTATTTGAACTTGAACTTCAATAATTCATAATAAATAGCCCTTTCATCAGAAAATTCGAATCTTTTTGAGTTTTTATAGGAAATTCAATTCTCTACAACTTTGCAGAAGAAAGTTTTTCCAAATTCCAAACAAAAATCAATGAAATCCACAACGCAGGCGATTTTACAAAGCTATAATCAAATTTGAATTGATAATTGTGTCCACCAACACACAAAACATGTGTTAAACATTTAATGCCACAAAATACTCTTCCTCCTCATATACTCATATATCCACATTCATTGTAAAAATATCACCGTTAATATATTATTAAAATAATATATTTAAATGAATTATTTTATCGAAAAAGATAAAATATTAATTTTCAACAATTGTCATTTTAAAATTTTCTCCATCTATATCCACATAAAATCAATATTTTCCTCATCATATAAATCAATAATTAATTATTCACAAATAATATTACGAATCACAATATTGACGAGGTGGGTTCAAGAAAGAGGGGCTTTCAATAAGAATTTCTTCTTCTTGGCCTATGATTAGATGACCAAACCTCTCCTTAGGCAGAACTTTCTAGACATTGCCAATAATGTTATCTAATAATATTATTCGGATAATATGAATTATTGCTTCGATAATGAAAGATCTTGTGTAATGACAATTATTGAAACAACAATAATATAAAATATCAACGCAGCAATTATTAACTTTCGATAAAATCTTTGAGCGATAATTCTGTAACCATTATTGAGTAGTGCCTTCTTCACGTAAGAATCAATAATTGGTGCAATCTGGTGTCTTCTTGTTCAACAACGCGTATTAGTGTGTTTTTAACCACGGGTATTCCAGCGATGATACTTCTAAACAACTACTACCAATTATTTAAAAACAACTTATATTTATCGTTTTCTTCATCCAATCGCTTTCATTATGGGACCCACACATGGCCTGCAAAATGCCGTAAATACGAATATTCCCAAGCGATGCGAATATTCCACGACCAAACGAATATTCCCTAAACAACAATGAATATTTTATAACCACTTGCTTATTTTGAAATATTTGCGTATTTAACCCTTAACTATCCACATTAATCAAATTAACCCTTACTATTTCAAAATAAAGGAAATTCCTTTTATTTAAAAGTTTGGGGTCTTACATTCGGGATAGAAAAGGTACCAGAAAATCAAGTGACGAATCATCTGTCTCGGTTGGAAAATGCGGAGGTGCGGAAAAAGACAACTTACTTGATCGATGAAAAATTTTCGGATGAGCAAACTTCTCCGCGTAATTCACAATATTGCCTTGGTATGCCGATTACGTGAATTACGTGGTTGCAAAGGTGTTACCACCCGGTTGACTTCACAACAACGTAAGAAGTTCCTCCACGATGTGAAGCAATACTATTGGGACGAACCATTTTACATTTTAAGGCTCATGCAGATCAAATGATTATCGTTACATGCTACGTGAAGAGATGGGCGGTATATTAGGACATTGCCACTCATCGATTACGGAGGTCATTATTTTGGTGATCGAGCGGCTGACCAAAGTGTTACAATTGAGATTTTACGGCCTCTCTATTCAAGGATGCTTATCTCTATGTCTTTGAAGTGTGATCGGTGCCAGCAGTGTAGTAATATCTCCAGCGCAATGAAATGCCACTCAACACAATTCTAGAGGTTGAAGCTGATTCGACGTGTGGGGAATCGACTTTATGGGACCTTTCCCATCGTCCTTTAATAATCAATATATTCATTGGCGATCGATTATGTGTCCAAATGGGTAGAGGCCGCAGCTTTACCTACGAATGATGCCAACGTTGTCCTCCGATTCTTAAAGAAAAACATCTTCACACGATTTGGAATGCCGAGGGCGATAATAAGTGATGAGGAACTCACTTCTGCAATAAACAGTTCACAAAGTTGCTCATAAAATATGGGGTTAAATCATAAAATTGCGGTAGCGTATCATCCACAAAACCAATGGTTGCGAAGTCTCGAATCGAGAAGTTAAGAAAATTCTGGAAAAGGTGGTCAATCCGTCACGAAAAGATTGGTCCATGCGACTTGACGATGCTCTATGGGCATATCGAACAGCTTACAAGAATCCTATAGGCATGTCACCTTACATGATGGTTTACGGAAAGGCGTGTCATCTCCCGGTCGAATTAGAACACAGTGCACATTGGGCCATTCGTAAGCTTAACTTCGATTTACAAGCATCGGGTGAGAAAAGGTTACTACAATTGAATGAGATGGACGAATTCCGGTTCAATGCCTAGGAGAACGCAAAACTCTACAAGGAGAAAGTCAAAGCTTGGCATGATAAGAAAATTCTTGATCGGACATTTGAACTGGGCCAACAAGTCTTTCTTTTCAACTCTCGATTGCGTTTATTCCCTGGCAAACTAAAATCTCATTGGTCAGGACCTTTCAAAGTTGTATCTGTTGCACCACACGGTAATATCGAAGTCGAGGAACCGAATTCAAAATGAAAATTCAAGGTGAACGGTCAAAGACTTAAACATTACTGGAGTGGACCCATCGAACGTCAATCCACAGTCATGAACCTCTCCGAACCAATGGAAAACTGAGCACAACAGCAAAGTCGGGCTGACGACTATAACCCAAGCGTTAGAGGGAGGCAACCCCATTTTTAATTATTTATTTTATTTATTAGTGGCATTTTATTTTCCCATATTCAGTTTAGTGTAGTTGCGGTTATTTCATTTTTATATACGCTGAATAACATTTTCCTGTTTTCCAAGTCAGTACACTGCAACGCGACTAGGCAAATCCATAAGGAGAATCAAAGACAGTGCCCGACCCATTCTAGCAGATCTGCAGCAAGCCCTCAGCGCCCCGGCGCTCAAATTGACTTGTTCCCAGCACCCCGACGCTAGACTTGTATGCTCAGCCCTGTCGATCAGCGCCCCAGCGCTTGTTCTCTATGCAAACCCAGTGCCCCGGCGCTCATACTTGACATCGAGCCCTGTCCATTAGCGCCCCGACGCTGCTCGACTGTCTTATTTCAGCGCCCCAGCGCTAGGCTAACCCATTCGACCCTGAAGGTCAGCGCCCCGACACTATATACAAGCCATATCTGATGCAAGAACAAGAGTCCTGTTTCAGTTCAAAAAAAAAAACCGTTCGGTTCCACTCCCATCATTCCAACTTCTTCACACGCCTCTGTTATCTCAAATAAATTTCTCTCCTCTAGTAACCGATCTCAAATTTTTTTTATTTAGCCTCATAATATTGAACGCAATTATCCATCTTACATTGGGGTCTTCAATCTCCAACCAATTTTTCTTCTCAAATTTCATCTTCAAAGGTATGTCTTGAATTGCATTCAAACTATTGTGAATCAAAACCTTGTTAACGGTGCGATTGGTGAGTTAATATTTGATTTCAGTCCTCCTACGTCTAAATCGCGTGAAATTTTCATTCTTCTGATCTTGAATATCCAATATGGCACATAGATGACTCACTTTTGATTGGAGTATTCATACATGAGTGGTTATTGAATTCTAAAGGCATGGCATGAATGGATAGGGAATTAGTGGTGGTTTAAAGCAATTTATCAGTTGCCTATTAGGTGTTTGATAATTTTTCTGAGTCAATGATCATGTTCAAATTCGCACATATCACTATATCCATGCACAGTATTTATGGACCATCTTGTCACCGCAATATTATACATCTACTGTTGCACATATTCATTACTATTGTGGGAAGAATTATACTGTCTTGATGCATACACAGGAATATGTTGCTTTGCATTACACAACTTTTGGGCGAATTGTATGTGTTTCTTACCAATTATAGAATTTGAATAATACATGCATCTAATTGGTACAATTGTGCGTTTTCATGCTAGTATGAGTCATGCCACACCCTCAACTATGTACTTAAGTTTACATATATTTTGAAGTTTGGGGGTATTATCATGAATACGGGTAACCTAATTAGAATTATGTCCAATGCTAATACATGTGTATGTCTTTATACATAGAATTTTCTACATGGCCTCCAAGCGTCAACGTGGTGTGGTTCCTGAAGCAGTCTAGCGTGAAATAGACGGATGGTTCTATAATCTGGAGTCCCAAAATGTAAAAGCATGCGAGCGGCAAGACGTGATCTATAAGTACTTGGTTGATCAATTTCTTTTACGAGAATGCCATGAGCGCTTTCATTATGTCCAAGGCGTTAATCTTAGCTTGATTCCCCATTTGCTCTGTTACGCGATGTTTCCCCTTACGATCTAGAGATGAGAGAGGGCGATGATGCTCCTTTGAGGAATAAGCTCGTCGTGGAAGTCCTCTATTTTATTTTACCTTATTTTTCGAATGAGGATATTGCTCTAGATAAGTTTGGGGGTAGTTAATTTCTATTTGCATTAGTAGACTGTTATTGTTAATAGTTAGTGGAATTGGTTTGTTATTGTTAGTTAAATATTGCGTGTAGGATTGGATGTTAATTCCAGCGTTTGGTAGCACGTATGTTTGGGACCAATGATAAAATTAAAATTGCATGAACAAGTCTAGTAAGGATTGTTGAGCTAGTGATATGATTTTCTTGACATGATTTAAATCTTTATTTGATTGACACTGTTATTATAAGGATAACACTTTTGAAAAATGACCATGTTGGCTATGATAGTTTAAAGGGATAGATAATAAAGTTCTAAAGGATGAATGCTAGTGAAATGAAGGAATGATTTGCAGAGCTAGTGAAGACTGAATTTAAACAGAAACTCAAGTTTGGGGGAAAAATATCTAGAATATATAATCTAAAAAAAATAAATTAAAAACCATGGCATGCTTGTCTAGTTTTGTGGCCTTTAATACTTGAGTAAGTAAGCCCGAGGGGATTGTCTTTACACCTAGCGCCCTAAGGTCTTAATGGCTTGGGAGTCGTTGGTCGAAAGCTCGTTAAGGTAGCACTGAAAAGCCTAATGGAATAAGACAATGCATAGTCATGAGAATTATATAAAAAAAGGGGCAATAATAAAGCGGGAAAAGTGCAAAAAGCCCCGTTATAAAAAAAAAAGCATGAGTATTCCATTTTGACACTTGAACTTTGGTAAGTGTTTGATTTCAGCCGAATCAAGATTATTTGATGAGTTTTCAAGTTTATACTATATGATGCCTAGTAAGAAATTTATTATCTTTCATATTTTTGCCTTTCATGGGTTAGCATGGTTGTTGAACACACTTACCAGATGTCGATAATAACACATTTAGATTCATTGATTGTTGGGGATATTATTGAGCTTCCTTAACGTGATGTATTAGCATGTTTTGTGATTTTTCTGAGGCCTATGAATATATGTGTGCTAGTCGATTGCTGGAATTAAAAACATTTAGATAGTTGCATTTGCATGGTGGGTAGTTTTTCATTGTGTTTTGTGTTTTGTTGCTTGAGGACACGCAACGATTTAAGTTTTGGGGTATTTGATGATTGGGTAATATACCCATGAATCGGATATACTTGAGCTTATATTTGTGTATTCTCGAGTCTTTCGATTAGCATTTTCTTTGTGTTTAAGTTTTGTTTTCTTGATTTGGATTTGTGGGAGAATAACGGGGATTTTAAGCTACAAAATGGTAAATTTCGGAAGGCGGTAAACAAGGCGTTGGTCAGTGTCGATGTTGTTGACAAAAAGGCGTGTGTTATTTATCCAGATTGACTTGATTATTGGAGGCTATTGGAGAGGTTGTTTTGGAAAAAGAGTGTGGGACAAATTAAGTTGTATATAAGGGTTATTTCTATTGAAGGAGGGCGCGGATCGAGAGAATTGAAAATTGATCAAGGAGCAAGAGGAGATTTGAGAGATTTGGGACTTCTGCTTTTCTTCTTGTTCATTCTTTTAATTTGTGTAATTCATTAAGGATGATTTTTAATTATTTTTGGTTTTAATTTAAGTTATGAACTAATTCCTTTAATTAAGATTCCAATTGAACCTTTTATAGTTATGAATTAATTATTTGATTTATTCTAATTATTTATGTTGAAGTGAATTGTTCATCTTGCTTTTATCTTGATTGATTAATTATCGCCAATAATTACCTTATACTCTAGAAGGAATTGAAAGAGGAATTCTAGGGTTAGAAGCGGGCATGGTGACATGTGACTTAGTTATTTCTTTGTTTGTGAATAGAATGGAAATATCGACGCCATACATGTAATATATAAGGAATTGGGATTGAAAATAGTTTAATTCAATTGTTTTGCATAGGAATATAGCAAGAAGATTAATCTGGGTTAAATAAGCGATTGATCACACGGAAAGGACTTTTGGCACTTGAGAATTCTGTTAACAATTTAGTAGACATAATAATTGGGATAATTGATTTATAGTTCATAATTGGGGATATTGGAGTCTTAATCTTTATTTATCTGAATACACTCAAATCATAGTTTTGTTTATTTGATTTAATTTAGAATAATCTCTTTTAATTGTTTAATTTAGTTTTATCAATTCAAAAAATCACAATTTATGGTTGTTTAAATAAATTGGATTGATATAGTCTTAGTAGTTGGAATTTATTAATTAGAATTCTCGTGGGATCGATACACTCTATCTTGTCACTTTATTACTTGTCAATTGGTATATATCTTGCGAATTCATTGATTCTTGAAATCGACCAACACCCATTTTTTATAATTATTATTCTATTTAATAAATGGTTAAATTGCTAAATGATTAAAGTTAAGGGTGATATTTGAAATTTTTTCAAAGTAAAAGCAAGTTGATATAAAATATTCGATTGGTTTGAGAATATTCATTTTAACGGGGAATATCCGTGACGACGACACGATCATTAAGTGGACCCTACAACGAAAGTTTTGTCGTGAGATAAAAAAGCAGCGAAATGTCTTTTATAAAAATAATGTTGAAAGTTTTCTTAGTTAAAGCGTTGAACTACCCGGTGGTAAAAAAAGTGTAAATACGCGTGGTTGCATAAGAGCTTTGCGGTATTGATTATTGATGCTTACGTGAAAGCCACTCGGTTTACTCAATTATTGCTCAAAGAATTATTGCATAGTATGTCACGTTATATGATTCAATTATTGTCACAGTATCATCCGCATAATATTTTATATTATTAAATCAATAATTGAGACAACAAAGTTATTCATATTATTATTTGCAATATTGACGATGTCAGAAAGTTACATCGATGAGAGGTTTGATCACCTAATTGCGCGCCAATAGAGAGAAATCTTTATCGGAAAGCCCCCTCTTTCCTTGGAATGATATGGTTGTTAAATATTGTGAGTTATAATATTAATAATGAATAATTGTTGAAGTATTGAGAACGTGTTTATTGAAGATAAGTGAATTACAAAGGTTAGAGGGGAATAATGCAAACTTGGAAAACTTTAGGGGTACTAAAGTGTAATAAGTTAAATCAATCTGGACCGTCGGTGATGGTTTTAAAAGTAAATCAATTAGGATCGTCGGTTGTGGTTTTAATAGTAATCAATCTGTACCGTCCGTTCTAATAGTAAATCAATCTAGACCATTCGTGAAATAGTTACTATTTAGGTTGTGTTTGATTTCCTCTTATTGGCTCTTAATGGATTTGCCTCTGATTCGGTCAGAAGAAAATCTTGTTTGGCAAAATTATTTTTCCCTATTAATGGCTCTTAATTGATTAGACATAAAAATTAATCTATACTATTCAGAGGAACCTCTGAGCGAGAATTTTTTTTTGGGACAATAATAACCTCTCTTTTATCCCAAATCAAACCTAGATCGCTGCTGCTGCTCTTCTCTCCTTCACTTCGCGTTGCTGCTGCTCTTCTCCTTCGCGTTCCTGCTCCTTTGTCTTCTTTTGCCGGTAATCTTCTCTCCCTTCTTCATCTATTGTTCGTAATTATCAATTCCCACCATGATTTTAACTTTGCACGGAGTTCATTTGATTTTTTTTGCCCTTCTAATTTCTGTCGGGAGTAATTAAATGAAAGCAAGGTAAATAGCTGTGTATAATCAATTGAGGAGTTTCTATTTAGTTTTTGTACTTGTAGCCGAAGCAAGGTAAAACACTTGCACAGTTGCACTTGCCATCAAGCTGACTTTATTCATCAAAATGATACAGAATGGTAGAACTTGGCCCACAATTTAACTTAAAAAAGTTCCCTTTTTATGAATTTAGGCAGTCATACTCATATAGATGTAACATACATTTATTAAAGTAACAATTTTCATTCGGTAAAATTTTTTGATCCAGAAATGGAAAGTTTGGAATTACATAAATGCTTAGAATGTATGTGTTCATCTCTGGTTCCTTATTCTTCCCTAGTCTTTCTTTTTCTTCATCGTATAATTGATCTCTATTTTTTCTCAACCTCATTCTCAAGTTCGGTTGAATTGCAAAACTAAAAGTTAGTATATTGGATTTGGTTATGCATGTAATTGGTTGCTATGGATTTGAATTAGAAATATGGAGCTAGTATGTGTTGTGCGGTGCTATAAGGAGGAAAAACATTGATGAAAACTTAACTAATTGGCTATGAATTGGAGTCCTTGAAATGGGCGCTCGCATTATGTTTGATTAAATTCCTAAAAGAGAGATTTTGCCTAAAAATCTAAAATTAGGAGAAGTTAAGACGAGATGTTAGATTTATGGTTGAACAATTAAGCTACTGAGCCTACTATAATTTGTTCTTTATTGTTCAAACTATTTAAATGTTTATTTTTATTGTTTAAACCTTTTATAATCTATGTACTTTAGGTATGGAACAAACCAATTGAAACTCAAATGAAGGAAGCGAAACAAACATTTGTTTGAAGTTAATTTAATTTGTATGGTTGAATTATTATGCTATGTTGATATTTTTGGGACATGATACTATGTTTGAAGTTAATTTAATTTGAACGTTTTCATTTTTATTTTATCATATTGTGGTCAAAATATTATAAATATGTATTTAAAATACTATTCCGGACCTTACGATTATCAAAGCAGGTTTTGTTTAAAGCGCCGGAGGGTTAAAATGGTAAAATACTGTTATTCAGACATTTTGGAAAAATTAATTATCAAACAACATTTTTTCATCCAGACACAATTTTATTCAGATACTCTATATTATTCAGACGTTGAAACTGTTCAAATCTTAACACTCAGTATTATCAAACACCACCTTAGTCATTTCTCCTATAAATAGAAGCTTAATTCTTCTTTCATTCTCACCAATTCACTAAGACTCACAAGAGAAACTATAGAGAGCAAGAAGAAGAGTATTCTGCTACTTCACTATTACAGTATCCAGTCTTCTACTAAGGTAAGGGGTATTATTTCTTTCGTATCCATGAGGAATACTATTTTTCTTATTCATCCTTTAATATGTCGGAATAACCTGTCTATGCGGATTACGTACCGTATGACAGGTGAAAATCCATTTGCAGTTTTGTATGTTATTTCTTTTCATATCTTAAATCTAAACTTACTATGGTAAGTATTGCTTCTATAATCCTTGAAATTACTGGAATATCTTTGAGTTTTGCGCTTCATCCAGTATCATTTCATTGGAATATTGATATGAACTCTCTTATTAAATATCAATATTTTCATAGGGATTTCATGAGTTTTTATTCACCCAGTTACTATTCACTCAAATATTATTCACTTTCGGGTATTGGAGGGCACTTTTTACTATATACGGTACTATTATTCAAGTACTATTCATTATGGTACTATTATTCGGGTCTTATTCATCGAAAAAAGTTATTTCTTTCTTGTCCAAATTATTTTGATACATGGATATTATTTTAATATTTACTCCACAAAGCGATATCATGTTGGTAATTTGGACATTATTAAATTCTAGATAAATTAAATTATAAATCTTTAAAATTTATCCTTTGCCTTTATTTAATTGAATTCTTTTAGATTGTCATAATCCTCATGCTTATATTGTGATGAAAGTCATATTTGGCTTACGTGCATAGATGGACTGTTGATTGGTATGATTGTGACCAGGGATCATTGGGTACCCGTTGCCTCGCATTGATGACATGTTTAACCAGTTGCAAGGCGCCAAATTCTTTTCAAAGATCGATCTTCGTTCCGAATATCATCAGTTAAAGAATAAAACCGATGACATCCCAAACACTGCTTTCAGAACTCGGTACGAGCATTATGAATTCCTAGTCATGTCTTTTGGATTGACTAATGCTCCTGCTGCCTTCATGGATATGATGAACCGAGTATTCAAGGAATATTTGGATCATTTTGTAGTCGTCTTTATTGATGATAGCCTCATATATTCCAAAAGCCGTGAAGATCATGAGCAACACTTAAGGCTGATACTCCAAAAGCTTCGTGAAAACAAGCTTTATGCTAAGTTAAAGAATTGCGAGTTTTGGCTTGAGGAAGTAGTATTCCTTGGGCACGTGATATCAAATCATGGAATATCTGTTGACCTGGCAAAGATTGAAGCAATTCAAAGCTGGGAGCAACCTAAGACAGTGATCGAAGTACATAGCTTTCTCGGCTTAACTGGTTATTATCGGAGATTCGTGGAAGGATTTTCTCGAATCGCAACTCCATTAACTCAGCTGACTCAAAAAGATACAAAATTCTGTTGGAGTGAGGAATGTGAAAAGAGTTTTCAAGAACTCAAGAGGAGACTCATTTCAGCACCTGTTCTGACAATACCATCTGGCTCGGAGGGATTTGTCATCTACACTGATGCTTCGGGAAAAGAGTTAGGATGTGTTCTCATGCAACATGAGAAAGTCATAGCATATGCCTCTCTATAACTCAAAGAATATGAGTGGAATTATCCTACTCATGATCTAGAGTTGGCAGCTGTTGTCTTCACACTTAAAATTTGGAGGCATTACCTGTATGGGGAGAAAGTGGAGATCTATACGGATCATAAAAGTCTCAAATATTTCTTCACTCAAAAGGAACTCAACATGCGGAAACGACGTTGGCTCGAGCTGTTGAAAGATTATGATCATACCATTCAATACCATCCTGGAAAAGTGAACGCGGTAGCTGACGCATTGAGTAGAAGATTATATGTGGGTACGAGTACGATATTGTCAACGTAAAGGCCCATTTTGTATGACTTGCATATGATGGAGATAGAGTTAAAGACTCCATGGACCAACGTGATGATGACAAATATATGAGTAGAACCGACTTTAATTGATAAAGTTAAAGCTGCTCAAGCTGCGGACCTGGAGCCGATGCATACGAAGAAGAAAGTACAAGAATGTGCTATTCCGGAAGCAAAAATCGATGAAGAAGGAATACTTTGAGTCAACTCTAGACTTTGTGTTCCTAACGACCCTGATTTAAAGTATAAGATCATAATGGAGGCGCGCAACACACCGTTTGCAATCCATCCTGGGACTACCAAGATGTATCGTGATCTTCGACATACATTTTGGTGGAGCAATATGAAGATAGAGGTAGCGGTGTTTATCTGAAGGTGTCTAACTTGTCAACGAGTCAAGGCGGATCATCTAGTGCCAAAGGGTCCATTGCAACCACTTGAAATTCCAGAATGGAAGTGGGAGCACATTACCATGAATTTCGTTACTGGTCTTCCCAAGGTTTCTCAAGGCATTGATGCGATTTGAGTCATTGTTGATAGATTGACCAAGTCTGCTCATTTCTTACCTATACGAGAAACTTATTCACTTGAACATCTTGCTTGTATGTACATAAATGAGATTGTAAGACTGCTTGGCATGCCAATATCCATAGTTTTTGATCGAGACCCAAGATTCACTTCACGATTTTGGGTTTGTTTGCAAAAAGCTATGGGCACGGATTTACGATTTAGTTCGGCATATCATCCTCAAACGGACGGGCAGTCGGAGAGGACTATTCAAACTCTTGAGGATTTATTAAGACTCTGTGTCCTTGACTTCAAAGGAAGTTGGGACAAGTTCTTGCCATTAGTGGAATTCGCCAATAAAAACAGTTATCAAGCAAGTATAGGCATGGCTCTATTTGATGCGTTGTATGGAAGAAAGTGTCATTCTCCAGTATGCTGGGACGAGGTGGGTGAAGCAACATTTTTAGGGTCGGAGTTGGTACGTATGACTATGGAAAATATTCAAATGATCCGACAACGTATAAAAACCTCACAAGATCGACAAAAGAGTTATGCAGATCTTCATCGAAAGGACGTGGAATTCAATGTTGGAGAACATGTGTTGTTACGTGTTGCTCCATGGAAAGGAGTTACAAGATTTGGAAAGAGAGGAAAGCTAAATCCTTGATTCATTGGGCCATTCAAAATCCTCGATCGAGTAGGAACTGTGGCTTATAGACTCGCGTTACCACCAATTATGTCTCGTGTTTATTATGTTTTTCACATATCTATGTTACGTAAATATGTGGAAGACCCGAACCATATTATTGAGTTAGAAATGGACGAAATAGTAGAAGATTTAACGTATGAAGAGGTACCTGTTAAAATCTTGGATAAGAAGGAACGTCTTCTACCCTCCAAGGTTATACCTCAAGTCAAAGTTTTGTGGAGAAACCACGATGTTGAGGAAATGACATGGGAGTTAGAATCTGAAATAAAATCAAAGTATCCTCACCTCTTCGTCATACCAGGTACGTACACTAATTTTGAGGACTAAATTTCATAAAGAGGGGAGGTTGTAATAAATAAACCACGATCTTTATTCGCTTTTCAAAGCGCTAAGAGTGATTGCTCGTGTGAGTGAGCCAATCAACCTATTAACATATATTTAGTGTGTGCATATCCAATATGCATAATAAACTGTGTGAACATTTAAAATTTATCATATGTGCTAAAGAGAACACAATCATAAGTGGAAACAAATGAATCTCGCATAAATGATAAATATCTCGAAATAACAATGAATATCTCTAATACAAGATAAATAACGAGTGATACACAAAGAAATAAGAAATTACATCAAACCCTATGAAGCCCTAAAGAACTAAACGCACTACAAAAAGCTAATTTAGGAATTAGCTTCGTCAAAGGATCAGCTACCATAAGTCTAGTGGGCATGTACTCCAATATCACCTCATTATTTGCTATGATATCTCTGATGAAGTTCATCCACAAGTTAATGTGCTTCATCTTGCCGTGATACTTGGGGTCCTTAGTGTAATCTAGGGCCACCGTGCTATCACAGTAAATAGTCGCAGGATTCGAATCATGAGAGACGACACCAAGATCCTCGAAGAATCTCCTCAGCCACATAGCTTCCTGAATAGCTGACGTACAAGCCATAAACTCTGACTCTGTCATATAAAGAGCATATCAAGTCTGTTTATTGCTACACAAGTGATGGCACCACCATATAGCAAGAATGCATGTCTTGAGGTCGACTTGCGCATCCCTTGGTTACCTCCCCAACTGGCATCGGAGTAACCAATCAATCGCAGGTCCGGTCCTCCATAACATAACATGTAGTCCAAAGAACCTTTCAAATATCGTAAGATCTTCTTGATTGCCTTCCAATGAGCAATCCCAGGGTTTGACCGATACCGATCGAGATAACCGACTACATATGTTATATCAGGCCGAGTACACATAACTGAATACATTAGCTTTCCTATAGCATTATCATACGGATAATGGAACATCTTCTTAATTTCCTCGGGAGAAGTAGGGCATTGTTAAGTCCAATGGTGTCACCTTTAGCGATAATAGTGTTCATGGGTTTGCGATTGTTCATCTAGAATTGCTCAAGAACCTTCTTAGGTAGGTCTCTTGAGACAAAAAAAAGCTTCCTCGAGCAATCTCTAAAGATCTTAACTCAAGAACATAAGTCGCTTCCCCATATCCTTCATCTCAAAGTTAGAGGACAACCACCATTTGGTGGCCACAATCATCTCCTTATCGTTCCCAGCTAGAAGGATGTCATTGACATACATAGATAAAATAAGGAATTTATCTTTTGACAGTTTGATATATACACATCACTAATGAAGGCTCGATGGAATCTCAGATATTATTGTCTGGACGCATGTTTCAAACTATAGATAGAACATTTGAGTTTGCATACTTTGTGCTCTTGTACTTCCATAACGAAACCCATTGGCCGCTCCATGTATATCTCCTCTGCTAAATCTCTGATGAGAAAAGTTGTCTTAACATCCATTTGATATAACTCTAAATCCAAATGCGTGACAATCATTAGGATGAGGTGAATTTTGTCAAACCTTTCAACTGGTGTGAAGGTTTCCTCGTAATCAATTCCCTCTTACTGGGTGTTGCCCTTGGCGACAAGATGAGCTTTGTACCTTTCAATGGAACCATCCGCCTTGTATTTGACTTTAAGAACCCATTTATTCCCAATAGCCTTTCGCCCTGGTGGAAGGTCAACCAAGTCCCAGACTTGATTAGTCCTCATGGACTCCATTTCTTCTTCCATTGCAATCATCCACTTATCACTTGTAGCAGATGCTAGAGCAACTCGATAAGATCGAGGTTCCTCATCGTCTTGCGCATCAGCCACAAAGGCATTCCCCTCAATCTTAAAGAGACGATGTGGAATGTTACCCCTTTGACTTTTATGCATTTGAGGAACAAGAGATTCATCATTCGATGGAAGAGAACTGCTCGAAGGCATGTCACTCCCACTTTCTACATGAGCCTGAGAATTAACCTCTTCGGTCTCTAATGTACGAGTCGGGGCGCCTAAATCTTCATCCATCTCATAAATGTTCATCTCTTTGCTCACATCACCTCTCTATTAGGGAAATCAATCACAAGGAAATCCGTATCTCGTGACTCTACCTCAGATACAGTCCCATCAGGCTGCTCTCCTACAAACACATAGCCTTTGGAGTGTTCAAAATATCTTACAAAGATGAACTTTTTACCCCTCGGGCCTAACTTCCCATGTTGATGAGAAGTGTTGTGTACGTAAGTTGTCGATCCCTAAGGTCGCATTCTGCCCAATTCGGGCTTTCTGCTGGTCCACATTTCATATGGGGTGGATTGGATTGACTTTAAAGGCACACAATTAAGTATATATGTCGCAATCAACAATGCATCACCCAAATAGGAGATAGGCAAATTGGCTTGCGCCATCATAAAACTAACAATGTCTAATAATGTCAGGTTCCTCCTCTACGCTACACCGTCTTGTTACGGAGTTCTAAGGATTGTCGTTGCTGATTATCCTTTTCCTCACTCAAAAGTTCTTTAAAGCGATCGAAGCAGATATCAGCTGGCCTCGGTGGATTCGAGCTGCTTAACACTTTTATCTAACTAATTCTCGACCTCAATCAAATAATGCTAAAGCAATCAAATGCCTCCGACTTATGAGAGATCAATAAAGTGTACCCGAAGCGCGTATAGTCATCTATCATTGTGAGAAAATAAGAACGTCCATACCTTTCTTTCACATTCATAGGCCACATATATCTAAGTGAATAAGTATGATGATGTTTCTACCCTAGTGGCTTTACCGAATGGTTTTCTAGTTGATTTCCTTGCCAAACAATGTTCACACATGGGTAGATTGACCTTAGCGAGTGGGCCTAAAAGACCTGCTTGAGCTAACGTGGCCATTCTATCTTGTCCAGTATGGCCTAATCTAGCATGCCATTGAATTGAACCATCATGATCATTTTTAACAAGTAAGGAATAAGAATCACTACTATTAATACTAGAATCAATAGTATCCAAAACCATAAAACCATTCATCATAAAACCATGTCCAAAAAGATTCACCCTATGTGAAATTATTACAGAATTGTTCTCAAAGCTAACAGAATAGCCCAAACGAAGTACTGATAAAACAATAAATAAATTCTGCTGGACATTCGGCGCATAAAGTACATCATAAAGGATCAATGTTGAGTACCCTCGCATTTCCAGTTTATAAGTGCTAATGCCTAACATGTCCACACTAGAATTGTTCCCCATGTATACTTTTCTGCCAGCCAGAACGCGGCGGTATTCCACGTATCCACTCCAATCTCTAGCTATGTGGTCCGTTGCTCTGGAGTCTACAATCCACATTTGGAGAGAATGAGCAAAAAAAACAGTACTTGATACTAATCACATAGATAGATTAAGACTAGGAATTACCTTCTTCTGCTCAGTGCATTCACGAGCGAAGTGTCCAACCTTGCCACAGTTGTAGCATATCAGCTTGGCTTTGTCCTTTTTAGCAGAACCTCATTTTCCTCTTTTTTTTTTTGATAGCACCCCAACTCATAAACCCTTTAAGTATAATAGGATGAACATGTTTCTTCCCCTTCTTTGGCTTAAATCCTCTACGAGAGTTTAATTTAGCCACATATGCCCTGGAGGTCTGGACAACATCAAGGCGCTCAACCTCGAGCTCCAAGTGACGATGAATATCATCAAAGGTCTTGATATTCTCATTATGAGTCATGTTGACCCGTATATGTTCCCAATTATCGGGAAAGGAGCGAACCACCGCTGAAATCTGCTATTCGTCTGACAATTGAGTACCTCTAGATTTCAATTCGTGGATCATATTAGCCATGATTCGAAGGTGTTGCTTCATAGTGTGGTTACCTTTCTTTTCATAACCATCGAACCTTATGGCTAATTCCCTCATCCTTATCAACGAGGTGCCACCAAACTAAGTTTTGAGAGACTCCCATATATCGTGTGCAGTAGAGTATTGTTCATACTCAAACAGAAAGTCATTGTTCATGCACCTCTGGAGAGCGTTATGCAAGAGATACGATCCTTTTGCGCCTGACTTTCGAAAGGCAACAACCTTGATCGGATCCTTTGCATTTTCACCATTTGGTTTTACCATCTTGGACAACATGGTTTCTTCAACCTCTTGCTCCTCCAATACAATCCTGACTTTCCTGTGCCACACATCGTAGTTATCTCCGTCAAGTTTGTTTCCTTGGTTAAGATCTCCGATGATATGTTTTGAAGCCATTTTCTACTTTGATTTAAAATATGAGACCTATTAGAGATATTCAATGTTAACCACAGTATATAAGATATCTTTTGCCGCATGAACCAAATTAACATAAAAATAATGAGACATAAATACGAAAGGGAGACTTGGCTAAGCTTAAAAATTACAATCCATATAAATGTTTAATTATTTAAATTTAATTTTCCAGCACACAAGACATTGTAATTTAAGAAATAATTTAATTAAATTATTACAACCTAAATGACTCCCACTAGAATGGGTATTTATGTAATTATAGCATAGTAATTTAATTCCAAGAACCAACATATTAATATTCCCAAAATATTAACAAAAGGAATTAAATGACAAAGCTATATTACTCAATTAGTATACCGGTATGCTATAAAACATTAAAACACATCCAAAAAAAATTTCAATAGTATATTAACATCACAAAACAAGATGTAATTTTCTAGAATTTATTTTGATAATTTTGCTAATTATCACAATTAATTAATCAATGATAAATAGTTAGAAATTAACCAAATATATCCAAATCATTAATTTCTTCCAATTTTTTTTGTAACGATAGCTTATCATCATTAAAATGTTATCGTAATTTTATGATAATCAAGCTAATTATCATCATTAGTAAACTATCGCATAATTAATTAGAATTTAACCAAAATTATCCAAAACAATTATTTTCCTTTGAAAAATTCACAATGATAACTTAATATCATAAAATAGTCACTGTAGTTTTCTTAAAAATTTCATGATAAACTTGCTAATTTTCATAATTAATAAACCATTAATTAATAGATAGAAAATTAACCAAAAATATCAAAAACTGTTAATACTTTAAAATTCCAGTAGGAATATTAATTATATGCTAATAATTAATTTCCATTAATTTTCCAGAATTTAATAGTCATAATTACTATGTTTTAATTAATTTTCATGATAAAAATAATTAATAAATCATTTTCTAGAAATTAAATAGAAAACAATTGTCAAATCGAGGAAACTGCGTGTCAAAAGTGAATCCAGACGCAGTCATCTTCAACCTCCAGCCACTAAAATTTACAAAAATGTCATTTCGCGACCAAAATCTCACTCTATATAACTTCGATTTACGCCCATAATATATCGTTGGAAAACTTACATCGAGTACTATGCATACATACAAAAATCAATCGAATCGGACAACCACACGAGGAGTTATGGTGATCAAAGTAGATATTTGTAAACTAGGGTTTTAAATTAATTTTAAATTACATATCCAATTAAACCCAAAATTTGCGCAGATCATATACAATTGTCTTTTAGGCTCTGATACCGAAATATTAGCCTCTAACATTTAATGTACCTAGAGATACCATTAATGATGTTTTCCAAGCATTTAAACATGCAATCATGACATAAAGTGTAAATATAACATGCATAACATACTGATAGATCACAAACCATGCTCTCCGATACCAATGTAGGGATTTTATATGCATGTTATTCATATATTTAGACATAATAGGAGGATCAAAGGCATAACTCTTGAAGCATAATTAATCATTCGATGCGGAAAACCTCATGCTATTATTGAAACCCAATGGACGTCTCTGAACTACGATCGAGAGCGAACATTTATATCACGATTCGTAGCAATTGGGTTTTGTTTATGTATTAGGATAACTTTACGTATTTGGCGGTGAAGAAAAATAATCCTCACGTAAAAGTGAGGAGACGTGAGTATTTAATAGCCGAAGTGGTTGAACTCACTTCCTTATTAATTCTCCAACTCTCATCACGTAACCTAAAGTATATAGAATTAACGCCCTCTTGACTTGGTCAGTTGGGTTATCTGATATAACTAAATGGGTCGGACCCTCCATGGGCATCCCATTTGGATACCCAAATTCCAACATGTTCTAACTATCATATCCAAAAGGTTTGGATGAATGGAAAAGTAGAATTTGGCCACCAAATTAATAACGATAATATAATTTGTAAATGGAGGGAGTATAATGATTTTTGAACATTATATATCTACTCATTTTATATTATGTATTATGTACTTATTATGTATTTCATTTTTTAAAATATAAGACTATTATTGGCTTTTTAAAAATCGAGTAGGTTCATTTACAAAATTAAATTTAACATATTCATTTAATAAAATATATTTTTTAAAAATGACCCTTCTGAAAATAACTTCAAAGTCATTGAACAAAACATAAGAAGGTAGTAATACTTCTAAAAGATAGCCATGATTACCTATTAGGTCCGAATTAAATTTAGAAGAAGTGGTTGAATAAATTAATTCACTCTATAAAATCTTGCTATTTTATATTTTTACTATTAAATTCTTATGTGAGTTTGTAAAAAATATTGTTAAATATTACGTAGGTAAATAAAAGAGTTAAGGATGGAAAAATATCAAGTAAGAAACCACAACAAGAAAAAGGTTTAAGTAAGCGGAATTATCTTGACGGAATAAGTTGATTGAAATTATCTTAATCTTGGCGGAATAATTCGGCGAAGATACTTCCCTTGTAAATAATTTAATTCTGACGGAATTTCGTCGAAAAACTCTTGTTGGTGACAACTTTTTCGCCAGCACGAAACCTAATTTCGACAGAACTATAGTTATTTTTGAGGGAATTTTCGTTGAGGTTATATAATTCTGAGGGAATTATTTTTGAAGAAAATTCTATTGGAAATAACTTATAAAACCTAAATAAGATCATATTAGATCAAATCAAAATTATATATAATTCTGTTGGAAATAACTTATAAAACCTAAATAATTTCGCATGCATGGTGAATTCTTCTGTTATTCCATTCTTTATTATTCTGTTGGAATAATGCATACATGTGGACTACTGCATGCATGGTGAATGATCCTTCAGATTCATTCCTTATTAAATTATGGAAATGATCTCAGATATCGTGGATTACCGCATGGCGTAAGGCAAAAATCCATTTGCAGTTTCATATATTCTATTATACTCGGTTAAAGTTTTGACTTCTATACTCCATGAAATTAGTAGAATATCTTGGATATTTGCGCTTCATCCAGTATCTTTTTATGGAAATATTCTTCTGAGCACTCTTAAATTTTACTCCACAAAGCAGTATCATGTTGACAATTTGGACATTATTGATTTATGGATAAATTAAATTATAAATATTTAAAATTTATCTTGAACTTGTTTTATTGAATTATTATGTCATTGTCATCATCCTCATGCTTATATTGTGATGAAAGTCATCTCTGGTTTACGTGCATAGATGGACTTGATATGATTATGACCAGGGATTATTCGGTATAATCATGACCGTAATGTGACGAATGATGTGGTGAAAGTCCTCATTGGCTCGTAGTTCATTGATGGACAGTTGTTGGCATGATTATGACCAAGGATTATTCCGGTATAATCATGACCATTGATGATTACATGAATATCCTTGGTTCGTGATGGGGATGATTCAATTTTATTTATTAAGTTTGAGTCTCAACAATAAAGTTGATGAAAAAACTTTTAAATCATAGAAGATGGTAGATTTTATGCTCTCTACAGCTCTTCTAATGGATTGCTTGATACTGCTTTTGATTAAACTTGTTGTCTAATATATTCTATCAGGTTTAACATTGTTGAAGGCTAAGGATAATTTATTACGCATTATCTTAGTCATAATATTTCTTCTTGGACTAGTTGAGCTCACCCTTTCTTTCTTTGTTCTCTTGAAATGAGAATATAAGCGGGGGGCGAGTTGGGGAGCAGATTGACCGGTCCGGATGGTTGTTTTAGTAGTCCTCACTATTCTATAAAATAGTGTGACAATAAATGTAATGAGGACTCCATTGAGTGAATATTGTCTCGATGACAATATTCTTATTAAAACTCTTAGATTATGTTTTGTCGTTATTTTACATTTGTTGTATAATTAAGTTGTATTTGAATTTTGTACCATGTATTTGGCGACTCAAGATGGGTGATGTATACCTATTTTGGGGGCGTCACATCATATCCCTAAGTTTTGATACCAACCGTGGCGCCCCAAAAATAGGTATACATCACCCATCTTGAGTCGCCAAATACATGGTACAAAATACAAATACAACTTAATAATACAAATGACGCGGTAAAATACTTAATACAAAACATAAACCGAGAGTTTTAATACTAATATTGTCTTCAGATGATTCAACTCAAATGGAGTCCTCAACACATTTATTATCACACTATTTCATGAATAGTGAGGACTACTAATGCTATCATCTGACCGCCACTCGCGCTCCCGACTAGTCCCAAACTACATTCTCATTTTCAAGAGAACAATAAAAGCAAAAAGGGTGAGCTCAACTAGCCCAATAAGAAATATTATGACTAAGATAATGCGTAATAATTTATCGTTAGCCTTTCAAAGGTTAAAGCGATAAAATATAACAAACATTAAGTTTAACTGCAATGAACAAGCAATCCATTAGAAGAGTCAAGTAGAGCATAAAATCTACTATCTTCTATAATTTAAAAGGTTTTTCATCACTTTTATCATTGAGACGACTAATAAATAATCCACATCATCGAATCACCCTCGCACTACGGCGAAGGATATTCTTTAGTATCACGACCACAAATTATCCATGCACTACGGGCCAAGGATATTCGTGTATTCATCAATGGTCGTGATCATGCCAACAACTATCCATCAATGTACTACGGGTCAATGAGGACTTTTACCACATCATTTGTAACATTACTGGTCACGATTATACCGAATAATCCCTGGTCATAATCATACCAAGTCTATCTATGCACTACAGGCCATCGATGACTTTTAACATAATATAACATGAGGATGATGACAATGATATAAGTTCAAGGATAAATTTTTAAAGATTTATAATTTAATTTATCCAGAATTCAATATTGTCCAAATTGTCAACATGATACTGCTTTGTGGAGTAAAATTCAAGAATGATAATGTATCAAAAATGATTTGGACCGAAAAGGAATTTATTTTTGTTATGAATAGTACTCCGGGTGAATAGTACCCCATGAATAGTACTTTGAGAATAGTACTCTGTGAATAGTACTTTGTGAATAGTACTCATGAATAGTACTTTATGAATAGTACCCGTGAATAGTACTTTTATGAATAGTACCGTATAAATGAATAGTACTCATGGACAGTACTCCGGCATGAAAAACTTAAAATTTAAGAAGAATGTGCAGAAAATTTCATTGTGAAGCGATACTAGATGAAGTGCAAATTTCAAGGATATTCTACTAATTTCACGGAATATATAAGCAATACTTTAACCGAATGATGGTATAATCAAGAATACGAGACTTAAATAATATTACTCATATACTACAGTATGGAAGAAAATATTATTCCTATGAATTTGAACAAAATAATATCCCTTACCTCGGAAGAAGATTTGGATCTTTGGAATAACGAGGTATCAGACTTCTCTTCTACTTTCCCTCTAAAGCTTCTCTCTCTATAAATGCTCTTGTGAGTCTTAGTGAATTGGTGAGAATGAAAGAAGAATGAGCTTCTATTTATAGGAAAATATAGTTTCGATAATTGCACGTTTTGAGGCTCGAAATATTACAGTATAATACCTTCATCTTTTTCTTCTTTTATAATTTAGTCCTGCAAGTATTATCCAACTTGCACCACCTCCCCTAATAGTACATCTTGTGAATTAGTAGTATAATCATGTGAATCAATAGTACAATCATGTGAAAAAAAATAATTACAGTATAGTACCTTCATCTATACCTCCATTTTTAATTTAGTCATGCAAATATTATATATTTTGCACCATCTCCCCTAATAGTACATGCATGTGAATCAATAGTACACACATGTGAACAAATAGTTATAAGCATGTGAATTAATAGCAATTAATTGCTCATTTATCCGATTAATTACCCGATTGATCAATATAACCTCCAGACATCCATTATTATCGAAATAGATGTCGCTTTCTACTAACACTAATAATCCCAACACAATGGAGCTATCAATTTCATCTTTAATTAACACGAACTTATTCATTATTAATATTATAACTCACAATATTTAACAACCAGTGTCGTTCTCGAGGAAGAGGGGCTTTCGATAAGTATTTCTCCTTATCATGCCGCAATTAGGTGACCAAACCTCTCATCGATGTAACTTTCTAGACATTGTCAATATTGAAATTAATAATATGAATAACTTTGTCGTCTCAATTATTGATTTAATAATATAAAATATTATGCAGATGATCTTCGTGACAATAATTGAATCAATAATATGAAAGATATTACGCAAAGAATTATCGTAGTAATAATTGAGTATAAGCGAGTGACTTCTCACGTAAAGCATCAATAATCATTACTGGTGTACTACTACGCAACTACCAGACATCGTACTTCTTTTACACGGGTAGTTCAACAGCTTTAACGGTAAAACTTTCGTAGTTATTTTTTATAAAAGATAATTTTGTCATTTTCTAACTACTGACAATACTTTTCGTTGTAGGGGTCCACTAATGATTGTCTTGTAGTCGTCATTTAATATTCCCCGTTAAAAGCGAATATTTCCTAACCAATCGAATATTATATAACCACTTGCTTACTTTGCAAAATTTGTAAATAATACCCACAATTATCATATTATATCAAATCCACACCATAATATTCAAAAATAAATTTTGAGAAAAAAATTAATCTTTATTCATAAAAGTTGGTGTCTTACAAATATTGTCTACGAGACAATATTTGTATTAAAACTCACAACGTATGTTTTGTCGTATTCTACACAACAATTAATAGTTGTATAAATGAAGTTGTATTTAATTTTTGTACCATGTATTTGACGACTCAGAATGGGTTGTGTGGACCTATTTTGGAAGCGTCACAATTGTATGTATTGTTGGGATAAAGCAGGTTACATGTACAGAAAGGGATTTAAAATCCTAAAAACTGTAAAAACAAAAATATTATTAAAAAAATTTATATTTTTGACAGAATAAGGTAAAATCGACGAAATTTTCGTCAGAGATAAGACACTTAATTTATTTTTAAAAATATTATTTTTGACGTAATATATATTACTTATTTCCGACTGATATTTCGTCAGAATTAGGCTTTACCCTGAGCTGACACGTGTCCCTATTTATTATTGACGAAATCAGTCCGTCGAAGATAATCCGTCGAGAATCAAGCCCGACGAACTTTATTATGACAGAATGGCCGACCGAATTTTCCGTCGAAAATAAGATTATTCCAATGGAATAGGCTTATATCCGACGGAATATTCCGTCGGAATTAGGATTTTTTTCTTGTATTGAACACAACGATATATATATATATATATATATATATATATATATATAACATACCTTATGTAACATACTTTGCTCACCCCACTTTAGCGACGGACCGGGTGTCCGTCGCTATATATAGAACCGTCGTCTTAGCTTTTAGCAACGGAAAACATATATCGACGGACTGAATCGTCTCCCGATCCGTCGCTAAAGGGGGGTGAACAAGATATGGTAGATAAGAGGTGAGTTTAAGATCCGGACCGTATATATATATATATATATATATATATATATATAATTACTTAGTTAGTTAGTTTAGTCTTCAAACTTCTCTTCGAGGATTTGAGATTTTTCACTAATAAATTCACACGGAGAAACCTTTTATACAAATTTGTTTCTCGTCTTAGGACTACTCTTCCTAGTATCCTTCAAGAAATGCAAATTTCCTTCCAGAGCACTTGTACTCTTTCAAAACTTGATATCTTTTCTCTTCCTCACTAACTTAGAAACTGAAGTTGACTTTCTATGATCTTGATATTGGAACAAGAATCACTCAATTACTCACACATTAGAAGAGTACCTAAGTTTACCTTTTTGTTTTAAAAGTTTGTTTTGTGTGTTTCAAATATTGGTTATTTAATTAAGCATGTTAACACAACTGTAGCACAATTATATCAATTTGCAACAACCATTTTCATCAATTCATGGTTGAAATAAAAGAGAAATTATATTTAACTGTCAAATTATTCCACTCCCCCTCTCCTTATATCCAGCACTTTGAACAACAATTCTATGATATTCGCTTCCAAAATTTCATTCAATCAAATCGGAGGGCAAGAAATTTAGAGAAAATAAATCAAGTTGACTTTAAAACTAAAAACTATCTTATATTTTGACTCAAAAAGAACATTACATATATATATATGTGTGTGTGTGTGTTTGAATGAGTTCTCATCAAACTATAAATATATGTAATTACTAAAAGTAATATGCAAAAATAGAGTGAACTTTTAAATTCTAATCAGAATGAGTTCTCATTAAATGAGTTCTCATCAGAATGAGTTCTCATTAAATATGCAAAAATAGAGTGTACTTTTGAATTCGTAATCACCCCACTAGTGCTCTTCCCAAATGTGGTCCTCCATCATATAGCTAATTACTAAAAAGCACGCACAACTTGATCACTGGGACACTATATATATAAGTGATCATTTGATTCTTTATCTTTGTGCAACTTTCAACATTTGTATAAATAAATATTGTCTCATTTTACCATACTAATTAATAATAAAGTTGGTATTCTATTATTTATTCTTTCTTTTCCTTCTCTTCTATATATATATATATATATATATGGACATAACTTCCTTTACGGGAAGAATCTATAAGTTCATATTATAGTACTACATTTGTATTAGAGGAATGAAGGTAAGAATGAAATGACTCAATAATAAAATGAATTGAAAAAAATTGTGTTTGGTTGATCTATTGGAATGGAATGTAAATCATTCTCATTCTTCTCAAATTTAAGAATTTTATTCCTTGAAAAAATGTATGAAATGACGCATTTCAACTGAAATGGAATTATCAAGAATCATTCAACTCTACGTTCCATTTCTTCACTCATTCCATTCCTTTAGGCATCATTCGAAATTATATACACACATAAGAATTTAATACAAGACCTTACATTTTGAGGTGTTGCTACATATAGTTAATTTCCTTTCTTTCTTTATTTTTTCATCTATTATATTGTAATATTTTTCTTTCTCTTCTTCGATGTTTTCAAGTTAATTCCATGTATAACTTGAAATTAACTTTACAAGATTAATTTTGGCTTGAACTATTTCTTTGAGAAGTCAAATGTAAATTTAGTCATGATAATAAAAGTTTGCAAAAGTATTTAATCATTTTATGAGCTCTAACATTTTTTCGTATTACAATTTATAAATGGAATAGTAATATCAACAAACAAAATATTGATGAACATGATACCCGGATCATCATTTATGCACAATTATTAATTTAAGAAAAAGAAAAAGAATAAGAATTATACCATTAAAGATTCGAGCTTCCTCAGATACTAGTTTACCTCCAAATCTTTTTCACGTTCAACTTGAATCCACCGGGTTTGATTCCTTCCTTTGATCAACGTTAGCCACCCAAGTAATTTCTTTTCCTCATGTACTAGTATGTTGCTATGTTCAGTTTCAAGCTCCTTTCTCGAACTTGTGATCCTATTACTATCACTAATAAACTGTTAGGACAAAGGTATATTTGATTTGATGATGATATAATGTATATTTGTATCTAGTAGTTGATTGTACAGTCCTTATATTAAAATTGATGTAAAAAGACTTAGAATAAGGATCAAACATGTTAGATTGATCAAACACTCAACCTTTGTAGAATGAATACTTAGTATAGAACTAAGTCAGGAAACGATCGTAGAGCAAGACAGTGAAGTATTCTAAGATCGTAGAGCTGACTCCCCAAAAGCTAGAGTTCGTAGAGCAATAACGGTGAATAATTAAATGATCGTAAAGCTTAGTGAATGATCGTAGCATACTAGTCAAGATCGTAGATTCTACCAAATATCATAGAGCAGTCTGCTAATTAAGAGATCATAAAACAAGTTGAAGATCGCAGAGTTTATAAAAAATTGTAGATTTGTCGACTCAAAATTATAAAGGTCATTGAAGACCGTAAAGTCTGAAAGAGATCTTAGAGCTCATTGAAGACCGTAGAGTCTGAAAGAGATCGTAGAGGTCATTATAGAATGTAGAGTCTAAAGAGATCGTAGTGCTTATTGAAGATCGTAGAGCTTATAGATCTTAGAGCTTTTCAATCATAGAGTCATCCAGCAAGATACTCTTCGACAACCATGAAACTCTATTATTAGGAAAATCGTAGAATATATCAACTCTAACAATGGACCCATATATATCATTTCGACAATGAAATGAAATTATCAAGACTCAAAAGTGTAGATCCCAAGATAGTTGTTGAGCGTATATGTTGAAGTTTGAAAAGAAGATCAAATCGAAGTGTCTAAACAATTAGTTCAGTGAAATGACAACTGTAATGATCGCAACGATCGAACAATCTTTGTAAATAATATTTATATGAAATTATTTAATAAATTGAGATTATATTGATAATTTATGTTTTATATGACTTATGGTCATTATATGATCGCGCTACGTGTTATGTGCGCATTTTTGAGTGTTTAAAGGGTAAAAATGGAAAAATAATTTTTTTGAGAAATGGCGTAAAAATACTATTCATGCTAAAAAACGCGAATTCATTTTTTTGAATTTTCAAAATACGACATAGTGTTTATTCAGAAAAGGGGGATTGGTGGCAAAATTGAATTTTCAAAAATCAAAAGTTTAAGCGGATTACGAAAACGTAACTGAAAAAGTTAGAAAACCTAACTGATTGAGAAAATGTCTAACTGAAATTAGTTGGACTAACCCTAAGAATTTTAAGGCTTGGCTAAGAATTTGGATATTGGCTAGGGTTGAGCCAAGATTTAAGCCTAGGGTTGAGCCTAGGGTTTCAAGGACTTGACTTAGGATTGAGCCAAGGGTAAAGCCAAGTGTTTAAGGTGGCTTGGCTTAGGGTTGAGCCATGGACCAAGCCTTAGAGTTAAAGCCTAAGACTTGGAGCCAAAGTAAGGGGGTTTAATGTTTATCCCATGTGAGATAAACAATAGATGACAAGGATTATCTACTTGATAAAGGAGGGGAAAAATGGCCATAAGTGGTCGACCCTATGGAGGTTTGGGGGTGCAAATGGTGAGTCATCTAGAATGCCTCACCCTACGTACCTAAGAAATAACCATGATTGATTGATTTTTCATTAAGTAATTTTGGCCATTAAGTGACTATTAAGTATCTTAAGTTAGTTTTAAATATGGTTTGATTAGGCTAACTCAAGGGGATGATTAGTTAGTTTTTAAACATGAGGGGGAATACCTTTTGTTACTTAATTTGGGTGACCAACTTTTAAGAATTGAAAATTAGTTTTTATATAAGCAAAGTCCAAAGTATCATCTGTAAGACCCCGAATTATATGAAATGAAAGTATCCAATTGATGATTGGGTAATATACCCATGAATCAGATATACTTGAGCTTAAATTTGTGTATTCTCGAGTCTTTCAAAGAGCATTTTTTTTTGTGTTTAAGTTTTATTTTGCAGATTTGGGACTGTGGAAGCGAACGGTGGATTTTAAGCTACAAAATGGCAAAATGGTAAATTTTAGAAGGCCGGTGGCAAATGGAACATTAAAATGTCGATCAGTTGACCAAAGGCGTGTGTTGACTATCCGGTTGACTTGATTATTGGAGGCTATTGGAGAGGTTGTTTTGGAAAAAGGAGTGTGGGACAAATTAAGTTGTATATAAGGGTTATTTCTATTGAAGGAGGCACGGATCGAGAGAATGAAGACCGATCAAGGAACAAGAGGAGATTTGAGAGATTTGGGACTTAGAGTTTTCTTCTTCTTCATTCTTTTAATTTGTGTAATTCATTAAGGATGATTTTTAATTATTGTTGATTTTAATTTCGTTATGAACTAATTCCTTTAATTAAGATTCCAATTGAACCTTTTATGGTTATGAATTAATTATTTGATTTATTCTAATTATTTATGTTGAAGTGAATTGTTCATCTTGCTTTGTCTTGATTGATTAATTATCCGCCAATAATTACCTTGTTACTCTAGAAGGAATTGAAAGAGGAATTCTAGGGTTAGAAATGGGCATGGTGACATGTGACTTAGTTATTTGCCTTTGTGAATAATTAGGTTTGTGAATAGAATGGAAATATCGATCGCCACGTGTAACATATAAGGAATTGGGATTGAAAAGAGTTTAATTCAATTGTTTTGCATAGAATATAGCAAGATTAATATGGGTTAAATAAGGCAATTGATCACTGGAAAGGACTTTTTGGCACTTGAGAATTCTGTTAACAATTGATGAAGAGACATAATAATTGGGATAATTGATTTATAGTTCATAATTGGGGATATTGGAGTCTTAATCTTTATTTATCTGAATACACTCAAATCATAGTTTTGTTTATTTGATTTAATTTAGAATAATCTCTTTTAATTGTTTAATTTAGTTTTATCAATTCGGAAAATCACAATTTATGGTTGTTTAAATAAAATTGGATTGATATAGTGCTAGTAGTTGGAATTTATTAATTAGAATTCTCTGTGGGATCGACACTCTATCTTGTCACTTTATTACTTGTTGACCGTGTATACTTGCACGTATTCATTGATTGCGAAATCGACCAACAAGTTTTTGGCTCCGTTGTCGGGGACTTCTTTATTAATATTAATTCCATATTAGTTATAATCAATTCGGTCTTAATTTAAACGTTACTTATATTTCCTGTTGTATTTGCAGGAATTCTTCGCGAGTGTATGCACATTAGATCAAGGGCTAAAAAGGAACTTTTTTCGTATATAGACGACATCGAAAGGAAGTTCTGGAAATTGCGGTTGACTAGTGAGGTTATACATTTGGAAGAAGAAGCTGGCAGAACCGAAATACCCGTGAATTTATGGCGAGGAACGCAACGAAATCACTTAGGGATTACGCTATGCCGAATGTCACGGATATCTGATCAAGTATTAGAGGTAGGCAATAATCAATGCGAGCAGTTTTGAGATCAAAGCGGAACGATTGAGGATGCTTTGTAATACATGCCGGTTTGTGGGTAGTTCGATAGATGATCCTAATGAGCATATCTTGAGCTTCTTAGAAGTTTGCTACACCTTCAAATTCAATAATGTATCGGAGGATGCTACAAGGTTGAGGATGTTCCGTTTACCTTGAAAGATAAAGCTTGAAGTTGACTACATTCTTGCCCCTGGCTCAATCACAACTTGGGACGACTTAGCCCAAAAAGTTCTAGCGAAATTCTTCCCACCAGCGAAGTCGGCAAAACTACGGAACGATATTCACACCTTTGCACAGTTCAATTCAGAATCGTTATATGAGGCGTGGGAAAGATTTAAGGATATGCTTCGTAAGTGCCCACATCACGGAATTCCACAATGGATGCAGTTAGGGTTATTTTGTGCCAGTATTGATGCATCAGCATAGGTAGCAATCATGTCTAAGAATTTTGATGAGGCATATCAACTGTTAGAAACGATGGCCACCAACAACTATCAGTGGCCCATAACTTGGTCGAACCAACAGAAAACACCGGGAAAATTTGAGGTGGATCCAATGACAGCATTAGCAGCACAAGTGGCTGCAATAACTAAGAAAATGGAGACATGGAGTCCACCATCTACGCAACAAGTAGCAATGATTTGTGGGTTGTGTGTTGGGAGTCATGCCACAGATCAATGTGCCATAAATGCGAAATCAGCTCAGTTCGTAGGGAGCTATAGTAGATCTACCCATCCGTATCCAAATCAAAACGTATATAATCCAGGTTGGAGAAATCATCCGGGATTTTTGTGGAGTAACAATCAAGCTTAAGCTCAAGCACCTAGGCAGAAAAACACATCCGGATTGCAAAATAAGACTCAATAACAACCAGAGAGGAAATCAAGTTTGGAAGAAGCCTTGGAAAAATTCATTAGAGCTTCTAACAAAAGGAACGAGGAACAAGACAAAAAAATGAATCAAGTAGAGCTGAATATGCAAAGCCAAGGTGCGTCGATAAAGAATCTGGAAAATCAAGTGGGGCAAATAGCACATGCACTGAACAACCGCCCACTTGGAACACTCCCGAGTGATACAGAGAAAAACCCGGGCAGAGATGAGCATTGTAAGGCTGTAACTCTACGAAGTGGAAAGGATTTGCAAGAGACAGTCAAGGATAAGGAAACAAGGGATAACGCATCAAGAGAAATAGAGGAAATTGAAGACACCGAAAAACGTCCAGATGAAACCATTGTGCAGAAAGAATCGGAACCAACTATCACAATACCGCCCATACCGTATCCGCAGAGGTTTCAGAAATCCAAGTTGGATAAGCAGTTTTCACGATTCTTGGATATTTTCAAAAAACTGCATATCAACATCCCCTTTGCCGAAGCCTTGGAACAAATGTCGAGTTACGCCAAGTTTATGAAGGAGGTTTTGTCGAAAAAAAGGAAATTGGGTGAGTTCGAGATAGTAACATTAACCGAAGAGTGCAGTGCAATTATACGGAATAAGTTACCTCCGAAGCTCAAGGATCCATGTGATGCCCCCAAAATAGGTATACAACACCCATTCTGAGTTGCCAAATACATGGTACAAAAAGCAAACTACAACTTCAATAATACAATTATCGTGCAAAATAATGACACAACACATCTTGTGAGTTTAAATACAAATATTTTTTCCTGAACAATATCCACACTAAAATAAGTCCTCGTTACAATTATTCAAACACTATTTTACAAAAATAGTGAGGACTGCTAAAACATCTTTCTAGAACCATCACTCCGCATTACCGATTAGTTCCTGCTTATGTTCTCACCTCTTGAGAAAAATGGAACAAAAAGGAAAAGGGTGAGCTCAACTAGCCCAGTAAAGAATATTATGACTAAGATAATATACAACAAATTATCGTTAGTCTTCAACAGGGAAAAATTTGATAAAATATAATAGCCAACAAGTTTTAGATCAACAACCTGCAAAGAAACAACAATCCATTAGAAGAGTCAAGTAGAGAATGAGTTCTACTATCTTCTAAGATTTAAAAGTCCATCATCAATATTTATCCCTCGTGAATAACAATCAATATACATCTTTAATCAAATATTCATCTTTTGCACTCTGGTGCAAAAGATATTCATTTATATCACCAATTGGTAATGTTCATCTCAACACTGCTCATCTTTGCACTACAGGCAAAAAAGATATTCATCGATTAATCATTTATCTTTTGCACTACACAAAGTCAAGATATTTAGTAATATCATCATTTAGGACCTGAGGATGATGAAAAATATTTTAAAGAAAAGCGAATCTAGTGAAGCGGAAGGACAAATAGTAGGGATTCAGTATAATAGTTTATCCAAGATCAATAATACTTCATAAATACCAATTTTGAAGGTAATTCAAAATAAAGATCAAAACATGGATACAATCAAAGATAGTAACCATAATAGACATCTTGGACAAAAAGAAGAAAATTTCATTTTTAAATTGAATAAAGGTCGATTACGTGAATAAGGTCGATACGTGAATAGTAACCCCGACACAAAAAGTTCAAAATTTGATAAAAATTCAGATCAATACTTCGGCATAATGATATTGAAGAAATAATATCATATATGAAGAAAATAACATCCCTTACCTCAAAATATCAATACTTCTAATCGGAATATCGGTATAAGGCTGAAGAAAACTTGCTGATGAATAGAAACTCATAAAGTATCTAAATACTCACAAAATACACTCAATAATCTAGAGAGAAAAAGAGAAAACTTGTTTCTGGTGTGATTTTCAATTCTAACTTAGCCCTCTATTTATAGGAAAATGTTAGCAGACTTGTCCTGCAACCTGATGGCTTTACCTGCTACTATTCCCACCCACCACATTTGAAATAAATTCAGCACATTTCTTTACCAACCACAAGTGGGGCCCACTCAATTCTAAAATTTTCCACAAAATTATTTATAAACCTAATTACGAATCAGTCACCTCTTAAAATTCATAACAAATCATACGTTCATTTTAACGGTTCAAAATTTGTGGACATATACTCAACTTATATATGTATAACATATCCAAAATTACAATTGAACCAGCTATGGGATTAAAAATTATAACTCACACAATATATCTCAAAAACACCGGTTTAATTTTTAATACCTTCATTCCGAACAAAAATCTTGATAAAACACCTCAACATTAACTCCTTCATTTTTAACCACAATAAATATATCCAACATTTATATCCACATAAAATAAATATTTCCTTATCATATGAATCAATAATTAATTATTCACAAATAATATTACGTAATCACATTTATGACAACCAGTAGTTCCTAGGAAAGATGGGGCTTTCAATAAGAATTTCTCCTTATCATGCCGCAATTAGGTGACCAAACCTCTCCTCGATGTAACTTTCTAGACATTGCCAATAATGCTATCTAATAATATTATTCAAATAATATGAATTATTGATCCGATAATGGGAAATACTATGCGTTGACAATTATTGAAATAACAATAATATAAAATATCAACGCAACAATTATTGAATCAATAAAATAAAATATTAAGCAAGAACTCCGTAACAATTATTGAGTAGTGCCTTCTTTACGTAAGGATCAATAATTCATTAATACCGTGCATCCACGCCAGACATCGTATTTTAACCACCGGGTATTCCAACGGTGTTAATTCGGTGAATAACTACGCCGTTATTTATAAAAACTCAAACTTGCGTTTTTTTCATCATCCGATTATTATTCTTATGGGGCCCCACAAATGATTGCGTACGTCATACTGAATATTCTGAAACAATAAGAATATTCCACCACCGTATTTAATATTTCCCGATAACAATGATTATTTTATAACCACTTGCATATTTTGCAAAATTTGTACATTTCACCCATAACTTGAGAATTATATCAAATTAATACCTTATTATTCATAAATATAATTAGAAGAAATTCGATTTTATTTATAATAAATTGGGGTCTTACAACCTCCCCTCCTTATGAAATTTCGTCCTCGAAATTGACATATGTACCTGGTGTTTTGAAATGGTGAGGATACCACCCTTTCATTTTTGATTCCAACTCCCATGTCATTTTTTCAATAGCATGGTTTCTCCATAAAACCTTAACTTGTGGTATAACCTTGGTGCGTAGGACATGCTCTTTCCTATCCAAGATCTTAACAGGTACTTCTTCGTACGTTAAATCTTCGGCTATCTCGTCTGGTTCTAACGCAATAATATGGTTCGGGTCTTTCATATATTTACGAAGCATGGATATGTGAAAAACATTATGAACACGAGACATACTTGGAGGTAATGCGAGTCTATAGGCCACATTTCCTATTCGGTCAAGAATCTCAAATGGACCAACAAATCGTGGATTGAGCTTTCCTCTCTTCCCAAATCTTCTAACTCCTTTCCATGGTGCAACACGTATAATACATGATCCCCGATATTAAATTCCGTCTTTTCGATGAAGATCCGCATAACTCTTTTGTCGATCTTGTGCCGTTTGTATACGTTGTGGAATCATTTGGATCTTTTCTGTAGTCATGCGTACTAATTTTGGTCCCAACAACGTTGCTTCTCCCACCTCGTCCCAGCATACTGGAGAACGACGCTTTAATCCATACCACGCCTCAAATAGAGCCATGCATATACTTGCTTGATAACTGTTGTTGTAGGAGAATTCCACCAGTGGCAAGTACTTATCCCAACTTCCTTTAAAATTTAGGACACAAAGTCTTAATAGATCTTCAAGGGTTTGAATAGTCCTCTCTAATTTTCCGTCCGTTTGAGGATGGTATGCCGAACTGAATTGTAAATCCGTGCCCATAGCTTTCTGCAAGCTAACCCAAAATTGTGAAGTGAATCTTGGGTCACGATCCGAAACAATGGATACTGGCATGCCATGCAATCTCAAAATCTCATTCACGTACATGCGAGCAAGACGTTCAAGGGAATAAGTCTCACGTATCGGTAAGAAATGGGCAGACTTGGTTAATCTATCAACAATAACCCAAATCGCATCTATGCCTTGAGAAACTTTGGGAAGACCTGTAACGAAATCCATAGTAATGTATTCCCACTTCCATTTTAGAATCTTAAGTGGTTGTAATGGACCCTTTGGCACTTGGTGCTCCGCCTTTACACGTTGACAAGTTAAACACCTCGAGATAAACTCCACGATCTCTCTCTTCATATTGTTCCACCAAAATGTATGTCGAATATCATGATACATTTTGGTACTCCCAGGATGGATTGCAAATGGGGTGTTGTGTGCCTCCATCATGATTCTATGCTTCAAGTCAGAATCGTTAGGAACACAAAGTCTGGAGTTGAATCTAAGTATTCCTTCTTCATCGATTCTCGCTTCTGGAATAGCTCCTTCTTGCACTTTCTTCTTCATGCACGACGACTTTTAAGTCCAGTAGCTTGAGCGACTTTAACTTTATCGATTAAAGTCTGTTTATACTCGTATATTCGCCATCATCATGTGGGTCCACAGAGTCTTTAATTCTACCTCCATCCTTTGCAAGTCATACTGAATGGGCCTTTGCATTAACAATATCGCACTCGTACTCGCATATGATCTTCTACTCGAACGTCAACTACTATGTTCGTTTTTCCACGATGATATTGAATAGTGTGATCGTAATCTTTTAATAGTTCAAGCCAACGTCGTTCTTGCATGTTGAGTTCTTTTTGGGTGAAGAAATATTTGAGGCTTTTATGGTCCGTGTATAAATCTCCACTTTCTCCCTATACAAGTAGTGTCTCCAAATTTTCAACGTTGAATCTAACTCGCCGCTGACTCTAGATCATGAGTAGGATAATTCCTCTCATATTCTTTGAGTTGTCGTGAGGCATAAAGGCTATGACTTTCCCATGTTGCATGAGAACGCATCCTAACCCTTTTGCCTCGAAGCATGTTTGATATAACAAATCCATCCGTACCGGATGGTATTGCGAAGCAGTACCGAAATGAGTCTCTCTTGAGCTCTTGGAAACTCTTCTCACATTCCTCGCTCCATCCAAATTTTGTATCTTCCGAGTCAATTGAAGTTAGCAGAGTAGCGATTCGAGAAAATCCTTCCACGAATCTCCGATAATAACCCATTTAAGCCCGTAAAGCTACGACTTCGATCACCGACTTTGGTTGCTCCCAACTTTGTACTACTTCAATCTTCACCGGGTCGACAGATACTCCATGTTTTGACACCACATGCCCAAGGAATGCTACTTCCTCAAGCCAGAACTCGAATACTTGGAGGTAATGCGAGTCTATAGCAACATTTCCTATTTGGTCAAGAATCTCAAATGGACCAACAAATCATGGATTGAGCTTTCCTCTCTTCCCAAATCTTGTAACTCAGCGATCTCTCTTCATATTGTTCCACCAAAATGTATGTCGAATATCATGATACATTTGGTACTCTCGAGATGAATTTCAAGCGGGGTGTTGTGTGCCTCCATCATGATTCTATGCTTCAAGTCGAATCGTTAGGAACCACAAAGTCTGGAGTTGAATCTAAGTATTCCTTCTTCATCGATTCTAGCTTCGGAATAGCTCCTTCTCGCACTTTCTTCTTATAATGCGTATCGACTCCGTCGGTCCGTAGCTTGGCACTTTAACTTTATCGATTAAAGTCATTCTACTCATTATATTCGCCATCATCATGTGGGTCCACAGAGTCTTTAATTCTACCTCCATCCTTTGCAAGTCATACTGAGAATGGGCCTTTGCATTAACAATATCGCACTTTTCGTGCTCGCGATATGATCTTCTTTCGATCGCGTCACTCTACGTTCGCTTTTCCAAGATGATATTAAATAGTGTGATCGTAATCTTTCAATAGTTCAAGCCAACGTCGTTGTTGCATGTTGAGTTCTTTTTGGGTGAAGAAATATTTGAGGCTTTTATGGTCCGTATAAATCTCCACTTTCCCCATACAAGTAGTGTCTCCAAATTTTCAACGCGTGAATACTAGCTGCCGCCAACTCTAGATCATAAGTAGGATAATTCCTCTCATATTCTTTGAGTTGTCGTGAGGCATAAAGGCTATGACTTTCCCATGTTGCATGAGAACGCATCCTAACCCTTTGCTCAAGCATCATTTGATATAACAAATCCATCCGCATACCAGATGGTATTGCGAAGCAGTGCCGAAATGAGTCTCTCTTGAGCTCTTGGAAACTCTTCTCGCATTCCTCGCTCCATACAAATTTTGTATCTTCCGAGTCAACCGAGGAGTTAGCGGAGTAGCGATTCGAGAAAATCCTTCCACGAATCTCCGATAATAACCCAATAAGCCCGAGCTACGCACTTGACCCGCAGACTTTGGTTGCTCCTAACTTTGATCGCTCAATCTTGACGGGTCGACGGATACTCTATGTTTTGACACCACGTGCCCAAGGAATGCTACTTCCTTAAGCCGAACTCGCATTTCTTGACTTGGCATAAAGTTTGTTTTCACGAAGCCTTTCAAGTATCAGCTTCAAATGGTGCTCATGATCTTCACGGCTTTTGGAATAGATGAGGATGTCATCAATAAAGACGACAATAAACTGATCCAAATATTCCTTGAATACACGGTTCATCATATCCACGAAAAGCGGCGGAGCATTAGTCAATCCAAAAGACATGACTAAGAATTCATAATGCCCGTCTGGAGTTACAAGGCGATCTTTGGAATATCCTCGTTTTAATCTTTGGTGATGATATCCGTAAGCGAAGATCGATCTTTGAAAAGAATTGTGCTCCTTGCAACTGGTCGAACAGGTCATCAATGCGAGGTAGCGAATACCTATTCTTGATGGTGACATGGTTTAATTCTTGGTAGTCAATACAAAGTCGCATACTCTCGTCTTTCTTCTTTACGAATAAAACAGGAGCACCCCAAGGAGATGTATTAGGACGAATGAAACATATGTCTAACAATTTCTGTAGTTGGACTTTTAACTCCTGAAGTTCAATAGGAGCCATTCGATATGGGGTTTTAGAAATGGGTTTTGTACGGCTCAAGGTCGATAAAGAATTCAACATCACGTTACGGGGGTGGTAGGAAAGTTCTTGAAATACATCGGAAAATTCTCTAACAACGAAATATTATTCAAATCGACTTGTCTTTGTTCAAATCCATAACATGGGCTAAGAAAGCTTGACATCTATTTTTAATAAAGCGAATAACTTTATGGCTTGATATGATAGTGAGTGATTTTAGTGGTTTAGTTGTTTGAATTGTATGACAAAGTTGGTTAGAAATATGAAAACTAACAACCTTACGAAAATAATCAATTTTGGCATGATGAGTGGTTAACAATCAATTCCTAAAATCACATCAAAAGCAAGTACCTTTAAAGATATAAGATCAATGGGTAATGTGATAGTGCCAACTTGGATCATGCAAGATTTATAAAGCGTAGATGTAACGAAGGTTTCACCCAACGGAGTTTCAATGAGATAAGTCAAAGTCCAATTTTTCCGAGTCAAGTTTAAGCGTTGAGCACAAGTAGGAGAGATAAAAGAATGGGTAGAGGCCGGTATCTAGTAAGGTATAAACTTCGCAAGAGTTCAAGATTAGCTTACCAGTAATCACCTCGTTCGGGTTCCTCGCGTTTTGGCGATCACGACAAACGCTTCTTCAGAACCGTGATTTCGACTTATCAGGGATGACCCTTAGAGTCACCATCCTCGATTGAACTTGGTTTTGCTTACTGAACAATCCGAGCTATGTGGCCTTCCTTTCCATAGTTGTAACATACCTTGGATTGTTGTGGAAAGTTTGGGCTAATATGTCCTCTTTCCCGCATTTGTAACATCTAAGCTGGCGGTGGAAGTCCTACCTGCCTAGAATTTGTTGTTGGTGATGGTCTTTGCTTATTGATGTATTCCAGTCATTGTTGAATCTCCTCTTTCGAAATTTCCATTTGACTCACTCTCTCTATTATCATGGCCACGATGACCGGTAGAAGTGGTTCTTGCCTTTGTTTGTATTTTTCCTCCTCGTTGGTTATCATCGCTCGATGATAGCTTTGTCACTGTATATGACCTCGGTTGTGGTCCTCGGTTGAACATACTCATTATCTCGCTCTAATAATTGAGCCTGTTTACAACATCCGAATATAAAGAAAATTTATGAGATATAAGATATTGTCGAATCTGGGCTTTAGACCTCTCGGAAATATCCTCGTCATTCGTTCCTCATTTTCTACCAAATGAGGTGCAAACTCGATAACTCGCAAACTTCGCCTCGTCTTTGGGACACCGTCATGTTGTTTTTGTTCGATCGATAAACTCCACCTCTTTCATATGTATTGAATACTTTTAGGAAAGTACTTGTCATTGAATAGTTCTGAAATGTTTCCCAAGACATCTTTGAAAGGGCTAATTTTGGGTACGCGCTTCCTGAGACTCCCACTGTAGTATGCCTCACCGCGGAACATAAAGGTGGCGAATGGAACTTATACATTCCTTTGTGCATCCCAAGACATAGAATATCTTGGTAATTTGCTTGACCCGTGTTTCGCTTTGATCGATCCGGCTTTCCAATAAAATTTGGTGGTCCTGACTCCTTGAAGCGCTTGGTCGTGACGGGAGATCAGCGTTCTTATCACTTCCACCCGTATTTTGTACACGAGTCTCCCTCGTCGATTTTGCATGAAGCGCAAAAAGCTCTAAACATTCCATCATTCATCGTTTGCTTTCGGTAGTGTTGTTTCTGGGGAGGAATATTGCTTCTTCCATTGTGCGTTCTCTGGTTTGTGACTAAAGGTTGTTCCACAGATCTCATACACTCCATTATTCTTCGATTCTCGCAGCCCATTCTTAAAAATCGCTTATAAAATAAGGGTTAATTAAACAAATTAACATATCACATAATATCCTATATTATGGTGACCAACAAATAAGCTTAGATAGGACACACTAGCGAAGGATTTACTCATCTCTCCCTCCTAGTTTTATTCCCCGATCTCACTTGAGAGACCATATCCCTAGCTTTGATACCAACTCGTGACACCCCCAAAATAGGTATACAACACCCATTACGAGCCGCCAAATACATGGTATGCTGAAAGCAAACTATAACTTCAATAATACAATTGTCGTGCAAAATACAACAACACATCTTTGTGAGTTTAAATACAAATATTGTCTTCTAGACAATATCCACACTCAAATAAGTTCTCATTATAATTATTCAAACACTATTTTTACGAAATAGTGAGGACCTGCTAAAACATCTTTCTAGAACCATCACTCCATACCCCGACTAGATCTGCTATGTTCTCACCTCCCGAGAAGAAAAAGCGGAACAAAAGGAAAAGGGTGAGCTCAACTAGCCCGATAAAGAATATTATGACTAAGATAATATCAACAAATTATCATTAGTCTTCAACGAGGGAAAAATCGATAAAATATAATAGACAACAAGTTTTAGATCAACAACTGCTGCGGAAACAGCAATCCATTAGAAGAGTCAAGTAGAGAAAGAATTCCATTATCTTCTAAGATTTAAAAGTCCATTATCAATATTTTATCCCTGTAACATCAATCAATATACATCTTAAATCAAATATTCATCTTTGCACTACAGGCCAAAGATATTCATTCGTATCACCAGTTGGTCATGTTCATCTCAATACCTGTTCATCTTTGCACTACGGGCCAAAGATATTCATCAGTTAATCATTTATCTTTGCACTACAGGCCAAAGATATTTAGTAATATCATCATTTAGGACCTGAGGATGATGAAAATATTTTAAAAAAAGCGAACCCGGTGAGGAGAGAAGAAGGACAAATAGTAGGGATTAAGTATATGAGTTTATCCAAGATCAATAATACTCCATAATAACCAATTTTGAAGCAAAATTCAAGAATAAAGATCAAAACATGGATACAATCAAAGATAGTAACCATAATAGACATCTTGGACAAAAAGAAGAAAATTTTATTTTTGATTGAATAGTCAGATATCGTGAATAGTGCCAGTATCACGTGAATAGTCTCAGTATACTTTTGAAAAATGACCATGTTGGCTATGATAGTTTAAAGGGATAGATAATAAAGTTCTAAAGGATGAATGCTAGTGAAATGAAGGAATGATTTGCAGAGCTAGTGAAGACTGAATTTAAACAGAAACTCAAGTTTGGGGGAAAAATATATGGAATATATAATCTAAAAAAAAAAATTAAAAACCATGGCATGCTTGTACAGTTTGTGGCCTTTACTACTTGAGTAAAGTAAGCAGGGGATTATCTTTACCCCAAGCGCCCTAAGGTCTTAATGGCTTGGGAGTCGTTGGTGAAAGCTTCGTTAAGGTAATTGAAAAGCCTAATGGAATAAGACAATGCATAGTCATGAGAATTATATAAAAAAAGGGGCAATAATAAAGCGGGAAAAGTGCAAAAAGCCCCGTTATAAAAAAAAGCATGAGTATTCCATTTTGACACTTGAACTTTGGTAAGTGTTTGATTTCAGCCGAATCAAGATTATTTGATGAGTTTTCAAGTTTATACTATATGATGCCTAGTAAGAAATTTATTATCTTTCATATTTTTGCCTTTCATGGGTTAGCATGGTTGTTGAACACACACTCACGGTATCAGTAATAACACATTTAGATTCATTGATTGTTGGGGATATTATTGAGCTACCTTAACATGATGTATTAGCATGTTTTTGTGATTTTTCTGAGGCCTATGAATATATGTGTTCTAGTCGATTGCTGGAATTAAAAACATTTAGATAGTTGCATTTGCATGGTGGGTAGTTTTTTATTGTGTTTTGTGTTTTGTTGCTTGAGGACACGCAACGATTTAAGTTTTGGGGTATTTGATTATTGGGTAATATACCCATGAATCGGATATACTTGAGCTTAAATTTGTGTATTCTCGAGTCTTTCAGTAGCATTTTTACTGTGTTTAAGTTTTGTTTTGCAGATTTGGGACTATGGGAGTGAACGAGGGATTTTAAGCTACAAAATGGTAAATTTAGGAAGGCGGTGGCAAGGAAGCTGACTGAAGCGTGTCGATGGTTGACCAAGGTGCGTGTGTTGACTATCCGGTTGACTTGATTATTGGAGGCTATTGGAGAGGTTGTTTTGGAAAAAGGAGTGTGGGACAAATTAAGTTGTATATAAGGGTTATTTCTATTGAAGGAGGGCACGGATCGAGAGAATTGAAGATTGATCAAGGAGCAAGAGGAGATTTGAGAGATTTGGGACTTAGAGTTTTCTTCTTCTTCATTCTTTTAATTTGTGTAATTCATTAAGGATGATTTTTTAATTATTGTTGGTTTTAATTTCCGTTATGAACTAATTCCTTTAATTAAGATTCCAATTAAACCTTTTATAGTTATGAATTAATTATTTGATTTATTCTAATTATTTTTGTTGAAGTGAATTGTTCATCTTGCTTTGTACTGATTGATTAATTATCTGGCCAATAATTACCTTGTTACTCTAGAAGGAATTGAAAGAGGAATTCTAGGGTTAGAACTGGGCATGGTGACATGTGACTTAGTTATTTGCACAGTGAATAATTAGGTTTATGAATAGAATGGGAATATCTGATCGCCACATGTAACATATAAGGAATTGGGATTGAAAAGAGTTTAATTCAATTATTTTGCATAGGAATATAGCAAGATTAATATGGGTTAAATAGAAGGCAATTGATCACCTGGAAAAGGACTTTTGGCACTTGAGAATTCCTGTTAACAATTCAGTAGACATAATAATTGAGATAATTGATTTATAGTTCATAATTGGGGATATTGGAGTCTTAATCTTTATTTATCTGAATACACTCAAATCATAGTTTTATTTATTTGATTTAATTTAGAATAATCTCTTTTAATTGTTTAATTTAGTTTTATCAATTCGAAAAATCACAATTTATGGTTGTTTAAATAAATTGGATTGATATAGTCTTTAGTAGTTGGAATTTATTAATTAGAATTCTCTGTGGGATCGACACTCTATCTTGTCACTTTATTACTTGTTGACCGTGTATACTTGCACGTATTCATTGATTGCGAAATCGATCAACGCCCATTTTCTTATAATTATTATTCTATTTAATAAATGGTTAAATTGCTAAAAGGTTAAAGTTAAGGGTGATATTTGAAAATTTTGCAAATCAAGCAAGTTGATATAAAATATTCGATTGGTCGGGGAATATTCATTTTAACAGGGAATATCCGTACGACGACACAATCATTGGTGGACCCCTACAATGTAAGTATTATTCGTAGATAAAAATGGCGAAATGTCTTTTTATAAAATAACGTGAAAGTTTTACTAGTTAAAACTGTTGAACTACCCGTTGGTAAAAGTACGAGAAATACGGCGTGGTTGCATAGTAGAGTACACCAGTATTGATTATTGATGCTTACGTAAGAAGCCACTCAGTTTACTCAATTATCACTACAGTAATTATTGCATAATATCTCACGTTATATGATTCAATTATTGTCACAATATCATCTGCATAATATTTTATATTATTAAATCAATAATTGAGACAACAAAGTTATTCATATTATTATTTGCAGTATTGACGATGTCTAGAAAGTTCTGTCAATGAGAGGTTTGATCACCTAATTGCGCACCAATAGAGAAAAATCTTTATCGGAAAGCCCCCTCTTTTCTGGGAATGATCTGGTTGTTAAATATTGTGAGTTATAATATTAATAATGAATAATTGTTGAAGTATTGAGAATGTGTTTATTGAAGATAAGTGAATTACAAAGGTTAGAGGGAATAATGCAAACTTGGAAAACTTTTTAGGGTACTAAAGTGTAATAAGTTAAATCAATCTGGACCGTCGGTGATGGTTTTAAAAATAAATCAATTAGGATCGTCGGTTGTGGTTTTAATAGTAATCAGTCTGGATCGTCCGTTCTAATAGTAAATCAATCTTGACCATTCGTGAAATAGTTACTATTTAGGTTGTATTTGATTTCCTCTTATTGGCTCTTAATGGATTTGCCTCTGATTCGGTCAGAGGAAAATCTTGTTTGGCAAAATTATTTTTCCCTATTAATGGCTCTTAATTGATTTGACATAAAAATTAATCTATACTATCCAGAGGAACCTCTGAGCGAGAATTTTTTTTTGGGACAATAATAACCTCTCTTTTATCCAGAAATGGAAAGTTTGGAATTACATAAATGCTTAGAATCTGTATGTGTTCATCTCAGTTCCTTATTCTTCCCTGGTCTTTCTTTTCTTCATCGTATAATTGATCTCTATTTTTTTCTCAACCTCATTCTCAAGTTCAGTTGAATTGCAAAACTAAAAGTTAGTATATTGGATTTGGTTGTACATGTAATTGGTTCTTTATAATTTGAATTAGAAATATGGAGCTAGTATGTGTTGTCTTGGTGCTATAAGGAGGAAAAACATTGATGAAAACTTAACTAATTGGCTATGAATTTGGTCCTTGAAATGGGCGCTTCGCATTATGTTTGATTAAATTCTAAAGAGAGATTTTGCCTAAAAATCTAAAATTGGGAGAAGTTAAGACCGAGATGTTAGATTTATGGTTGAACAATTAAGCTACCGACCTACTATAATTTGTTCTTTATTGTTCAAACTATTTAAATGTTTATTTTTTATTGTTTAAACCTTTTATAATCTATGTACTTTAGGTATGGAACAAACCAGTGAAACTCAAATGAAGGAAGCGAAACAACTGTTTGAAGTTAATTTAATTTGTATGGTTGAATTATTATGCTATGTTGATATTTTTGGGACATGATACTATGTTTGAAGTTAATTTAATTTGAACGTTTTCATTTTTATTTTATCATATTGTGGTCAAAATATTATAAATATGTATTTAAAATACTATTAGGACCTTCGATTATCAAAGCAGGTTTTGTTTAAACCGCTTTCGGAGGGTTAAAATGGTAAAAATCGTTATTCGGACATTTTGGAAAAATTAATTATCAAACAACATTTTTCATTCGACACAATTCTATTCAGATACTCTATATTATTCAGACGTTTAACTTGTTCAGATCTTAACACTCAGTATTATCAAACACCACCTTAGTCATTTCTCCTATAAATAGAAGCTTAATTCTTCTTTCATTCTCACCAATTCACTAAGACTCACAAGAGAAACTATAGAGAGCAAGAAGAAGAGTATTCTGCTACTTCACTATTATAGTATCCAGTCTTCTACTAAGGTAAGGGGTATTATTTCTTTCGTATCCATGAGGAATACTATTTTTCTTATTCATCCTTTAATATATCGAATAACTTTTGCTCATACGGATTATGCGTCGTAGTTATTGCGGTGAAAATCCATTTGCAGTTTTGTATGTTATTTCTTTTCATATCTTAAATCTAAACTTACTATGGTAAGTATTGCTTCTATAATCCTTGAAATTACTGGAATATCTTTGAGTTTTGCGCTTCATCCAGTATCATTTCATTGGAATATTGATATGAACTCTCTTATTAAATATCAATATTTTCACCGGGATTTCGCGGGTTACTATTCACCCAGTTACTATTCACTCAAATATTATTCACTCGGGTATTCGGGGCACTTTTTACTATATACGGGGTACTATTCCCGAAGTACTATTCATATGGTACTATTCACGGGGTACTATTCACCGAAAAAAGTTATTTCTTTACTGTCCAAATTATTTTTGATACATGGATATTATTCTTGATATTAACTCCACAAAGCAGTATCATGTTGGTAATTTGGACATTATTAAATTCTGGATAAATTAAATTATAAATCTTTAAAATTTATCCTTTGCTTTTATTTAATTGAATTCTTTTATCATTGTCATAATCCTCATGCTTATATTGTGATGAAAGTCATATTTGGCTTACGTGCATAGATGGACTATTGATTGGTATGATTGTGACCAGGGATCATTGGGTACCCGTTGCCTCGCATTGATGACATGTTTGACCAGTTGCAAGGCGCCAAATTCTTTTCAAAGATCGATCTTCGTTCCGAATATCATCAGTTAAAGATTAAACCCGATGACATCCCAAACACTGCTTTCAGAACTCGGTACGAGCATTATGAATTCCTAATCATGTCTTTTGGATTGACTAATGCTCCTGCTGCCTTCATGGATATGATGAACCGAGTATTCAGGAATATTTGGATCATTTGTGTAGTCGTCTTTATTGATGACATCCTCATATATTCAAAAAAGCCGTGAAGATCATGAAAGCAACACTTAAGGTGTCGATACTCCAAAAGCTTCGTGAAAACAAGCTTTATGCTAAGTTAAAAAATTGCAAGTTTTGGCTTGAGGAAGTAGTATTCCTTGGGCACGTGATATCAAATCATGGAATATCCATTGACCTAAGAAAGATTGAAGCAATTCAAAGCTGAGAGCAACCTAAGACAGTGATCGAAGTACATAGCTTTCTCGGCTTAGCTGGTTATTATCGGAGATTCGTGGAAGGATTTTCTCGAATCGCAACTCCATTAACTCAGCTGACTCAAAAAGATAAAAAATTCGGTTGGAGTGAGGAATGTGAAAAGAGTTTTCAAGAACTCAAGAGGAGACTCATTTCAGCACCTGTTCTGACAATACCATCTGGCTCGGAGGGATTTGTCATCTACAGTGATGTTTCGGGAAAGGAGTTAGGATGTGTTCTCATGCAACATGAGAAAGTCATAGCATATGCCTCTCGACAACTCAAAGAATATGAGTGGAATTATCCTACTCATGATCTAGAGTTGGCAGCTGTTGTCTTCACACTTAAAATTTGGAGGCATTACCTGTATGGGGTGAAAGTGGAGATCTATACGGATCATAAAAGTCTCAAATATTTCTTCACTCAAAAGGAATTCAACATGCGGAAACGACGTTGGCTCGAGCTATTGAAAGATTATGATCATACCATTCAATACCATCCTGGAAAAGTGAACGCGGTAGCTGACGCATTGAGTAGAAGATTATTTATGGGTATGAGTGCGAAATTGTCAACGTAAAGGTCCATTTTGTATGACTTGCATAGGATGGAGATAGAGTTAAAGACTCCATGGACCCACGTGATGATGACAAATATATGAGTAGAACCGACTTTAATTGATAAAGTTAAAATTTGCTCAAGTCATGGACTTGGAGCAGATGCGATCATACGAAGAAGAAAGTACAAGAATGTGCTATTCCAGAAGCAAAAATCGATGAAGAAGGAATACTTTGAGTCAACTCTAGACTTTGTGTTCCAAACGACCCTGATTTAAAGTATAAGATCATAATGGGTAGCTTAGACACACGGTTTGCAATCCATCACAGGAGTACCAAGATGTATCGTGATCTTGACATACATTTTGGTGGAGCGATATGAAGATAGAGGAAGCGTTGTTTATCTCAAGGTGTCTAACTTGTCAACGAGTCAAGGCGGATCATCTAGTGCCAAAGGGTCCATTGCAACCACTTGAAATTCCAGAATGGAAGTGGGAGCACATTACCATGGATTTCGTTACTGGTCTTCCCAAGGTTTCTCAAAGGCATTGATGCGATTTGAGTCATTGTTGATAGATTGACCAAGTCTGCTCATTTCTTACCTATACGAGAAACTTATTCACTTGAACATCTTGCTTGTATGTACATAAATGAGATTGTAAGACTGCTTGGCATGCCAATATCCATAGTTTTTGATCGAGACCCAAGATTCACTTCACGATTTTGGGTTTGTTTGCAAAAAGCTATGAGCGCAGATTCTGATTTAGTTGGCATATCATCCTCAAAGCGGACGGGCGGCAGCGAGAGGACTATTCAAACTCTTGAGGATTTATTAAGACTCTGTGTCCTTGACTTCAAAGGAAGTTGGGACAAGTTCTTGCCATTAGTGGAATTCTCCAATAAAAACAGTTATCAAGCAAGTATAGGCATGGCTCTATTTGATGCGTTGTATGGAAGAAAGTGTCGTTCTCCAGTATGCTGGGACGAGGTGGGTGAAGCAACGTTTTTAGTGTCGGAGTTGGTACGTATGACTATGGAAAATATTCAATGATTCGACAACGTATAAAAACATCACAAGATCGACAAAAGAGTTATGCAGATCTTCATCGAAAGGACGTGGAATTCAATGTTGGAGAACATGTGTTGTTACGTGTTGCTCCATGGAAAGGAGTTACAAGATTTGGAAAGAGAGGAAAGCTAAATCCTTGATTCATTGGGCCATTCGAAATCCTCGATCGAGTAGGAACTGTGGCTTATAGACTCGCGTTACCACCAATTATGTCTCGTGTTCATTATGTTTTTCAAATATCTATGTTACGTAAATATGTGGAAGACCCGAACCATATTATTGAGTTAGAAATGGACGAAATAGCGAGAAGATTTAACGTATGAAGAGGAATTACTGTTAAAATCTTGGATAAGAAGGAGCGTCTTCTACGCTCAAGGTTATACCTCAAGTCAAAGTTTTGTGGAGAAACCACGATGTTGAGGAAATGACATGGGAGTTAGAATCTGAAATAAAATCAAAGTATCCTCACCTCTTCGTTATACCAGGTACGTACACTAATTTTGAGGACTAAATTTCATAAAGAGGGGAGGTTGTAAGACCCCGAATTATATGAAATGAAAGTATCCAATTTTCTTATAATTATTATTCTATTTAATAAATGGTTAAATTGATAAAAGGTTAAAGTTAAGGGTGATATTTGAAAATTTTTCAAAGTAAGCAAGTTGATATAAAATATTCGATTGGTCGGGGAATATTCATTTTAACAGGGAATATCCATACGACGACACAATCATTGGTGGACCCCACAACGGAAGTATTGTCGTAGATAGAAAATGACAGAAATATCTTTTTATAAAAATAACGATGAAAGTTTTACCGTTAAACTGTTGAACTACCCGGTGGTAAAAATACAGTAATACGCGTGGTTGCATAGTAGCATACGGTATTGATTATTGATGCTTACGTAAGAAACCACTCAGTTTACTCAATTATTGCTACAGTAATTGTTACATAGTATCTCACGTTATTTGATTCAATTATCAATCACGATTATCATCGCATAATATTTTATATTATTAAATCAATAATTGAGACAATAAAGTTATTCATATTATTATTTTCAATATTGGCGATGTATGTCAGAATGTTACGCCGAGGAGATGTTTGGTCACCTAATTGCACGCTTGATAGGGAGAAAATCCTTATCGGAAAGCCCCTCTTTCCTGGGAATGATCTTGTTGTTAAATATTATAAGTTCTAATATTAATGATGAATAATTGTTGAAGTATTAAGAATGTGTTTATTAAAGATAAGTGAATTACGAAGGTTAGGGGAATAATGCAAACTTGGAAAACTTTAGGGTACTAAAGTGTAATAAGTTAAATCAATACGGAATAGATTGGTGGTGTTTTAATAAATTAAATCAATGCGGACCGTCGGTGGTGGTTTTAAAAGTAAATCAATGCGGACCGAAATCGGTTGTGGTTTTAATAGTAATCAATCTGGATCGTCCATTCTAATTGTAAATCAATGCAGATAGTTCGTGAACTAGTTACTTATTTAGTCATTTCTCCTATAAATAGAAGTTTAATTCTTCTTTCATTCTCACTAATTCACTGAGACTCACAAGAGAAAACTATAGAGAGAAACTATAGAAAGCAAGAAGAAGAGTATTTTGCTACTTCACCATTGCAGTATCATGTTTTCTACTAAGTTAAGGGGTATTATGTGACGCCCCCAAAACAGGTATACATCACCCATCTTGGGTCGCCAGATACATGGTACAGAATTCAAATACAATCTTAAATATACAACATAAGCTGTGAGTTTTAATACAAACATCGTCTTCTAGACAGCATTAAAGCTCAAAATAAGTCCTCAATACATTTATTAACACACTATTTCACAGAATAGTGAGGACTACTAATGCTATCCTGCGGACCGTCATTAGTTCCCGACTAGTCCCTACACTACGTTCTCATTTCGAAGAGAAACGGTGAAAGAAAAGGTGAGCTCAACTAGCCCGATGAAATATTATGACTAAGATAATGCAAAATAAATTATCGTTAGCCTTGACGGTGTTAAAGCGATATAATATAACAAACATCAAGTTTAAGCGCAGCGGAACAAGCAATCCATTAGAAGAGTCAAGTAGAGAATAAAATCTACTATCTTCTATGATTTAAAAGGTTTTTCATCACTTTTATAGCTGAGACTCAGCTTAATAAATAATCCACATCATCAAATCATCCCTGCACCACAGGCCAAGGATATTCTTTAATATCACGACCACGAATTATCCATGTACCACGGGCCAAAAATAATCGTGTTTTCATCAACGGTCCTGATCATGCCATAAAATAATTCATCTTTGCACCCTTGGCCGAAGAGAATCTATAGCCATAATCATACCAAAAACTGTTCATCAATGCACTACGGGCCAATGAGGACTTTTTCCACATCATTTGTAACATTACGGTCATGATTATATCGAAATAATCCCTGGTCATAATCATACCAAGTCCATCTATGCACTACAGGCCACAGATGACTTTCAACATAATATCAACATGAGGATGATGACAATGATTCAATAAAACAAGTTCAAGAATTAATTTATCCAGGAACCAATAACGTCTAAATTGTCAACATGATACTTCTTTGTAGAGTAAAATTTAAGAATGCTCAGAAGAATATTTCCATGAAAAGATACTGGATGAAGCACAAATATCAAGGATATTCCACTAATTTCATGGAGTATAGAAGTCTAAACTTTAACCAACTGAGTATAATAAAGAATGGAATAACAAAAGAAATCAGCATGCATGCGGTACTTCGCATAGACAGGTTATTCCAATAAAATAATAATAATCGGAACGAAGTCAAAGTAAATTACGCATACGATGATGTTGTAATAGAATAATAAAGAATGGAATAACAACGAAATCACCATGCATGCGGTACTTCACATAGGCGGAGTTATTCCAGCGAGAATACTAAATAACGGAACCCGAGTTAGGCGTAATCGCACCGGCGGGATATTCCAATGAGAATAATAAATAACGGAACCAGTCAGGCGTATAACGTCTGAACAAGATATTCCAGCGAATAATAAATAATGGAACTAGGTCAGGCGTAAACGCTTACGAGACGGGATATTCAAGCGAATAATAAATAATGGAACGAAGTCCGGTGTAAGCGCCTTGAGCATGAGGATATTTAAGCGAGAATAATAAATAATGGAACCGGGTCCAAGCGTAAACGCTTACAGACATGATATTCTCGACGAGAATAATAAAGAACGAAATATTAGAAGAATTTCACCATGTTTTGCGGTACTCGCATAAGCAAGTTATTCCAACATAATAATAAAGAATGGAATAATGAAGAATTTCACCAAGTATAGGGTATCCGCATATACTGAGTTATTCAATAGAATAATAAAGAATGGAATAATGAAATTCTCTTCACGAATAAGAAAAAAAGAATACCCCTTACGAGTACAATAAATAATATCCCCCGCCTTTGAATGAAGAGTATTCCGACTGGTAGGGCGAGGATATACTCGAAAAAAACTTGTACTACGCTCAAAGCTTTCTTAAACTCTAAAAAAATACACTCAAGATAATAGAAGAAGAACTCTCTCTATAGTTTCTCTCTCTAGAGTTTCTGTGAATTCGTAAGAAATAATGAATGAATGAGCTTCTATTTATAGAAGAATGGACTGCATAGTAACTAATTCATGAACGGTCCAGATTGATTTACTTTAATTTGACGGTTCATATTTAAAGCAAAATCTTTTAAATAAAATATAATATATTCTATTTATAATCTAATAAAACGAATAACTTTATAAAAAAATTTACTATGCAAAACACTATGCGAGCACTTTATCTGAAACACTATGCATAATAAAATATAATATATTCTAATTATTGTCTAATAAAGCAGATAACTTTATAAAAGTATTCTGCATTTTTATATAAAAAAGATTTTACTATACAAAAACACTATATAGACACTATACAATACTATGCATAATAGAATATAATATATTCTATTTATAGAATAACTTTATAAAAGTATTACATTTTATATATAAAAAGATTTTTGTATGCAAAACACTATGCGGACACTACGCAACACTATGCATAATAGAATATAATATATTCTATTTATAGAATAACTTTATAAAACTATTACATTTTTATATAAAAAGTTTTTACTGTTTTATTACATTAATAATACCAATAAAACAAAACTGAGTGACTTATCACGTAAAAATCAATAATCAATACCGTGTGCTACTATGCAACCACGCGTATTATGTAATTTTACTACCGAGTAGTTCAACAGTTTTAACGGTAAAACTTCCGCCGTTATTCTCATAAAAATATTTTTGTCATTTTTTCCATCGGACAATAATTCTGTTGCGCGATCCACCAATGATTGTACCGTCGTACGGATATTCCCCGACAAAAAGAATATTTCCCGACCAATTGAATATTATAAAACAACTTGCATACTTTTCAAAATTTATAAATACTACCCACAACTATAACATTATCTCAAATCCACACCATAATATTAAAAAAAAATATTTCGAGAAAATTAAATCTTTATTCATAAAATCTAGGGTCTCACAATCTCCCTTCCTTATGAAATTTATAAATACTACCCACAACTATAACATTATCTCAAATCCACACCATACTAGGTTAAGTATCTTTAATCCCTCAGAATGCCTTACTTAACCACCTTTGGGCCCAAGTCCATTTCGCATATCACTTATTACTATATCGCTATCAAACTATTTATAGTTATGGAGCATTAAGTGCAAAACGAGGTGAAACCAAATTGTCTTCCCTTTGCCCTAATACTACTCAGAAATGAATCAATTGCTTTTCCAGAATCGGTCCTTATAGTCTCATCAATCCTGACCTTAGGAATCAAAACCAAAGTAGCAATATTAATCCATGTCTTTGCAGTATAGTCAAAGATCACAAAGTGCACTTGATGGAGGGATAAAACTTTTCCTACAGGACTCACACGGTGATGAAACAGGGATTCATTCTCTCACCTCCTTTACATGGTCGTTAAGCACATGCAACTCGCTCACAACATGTTATTCTATAGCCTTGTTGTGAGGACCTTAGAACATTTCAAATTGTTCGCTTATCTAAGCGCCACATCTGTAACTTTGCGTTTGGTTATCATGTCCCATCAGAAAATCTCATCTACATGAGCATATGTCCTATGGTCATGCCATACGGATCTTAGTTTAGTCGCTTCATAAGCGCCTAACTTGAATTTTCAGATTGCTCGCTTTCTAAGTGCCTAACCTGAAATTTCGTATCCGACTATCAATACAGGTTAATATAGATGGTGGGGCATACTATATTTGGTTAATCCAAGTTAACCTCATCTTGGCTCATGCCAAGGCGACATCATGTTCATTTTTCTCGCTACTAAGTACCAATTGATTACTATCTAAAGCATCAATAACTCGCTACTCAAAGTGCCAATAAATGAATTGTCTCAACTTTATTCGCTTTTCAAAGCGCCAAGAGTGATTGCTCGTGTGAGTGAGCCAATCAACCTATTAATATATATTTAGTGTGTGCATATCCAATATGCATAATAAACTGTGTGAACATTTAAAATTTATCATATGCGCTAAAGAGAACACAATCATAAGTGGAAACAAATGAATCTTGCATAAATGATAAATATCTCGAAATAACAATGAATATCTCTAATACAAGATAAATAACGAGTGATACACAAAGAAATAAGAAATTACATCAAACCCTATGAAGCCCTAAAGAACTAACTTGCCTACAAAAAGCTAATTTAGGAATTAGCTTCGTCAAAGGATCAGCTACCATAAGTCCAGTGGGCATGTACTCCAATATCACCTCATTATTTGCTATGATATCTCTGATGAAGTTCATCCTCAAGTTAATATTAGCCCGTCTTGCCGTGATACTTGGGGTCCTTAGTGTAATCTAGGGCCACCAAGTATATCACGATGCTTGATCATGAGATTTGAATCATGAGAGACGACACCAAGATCCTCGAAGAATCTCCTCAGCCACATGGCTTCCTGAACAGCTGACGTACAAGCCATAAACTCTGACTCTGTCATATAAAGAGCATATCAAGTCTGTTTATTGCTACACAAGTGATGGCACCACCATATAGCAAGAATGCATGTCTTGAGGTCGACTTGCGCATCCCTTGGTTACCTCCCCAACTGGCATCGGAGTAACCAATCAATCGCAGGTCCGGTCCTCCATAACATAACATGTAGTCCAAAGAACCTTTCAAATATCGTAAGATCTTCTTGATTACCTTCCAATGAGCAATCCCGTGGTTTGGCCGTCCGATCGAGATAACAAATGCGCATATGTTATATCGGTAGAGTACACATGGCTCGAATACATTAGCTTTCCTATAGCATTATCATACGGATAATGGAACATCTTCTTAATTTCCTCGGGAGAAGTAGGGCATTGTTCGGGTCCAATGGTGTCGCCTTTAGCGATAATAGTGTCTATGGGTTTGCAGTTGTTCATCTAGAATTGCTCAAGAACCTTCTTAAGGTAGGTCTTTTGAGACAAACCAAGAAGCTTCCTTGAGCAATCTCTAAAGATCTTAACTCCGAGAACATAAGCTGCTTCCCCCATATCCTTCATCTCAAAGTTAGAGGACAACCACCATTTGGTGGCCACAATCATCTCCTTATCGTTCCTAGCTAGAAGGATGTCATTGACATACATAGATAAAATAAGGAATTTATCTTTTAACCGTTTGATATATACACATCACTAATAAAGGCTCGATGGAATCTCAGATATTATTATCTGGACGCATGTTTCAAACTATAGATAGAACATTTGAGTTTGCATACTTTGTGCTCTTGTACTTCCATAACGAAACCCATTGGCTGATCCATGTATATCTCCTCAGCTAAATCTCCATTGAGAAAAGTTGTCTTAATATCCATTTGATATAACTCTAAATCCAAATGCGTGACAATCGCTAGGATGAGGTGAATTTTGTCAAACCTTTCAACTGGTGTGAAGGTTTCCTCATAATCAATTCCCTCTTACTGGGTGTTGCCCTTGGCGACAAGACGAGCTTTGTACCTTTCAATGGAACCATCCGCCTTGCATTTGACTTTAAGAACCCATTTATTCCCAATAGCCTTTCGCCCTGGTGGAAGGTCAACCAAGTCCCAAACTTGATTAGTCCTCATGGACTCCAATTCTTCTTCCATTGCAATCATCCACTTATCACTTGTAGCAGATGATAGAGAAACTCGATAAGATCGAGGTTCCTCATCGTCTTGCGCATCAGCCACAAAGGCATTCCCCTCAATCTTAAAGAGACGATGTGGAATGTTACCCCATTGACTTCTATGCATTTGAGGAATAAGAGATTCATCATTCGATGGAAGAGAACTGCTCGAAGGCATGTCACTCCCACTTTCTACATGAGCCTGAGAATTAACCTCTTCGGTCTCTAATGTACGAGTTGGGGCACCTAAATCTTCATCCATCTCATAAATGTTCATCTCTTTGCTCACATCACCTCTCTATTAGGGAAATCAATCACAAGGAAATCCGTATCTTGTGACTCTACCTCAGATACAGTCCCATCAGGCTGCTCTCCTACAAACACATAGCCTTTGGAGTGTTCAGAATATCTTACAAAGATGAACTTTTTACCCCTCGGGCCTAACTTCCCATGTTGATGAGAAGTGTTGTGTACGTAAGTTGTCGATCCCTAAGGTCGCATTCTGCCCAATTCGGGCTTTCTGCTGGTCCACATTTCATATGGGGTGGACTGGATTGACTTTAAAGGCAGACAATTAAGTATATATATCGCAATCAACAATGCATCACCCCAATAGGAGATAGGCAAATTGGCTTGCGCCATCATAAACCTAACAATGTCTAATAATGTCCGGTTCCTCCTCTTCGCTACACCGTCTTGTTACAGAGTTCTAAGGATTGTCAGTTGCCTGATTATCCCTTTTTCCTCACCGAGTTCATTAAAGCGATCGACGGATACTCATGACCTCGGTCGATTCAAGCGCCTTAACACTTTTATCTAACTAATTCTCGACCTCAATCAAATAATGCTAAAGCAATCAAATGCCTCTGACTTATGAGAGATCAATAAAGTGTAACCAAGCGCCAGTATAGTCATCTATCATTGTGAGAAAATAGGAACGATCCATACCTTTCTTTCACATTCATAGGCCACATATATCGAGTGAATAAGTTTGCTGATGATGTTTCTACCTAGTGGCTTTACTTTAATGGTTTTCTAGTTGATTTCCTTGCCAAACAATGTTCACACATGGGTAGATTGACCTTAGCGAGTGGGCCTAAAAGACCTGCTCGAGCTAACATGGCCATTCTATCTTGTCTAGTATGGCCTAATCTAGCATGCCATTGAATTGAACCATCATGATCATTTTTAACAAGTAAGGAATAAGAATCACTACTATTAATACTAGAATCAATAGTATCCAAAACCATAAAACCATTCATCATAAAACCATGTCCAAAAAGATTCACCCTATGTGAAATTATTACAAAATTGTTCTCAAAGCTAACAGAATAGCCCAAACGAAGTACTGATAAAACAAAAAATAAATTCTGCCGGACATTCGGCGCATAAAGTACATCATAAAGGATCAATGTTGAGAACCCTCGCATTTCCAGTTTATAAGTGCTAATGCCTAACATGTCCACACTAGAATTGTTCCCCATGTATACTTTTCTGCCAGCCAGAACGCGGTGGTATTCCACGTATCCACTCCAATCTCTAGCTATGTGGTCCGTTGCTCTGGAGTCTACAATCCACATTTGGAGAGAATGAGCAACAAAAACAGTACTTGATACTAATCACATAGATAGATTAAGACTAGGAATTACCTTCTTCTGCTCAGTGCATTCATAAGCGAAGTGTCCCGCCTTGCCACAGTTGTAGCATATCATCTTGGCTTTGTCCTTTTTACCAGAACCTCATTTTCCTCTTTTTCGTTTGATAGCACCCCAAATCGCAACCCCTTTAGGCGCAATAGGATGAACATGTTTCTTCCCCTTCTTTGGCTTAAATCCTCTACGAGAGTTTAATTTAGCCACATATGCCCTGGAGGTCTGGACAACATCAAGGCGCTCAACCTCGAGCTCCAAGTGACGATGAATATCATCAAAGGTCTTGATATTCTCATTATGAGTCATGTTGACCCGTATATGTTCCCAATTATCGGGAAAGGAGCGAACCACCGCTGAAATTTGCTGTTCGTCTGACAATTGAGTACCTCTAGATTTCAATTCGTGGATCATATTAGCCATGATTCGAAGGTGTTGCTTCATAGTGTGGTTATCTTTCTTTTCATAACCATCGAACCTTATGGCTAATTCCCTCATCCTTATCAACGAGGTGCCACCAAACTAAGTTTTGAGAGACTCCCACATATCGTGTGCAGTAGAGTATTGTTCATACTCAAACAGAAAGTCATTGTTCATGCACCTCAGCAACGTTATGCAAGAGATACGATCCTTTTTGCGCCAACTTTCAAAGGCAACAACCTTGATCGGATCCTTTGCATTTTCACCATTTGGTTTTACCATCTTGGACAACATGGTTTCTTCAACCTCTTGCTCCTCCAATACAATCCTGACTTTTCTGTGCCACACATCGTAGTTATCTCCGTCAAGTTTGTTTCCTTGGTTAAGATCTCCGATGATATGTTTTGAAGCCATTTTCTACTTTGATTTAAAATATGAGACCTATTAGAGATATTCAATGTTCACCACAGTATATAAGATATCTTTTCACGCATGAACCAAATTAACATAAAATAATGAGACATAAATCTGAAAGGGAGACTTGGCTAAGCTTAAAATTACAATCCATATAAATGTTTAATTATTTAAATTTAATTTTCCAGCACACAAGACATTGTAATTTAGGAAATAATTTAATTAAATTATTATAACCTAAATGACTCCCACTAGGAACAGGGGTATTTATGTAATTATAGCATAGTAATTTAATTCCAAGAACCAACATATTAATATTCCCAAAATATTAACAAAAGGAATTAAATGACAGGCTATATTACTCAATTAATATACCAGGTATGCTATAAAACATTAAAACACATCCAAAAAATTTCAATAGTATATTAACATCACAAAACAGATCTTTGTAATTTTCTAGAATTTATTTTGATAATTTTGCTAATTATCACAATTAATTAATCAATGCATAAATAGTTGGAAATTAACCAAATATATCCAAAATCATTAATTTCTTCCAATTTTTTTTTGTAAAAGAGCTTATCATCATTAAAATATTATTGTAATTTTATGATAATCAAGCTAATTATCATAATTAGTAAACTATCACATAATTAATTAGAATTTAACCAAAATTATCCAAAACAATTATTTTCCTCCTGAAAAATTCACAATGATAACTTAATATCATAAAATAGTCATTGTAGTTTTCTTAAAAATTTCATGATAAACTTGCTAATTTTCATAATTAATAAACCATTAATTAATAGATGAAAATTAACCAAAAATATCAAAAATCTATTAATACTTGAAAATTCCGGTAGGAATATTAATTATATGCTAATAATTAATTTCCATTAATTTTCGTAATTTAATAGTCATAATTACTATGTTTTAATTAATTTCCATGATAAAAATAATTAATAAATCATTTTCTAGAAATTAAATAGAAAACAATTGTCAAAGCGAATCGAAACAAGCGTGTCAAAAAGGTTGTGGTCAGGGCGCAGTCATCTTCAACCTCCAAACCACTAAAATTTATAAAATGTCATTTCATGACCAAAATCTCACTCTATATAACTTGATTTAGGCCCATAATATATCGTTGGAAAACTTACATAGTACTTATGCATACATACAAAATCAATCGAATGGGACAACCACACAAGGAGTTATGGTGATCAAAGTAGAATATTTGTAAACTAGGGTTTTAAATTAATTTTAAATTACATATCCAATTAAACCCAAAATTTGCAAATCATATACACTGTCTTTAGGCTACAACATACCGAAATATTAGCCTCTAACATTTAATGTACCTAGAGATACCATTAATGATGTTTTCCAAGCATTTAAACATGTAATCATGACATAAAGTGTAAATATAACATGCATAGCATACAATAGATCACAAACCATGCTCTGATACCAATGTAGGGATTTTATATGCATGCTATTCATATATTTAGACATAATAGGAGGATCAAAGGCATAACTCTTGAAGCATAATTAATCATTCGATGCGAAAAACCTCATGCTATTATTGAAACCCAACCGACGTCTCTGAACTACGATCGAGAACGGAACGCTATATCACAGTTCGTAGCAATTAGGTTTTGTTTATGTATTGGGATAACTTTACGTATTTTCGCCAATCAAGAAAAATGATCCTCACGTAAAAGTGAGGAGGCATTGAGTATTTAATAGCGTAAAGTGGTTGAACTCACTTCCTATTAATTCTCCAACTCTCATCACGTAACCTAAAGTATATAGAATTAACGCCCTCTTGACTTGGTGGGTTGGGTTATCGATATAACTAAATGGGTCGGACCCTCCATGGGCATCCCATTTGGATACCCAAATTCCAACATGTTCTAACTATCATATCCAAAAGGTTTGGATGAATGGAAAAGTAGAATTTGGCCACCAAATTAATAACGATCATATAATTTGTAAATGGAGGGAGTATAATGATTTTTGAACATTATATATCTACTCATTTTATATTATGTATTATGTACTTATTATGTATTTCATTTTTAAAATATAAGACTATTATGGCTTTTAAAAAATCGAGTAGGTTCATTTACAAAATTAAATTTAACATATTCATTTAATAAAATATATTTTTTAAAATGACCTTCCTAGAAAATAACTTCAAAGTCATTGAACAAAACATAAGAAGGTAGTAATACTTCTAAAAGATAGCCATGATTACCTATTAGGTCCGAATTAAATTTAGAAGAAGTGGTTGAATAGATTAATTCACTTCTCTATAAAATCTTGCTATTTTTATATTTTTACTATTAAATTCTTATGTGAGTTTGTAAAAAATATTGTTAAATATTCTGTAGGTAAATAAAAGAGTTAAGGATGGAAAAATATCAAGTAAGAAACCACAACAAGAAAAAGGTTTAAGGCCGACGGAATTATCTTCGACGGAATAAGTTCAGTTGAAATTATCTTAATCTTGACGAAATAATTCGGCGAAGATACTTCCCTTGTAAATAATTTAATTCTGACGGAATTTCGTCGAAAAACTCTTGTTGGCGACAACTTTTTCGCCAGCACGAAACCTAATTTCGACAGAACTATAGTTATTTTTGAGGGAATTTTCGTTGAGGTTATATAATTCTGAGGGAATTATTTTCGAAGAAAATTCTATTGGAAATAACTTATAAAACCTAAATAAGATCATATCAGATCAAATCAAAATTATATATAATTATGTTGGAAATAACTTATAAAACCTAAATAATTTCGCATGCATGGTGAATTCTTCTGTTATTCCATTCTTTATTATTCTGTTGGAATAACCTGTCTATGTGGACTACCGCATGCATGGTGAATGATCCTTCGTATTCATTCCTTATTAAATTATGGAAATGATCTGTATACGTGGATTACCGCATGGCGGGCAAAAATCCATTTGCAGTTTCATATATTCTATTATACTCAGTTGGTTAAAGTTTTGACATCTATTCTCCATGAAATTAGTAGAATATCTTGGATATTTGCGCTTCATCCAGTATCTTTTTATGGAAATATTCTTCTGAGCATTCTTAAATTTTACTCCACAAAGCAGTATCATGTTGACAATTTGGACGTTATTGATTTATGGATAAATTAAATTATAAATCTTTAAAATTTATCTTGAACTTGTTTTATTGAATTATTATGTCATTGTCATCATCCTCATGCTTATATTGTGATGAAAGTCATCTTTGGTTTACGTGCATAGATGGACTTGATATGATTATGACCAGGGATTATTCGGTATAATAATGACCGTAATGTGACGAATGATGTGGTGAAAGTCCTCATTGGCCTGTAGTTCATTGATGGACAGTTGTTGGTATGATTATGACCAAGGATTATTCGGTATAATCATGACCATTGATGATTACATGAATATCCTTGGCTGTGATGCAGGGATGATTCAATTTTATTTATTAAGCTTAGTTTCAGCAATAAAGTTGATGAAAAACTTTTTAAATCACAAAAGATGGTAGATTTTATGCTCTACTTGACTCTTCTAATGGATTGCTTGTTCCGCTGCAGTTAAACTTGTTGTCTATTATATTCTATCAGTTTAACATTGTTGAAGGCTAAGGATAATTTATTCTGCATTATCTTAGTCATAATATTTCTTACTGGACTAGTTGAACTCACCCTTTCTTTCACTGTTCTCTTCAGGAAATGAGAATATAGCGGGGACGAGTTGGGGAACAGATTGACGGTCCAGATGGTTGTTTTAGTAGTCCTCACTATTCTATAAAATAGTGTGACAATAAATGTAATGAGGACTCCATTGAGTGAATATTGTCTCGATGACAATATTTTTATTAAAACTCTTAGATTATGTTTTGTCGTATTTTACACGATGTTGTATAATTAAGTTGTATTTGAATTTTGTACCATGTATTTGGCGACTCAAGATGGGTGATGTATACCTATTTTGGGGGCGTCGCATCATATCCCTAAGCTTTGATACCAACTGTGACGCCCCCAAAAATAGGTATACATCACCCATCTTGAGTCGCCAAATACATGGTACAAAATACAAATACAACTTAATAATACAAATGACGTGTAAAATACGACAAAACATAAACTAAGAGTTTTAATACGAATATTGTCTTTTAGACAGTATTCAACTCAAATGGAGTCCTCAACACATTTATTATCATACTATTTTATAGAATAGTGAGGACTACTAATGCTATCATCCGACTGGTCACTCCGCTCCCCCGACTAGTCCCAAGCCACGCTTCATTTCCTCAAGAGATAAATAAAAGCAAAAGGGTGAGCTCAACTAGCCCAATAAGAAATATTATGACTAAGATAATGCGTAATAATTTATCGTTAGCCTTCAACAAATGTTAAAGCGATAAAATATAACAAACATTAAGTTTAAGCTCATAATAAACAAGAAATCCATTGAAGAGTCAAGTAGAAGCATAAAATCTACTATCTTCTATGATTTAAAAGGTTTTTCATCACTTTTATCGGCGAGACTCGAATTAATAAATAATCCACATCATCGAATCACCCCACGCACTACGGTGAAGGATATTCTTTAGTATCACGACCACAAATTATCCATACACTACGGGCCAAGGATATTCGTGTATTCATCAATGGTCATGATCATGCCAACAACTGTCCATCAATGTACTACGGGCCAATGAGGACTTTTACCACATCATTTGTAACATTACGGTCATGATTATACCGAATAATCCCTGGTCATAATCATACCAAGTCTATCTATGCACTACAGGCCATCGATGACTTTTAACATAATATAACATGAGGATGATGACATTGATATAAGTTCAAGGATAAATTTTTAAAGATTTATAATTTAATTTATCCAGAATTCAATATTGTCCAAATTGTCAACATGATACTGCTTTGTGGAGTAAAATTCAAGAATGATAATGTATCAAAAATGATTTGGACCGAAAAGAAATTTATTTTTGTTATGAATAGTACTCTGGGTGAATAGTACCCCATGAATAGTACTTTGTGAATAGTACTTTGTGAATAGTACTTGTGAATAGTATTTTATGAATAGTACCCGTGAATAGTACTTTTATGAATAGCACCGTATAAATAAATAGTACTCATGGACAGTACTCCGGCATGAAAAACTTAAAATTTAACAAGAATGTGCTGAAAATATCATTGTGAAGCGATACTAGATGAAGTGCAAATTTCAAGGATATTCTACTAATTTCACAGAATATATAAGAAATACTTTAACCGAATGATGGTATAATCAAGAATACGAGATGAAATAATATTACTCATATACTACAGAGTATGGAAGAAAATATTATTCCTATGAATACTGAACAAAATAATATCCCTTACCTCAGAAGAAGACTGGATACTGGAATAACGAGGTATCAGACTTCTCTTCTACTTTCTCTCTAAAGCTTCTCTCTTTATAAATGCTCTTGTGAGTCTTAGTGAATTGGTGAGAATGAAAGAAGAATGAGCTTTATTTATAGGAAAATATAGTTTCGATAATCAGACGTTTTGAGGCTCGAAATATTACAAGTATAATACCTTCATCTTTTTCTTCATTTTAATTTAGTCCCGCAAGTATTATCCAACTTGCACCACCTCCCTAATAGTACATCTTGTGAATCAATAGTATAATCATGTGAATCAATAGTACAATCATGTGAAAAAAATAATTACGTGATATAGTACCTTCATCTATACCTCCATTTTAATTTAATTTATTCGTGAATGCAAATATTATCAATTTTGCACTATCTCCTAATAGTACATGCGATGTGAATCAATAGTACACATGTGAACAAATAGTTATAAGCATGTGAATTAATAGCAATTAATTGCTCATTTATCCAGATTAATTACCCGAATTGATCAATATAACCTCCATGGACATCCATTATTATCGAAATAGATGTCGCTTTCTACTAACACTAATAATCCCAACACAATGGAGCTATCAATATTATAACTCACAATATTTAACAACCAGGTCGTTCCCAGGAAAAAGGGGGCTTTCCGATAAGGATTTCTCCTTATTGGCTCGCAATCAATTTTGACCAAACCTCTCATTGGGTGAGAACTTTCTGAACATATCGTCAATATTGAAATTAATAATATGAATAACTTTGTCGTCTCAATTATTGATTTAATAATATAAAATATTATGTAGATGATATTGTGACAATAATTGAATCAATAATATGAAAGATATTATGCAACAATTATTGAGAGTAATAATTGAGTATAACCGAGTGACTTCTCACGTAAGCATCAATAATCAATACAGGTGCTACTTCTATGCGACCACGCGACATCGCATTTCTTTACCACTTAGGGTAGTTCAGCAGGTTTAACAGTAAAACTTTCGCCGTTATTTTTATAAAAGATAATTTTGTCATTTTCTAACTACTTACAATACTTTTGTTGTAGGGTCCACTAATGATTGTGTCGTCGTACGAATATTCCCTGTTAAAACGAATATTTCCCGACCAATCGAATATTATATAACCACTTGCTTACTTTGCAAAATTTGTAAATAATACCCACAATTATCATATTATATCAAATCCACACCATAATATTCAAAAATAAATTTCGAGAAAAAAATTAATCTTTATTCATAAAAGTTGGTGTCTTACAAATATTGTCTACGAGACAATATTTGTATTAAAACTCACAACGTATGTTTTGTCGTATTCTACACAACAATTAATAGTTGTATAAATGAAGTTGTATTTAATTTTTGTACCATGTATTTGACGACTCAGAATGGGTTGTGTGGACCTATTTTGGAAGCGTCACAATTGTATGTATTGTATGTATTGTTGGGATAAAGCGGGTTACATGTACAAAAAGGGATTTAAAATCCTAAAAACTGTAAAAACAAAAATATTATTAAAAAAATTTATATTTTTAACAGAATAAGGTAAAACTGACGAAATTTTCGTCAGAGATAAGACACTTAATTTATTTTTAAAAATATTATTTCTGACGTAATATATATTACTTATTTCCGAATCGATATTTCGTCGAATTAGGCCTTACTACAGTATGACACGTGTCTCTATTTATTATTCGATTTAAAAAATTAAAAGTGAAGATAATCCGTCGAGAATCAAGCAAGCGAACTTTATTATGATGAGAATGGCCCGTAGAATTTTCCGTCGAAAATAAGATTATTCAATGGAATAAAGCTTATATCGGCAATTTTAAATTCTGCTCGAATTAGGATTTTTTTCTTGTATGAACATAACGATATATATATATATATATATATATATATATATATATATATATATAATATACTTTTGCTCACCCACTTTAGCGATTTTAGATAGGGTGTCCGTAGCTATATATAAACCGCTCGTCTTAGCTTTTTAGCAACTGACATATATATATCAATTTGAATCAATCGCCTCCCGATCCGTCATTATAGGGGGGTGAACAAGATATGGTAGATAAGATGTGAGTTTAAGATCCGGACCAGTATATATATATATATATATATATATATATATATATATATATAATTACTTAGTTAGTTAGTTTAGTCTTTAAACTTCTCTTCAGGATTTGAGATTTTTTCACTAATAAATTCACACGGAGAAACCTTTTATACAAATTTGTTTCTCGTCTTAGGACTACTCTTCCTAGTATCCTTCAAGAAATGCAAATTTCCTTCCATAGCACTTGTACTCTTTCAAAACTTGATATCTTTTCTCTTCCTCGCTAACTTAGAAACTGAAGTTGACTTTCTATGATCTTGATATTGGAACAAGAATCACTCAATTACTCACACATTAGAAGAGTACCTAAGTCTACCTTTTTGTTTTAAAAGTTTGTTTTGTGTGTTTCAAATATTGGTTATTTAATTAAGCATGTTAACACAACTGTAGCACAATTATATCAATTTGCAACAACCATTTTCATCAATTCATGGTTGAAATAAAAGAGAAATTATATTTAACTGTCAAATTATTCCACTCCCCCCTCCCCTTATATCCAGCACTTTGAACAACAATTATATGATATTCGCTTCCAAAATTTCATTCAATCAAATCGGAGGGCAAGAAATTTAGAGAAAATAAATCAAGTTGACTTTAAAACTAAAAACTATCTTATATTTTGACTCAAAAAGAACATTACATATATATGTGTGTGTGTGTTTGAATGAGTTCTCATCAAACTATAAATATATGTAATTACTAAAAGTAATATGCAAAATAGAGTGAACTTTTGAATTCTAATCGAATGAGTTCTCATTAAATGAGTTCTCATCGAATGAGTTCTCATTAAATATGCAAAATAGAGTGTACTTTTGAATTCGTAATCACCCCACTAGTGCTCTTCCCAAAATGTGGTCCTCCATCATATAGCTAATTACTAAAAATACATAACAACTTGATCACGGACACTATATATATGAGTGATCATTTGATTCTTGTCTTTGTGCAACTTTCAACATTTGTATAAATAAATATTGTCTCATTTTACCATACTAATTAATAATAAAGTTGGTATTCTATTATTTATTCTTTCTTTTCCTTCTTCTATATATATATATATATATATATATATATATATATATATATATATATATGGACATAACTTCCTTTACTGGGAAGAATCTATAAGTTCATATTATAGTACTACATTTGTATTAGAGGAATGAAGGTAAGAATGAAATGACTCAATAATATAATGAATTGAAAAAATTGTGTTTGGTTGATCTATTGGAATGGAATGTAAATCATTCTCATTCTTCTTAAATTTATGAATTTTATTCCTTGAAAAAATGTATGAAATGACGCATTTCAACTGAAATGAAATTATCATGAATCATTCAACTCTACGTTCCATTTCTTCACTCATTCCATTCCTTTAGGCATCATTCAGAATTATATACCCACATAAGAATTTAATACAAGACCTTACAGGCTGAGGTGTTGCCACATATAGTTAATTTCCTTTCTTTCTTTATTTTTTCATCTATTATATTGTAATATTTTTTTTCTTTCTTTTCTTCGATGTTTTCAAGTTAATTCCATGCATAACTTGAAATTAACTTTTACAAGATTAATTTTGGCTTCGAACTATTTCTTTGAGAAGTCAAATGTAAATCTAGTTGTACAAGAAAAGTTTGCAAAAGTATTTAATCATTTTATGAGCTCTAACATTTTTCCGTATTACAATTTATAAATGGAATAGTAATATCAACAAACAAAATATTGATGAACATGATTTTTTTTCCATTATTTTTTATTCTTTTACAAAAACATTAGCAGTATAATTTGAGTTGATTGTAGGTATTAAAGGCTTATATTTGACGAGAAATAAAAAATTATTAGTATAATTTAATTGTCAACCATTTTTCCAACAATTTTTGAGGCAATCCAAATTGATATTCCCAAGAGGAGGTGTGCAAGGAAAATAACATTCCATGCAGCAGTTTTGAGGGCTTTTCCCACAATGGCCAAAGCCAACACCAGCTATAGCCTATATGATGGAGGACCACATTTTATCTTCCTCCGCAGGAACCAGGAGGACAGCTTTTCCAACAATTTTCGACGCACTCAAAATGGATACTCCCAAGAGGAGGTGTGCAAGGTAAATAACATTGCTCGCAGCAGTTTTGATGGGCTTTCCCCACAATGGCCAAAGCCAACACCAGAACCACAACAAACATCAAAGAAATTACATTTCTCCCCACCATACTTGATAAATTGGTAGTGATTCTTTCTGATGAATTCTTTCGTGGGTATATCATTCTCAACGATCCCTGGACGCTATTTATAATAACTAACGGCGTGCATGGCATGGTATGGTATGGTATATACGTACTAAATTTGAATGTCATATCGTATATGTCGGTTGTGTGAGAGCTCTCCTCCTTAGAGTTGAAGTATTTGTCCGGGTCATACGTTTGGAAGGACATGATGATGCATTGACGAGCTTGTTTAATTTAGGGCCAAGCCCTTCGGGATTGGGGATTCTTCCTTCTTTTTTTTTGTTGGATAAACAATTGTGTTTAGTGCATAAAGTAAAAGTTATTCAATGTGTGGGATATATGTAATGCTGAGTTTTTAAAATAGTCTTATTTTGTCTTTTTGAAAATATTTTGCCTTATTAATAGTCTTATTTTGTCTTTTTGAAAATATTTTTAAAAAATTTTAAATAAATTTATTTATGTTTAAACATTACAATATACGATAATTAGCCAAAACCCTAATAAGTGTTAAACTGAGCCTTCGACCCTACTCGGGCCTAGAAGCCGAAAGTTATATCAACGGATTACTCCCCTAAATGTAGTAAAAAGATAAAAAAAAAAAATTAAAGATGGATCGTTCATGTCTCTTGTGGACAGTTAAAACTATGTTTATCTGAATTGTAACACAACAAATATTTGAACATTTTCATATATATATATATATATATATATATATATATATATATATATATATTATATGCACATACAAATAAGAATGTCCTTCATATTTTCTATCGACCCTCACTGTCACAAGCTTATATAAAACAAAGGTGAATCTTTATTGTCTATTGATACTAAATTTCAAGGTGATAAATAAGAGAAATTGAAATATTCAATTATTTTCATTTAAGTTGAATATAGAAAGAATTAGGTAAAACATAAGGAGGGGAGAACTGGAGAAGCCACTGCCGTTGACGAAGAAAATAAACCAACAGTAAAATGAGATTCCCACCCCACCCCACCCCACCCCACCCCACCCCACCCCTCTTTTTCTTCAGAAAATAAGAATCCCTTTCCTTAAAATAAAGTAAAATGTAATTCCATGTTTCATTTGGGACGCACGCATGAAATATTTGAAACCAACTCGACAATTTTAAATAATGAATACTTACAAATGCTATAGTCAATGAATCATGTTTAGCTAACAAAAAAATTAAATAATTAATTTCAAGATTCCTTCTCTCGTGCATTTTTCAAATTCCAACTGGAACAGATCTATCTCTACATCTTTAATTCTTAAAAGTCTGATGCTTCCTGCCTCCCATTCACATCTACCAAATCACCTACTTCCTTTTTTGGACACCGACTCACCAGTTAAAAATAAATTTATGTCCAATTATAATTAAATTGATATGAATTATAAGAAGGTCCCACTTATTACACAATTCCTCTAATAAATTTATCACTAATACTTATCCACGATCAAAAAGCAACAAACATTCATAAAATTAACTAAAAATTTATTTAAAATTTTTCATTAACTAAATATACGATAGTTATTTGTTTCGCATTTGTTAATTTTAAGATTTTACAAATTAATTAAAAATTCAAAAATATCTCTAATTTTGAACATATGAAATAATATTTTATTTTTTAAACAATATTTACCATACAATTGACTAAAGGTTCACATTAAGTTTTAAAAAAATTAATTAATAATGTCTTGTACATATTATTTTTTAAATAGTGTTATTCAAAAATTTTAAATGGTGCATGTGAGAAATTTTTGTTAGATATTTATTTTAAGAGGCTTAATATCCCAACGTGAGAGTAATAATAATCTAGAAGGGTTGAATAAATTATTATCATTTAATTTTTTTTTGCCATTTTTAGATATTAGTTAAAATTAACTATTAGGTGATTTGCAAGATAAATAAACAGATATAAAATCAATCACACAAATGTACAATGATTTAGTTGATTCACAACATATATACGCATAGTATGTTGCTATGTTCAGTTTCAAACTCCTTTCCAGAAATTGTGATCATATTATTATTTGTAATAAACTGTTAGGACAAAGGTATATTTGATTTGATGATGATATAATTTATATTTGTATCTAGTAGTTGATTGTACAGTCCTTATATTAAAATTGATGTAAAAAGACTTATACTAGGAATCAAACTTTTTAGATGATCCAACACTCAACCATTGTAAAATGAATACTTAATATAGAACTAAGTCAGGAAACGATCGTAGAGCAAGACAGTGAAGCAGTCTAAGATCGTAGATGTTAGTTTTGTAAGATTCATGGACACAATCAAATTGCACAAAATAGCGGAAGCATGGTAAATTAAACAGAGTTTTAAAATTTTACAAACCATATACCCGAATCATCATTTATGCACAATTATTAATTAAAGAAAAAAAAAAAGAATAATAATTATACCATTAAAGATTCGAGCTTCCTCAGATACTAGTTTACCTCCAAATCTTTTTCACGTTCAACTTGAATCCACCGGGTTTGATTCCTTCCTTTGATCAACGTTAGCCACCCAAGTAATTTCTTTTCCTCATGTACTAGTATGTTGCTATGTTTAGTTTCAAGCTCCTTTCTAGGACTTGTGATCCTATTACTATCACTAATAAACTGTTAGGTCAAAGGTATATTTGATTTGATGATGATATAATGTATATTTGTATCTAGTAGTTGATTGTACAGTCCTTATATTAAAATTGATGTAAAAAGACTTAGAATAAGGATCAAACATGTTAGATTGATCAAACACTAAACCTTTGTAGAATGAATAATTAGTATAGAACTAAGTCAGGAAACGATCGTAGAAAGCAAGACAAATTGAAGCATTCTAAGATCGTAGAGTGACTCCCCAAAAAGCTAGAGTTAAGTAGAAGCAACAACGGTGAATAATTAAACGATCGTAAAGCTTAGTGAATGATCGTAGCATACTAGTCAAGATCGTAGATTCTACCAAATATCATAGAGCAGTCTGCTAATTAAGAGATCATAAAACAAGTTGAAGATCGCAGAGTTTATAAAAAATTGTAGATTTTTCAACTCAAAATCATAAAGCTCATTGAAGACCGTAAAGTCTGAAAGAGATCTTAGAGCTCATTGAAGACCGTAGAGTCTGAAAGAGATCGTAGAGGTCATTATAGACTGTAGAGTCTAAAGAGATCGTAATGCTTATTGAAGATCGTAGAGCTTATAGATCTTAGAGCTTTTCAATCATAGAGTCATCCAGCCAGATACTCTTCGACAACCATGAAACTCTATTATTAGGAAAATCGTAGAATATATCAACTCTGACAATGGACTGACATATCAGCTCTGACAATGAAATGAAATTATCAAGACTCAAAAAGTGTAGATCCCAAGATAGTTGTTGAATGTACATGTTGAAGTTTGAAAAGAAGATCAAATCGAAGTGTCTAAATAGTTAGTTCAGTGAAATGACAACTGTAACGATCGCAACGATCGAACAATCTTTGTAAATAAGATTTATATGAAATTATTTAATAAATTGAGATTATATTGATAATTTATGTTTTATGTGACTTATGGTCATTATATGATCGCGCTACGTGTTATGTGCGCATTTTTGAGTGTTTAAAGGGTAAAAATGGAAAAATAATTTTTTTTGAGAAATGGCATAAAAATACTATTCACGCTAAAAAATGCAAATTCATTTTTTCGAATTTTCAAAATACGACATAGTGTTTATTCAGAAAAGGGGGATTGGTGGCAAAATTGAATTTTCAAAAATCGAAAGTTTAAGCGGATTACGAAAACGTAACTGAAAAAGTTAGAAAACCTAACTGAATGAGAAAATGTCTAACTGAAATTAGTTGGACTAACCCTAAGAATTTTAAGGCTTGGCTAAGAATTTGGATATTGGCTAGGGTTGATGTAACAACCCCAAAATAGGTTCATTCCATCCAACCCATTCTGAGTCGCTAAATATATGGTACGAAAAACAACTACAACTTTATTACAACAATTGTCGTGCAAAATACAACAACACATATCTTTGTGAGTTTGGATACAAATATATACCAAGCGTGCAAAAGACGTCACAATGACACCTTACATAAAGGTATAGTCAAAAACCTGTTTTAGAAATTAGAATCTTTGGGAAGTGCTCAAGGAAACCTTCATACATGGGAGGCCATGCTTTTAGGTTATGGTAGATATCATATGGCCATTTAATTATCCTTGGTTGACCCAATAAACCCCAAAGAAAAGCGAGAAGATTACTATCATATTCTTCCCAATGGTGAGTCTTCTCTTGACATATCATTATCTCCACTGCTCTCTAATTGGGTATTATACTCCAAACAAACACCAAGATTATATAGGTAGTGCTTGTAAATATACTCGGCAAGTGGATGAGCACAACCATGTCTTATGATAACACGAGGTTGTATGTCATTAGACATCTTGTATGATAGTGACAAAACACCTTTCAAGTTAAATTCACCTCACCCTCAACATCTATAGACCACCACTCTATTCCTCGCTATCCCCGCTCAACCCAAATGACTACACTTTTATTACCTTAAAGGAATTGTGAAACAAAAGGGTGAGCACAACTAGCTCGAAGAAGAATATTATGACTAAAGATAAATAAATTATCAATAGTCTTCATCGATAATAAATCGTAGATTTAGAACATATGGTAGATGATAAAACTTTTCAACCATAGTTGCGGTGAATGAGCAATCCATTAGAAGAGTCGAATAGACTATAAAGTCTATTGTCTTCTCCACGTTAAAAGTCCACCAACAATATTTTATCCCCGTAACATCAATCACAGTTCCTTTCCACAATCATATGAATAACTCATAATCATAATTGTGATTCTAAATTCTCTTCTCATCCGTGACGAAGATAATTTTCATCACTGTCTTTACGAAACATCAAATATCATGGTTATACCAAATCACAGCCTCGCATTCATAATCATACTAATAAATTCATCTTTGCACCACGGGTCAAAGATATTCATCAACAGTTCATCTTTACACTACAAAGGTAAAGATATTCAACAATGTGTCATCTTTGCATTACGAGCCAAAGATATTCATCAATAATTCATCTTTGCACTCTGGGCTAAAGATATTCAACAACAGTCATCTTTGCATTACGAGCCAAAGATATTCATCAATAATTCATCTTTGCACTACAAAGCTAAAGATATTCAACAAAGTCATCTTTGCATTACGAGCCAAAGATATTCATCAATAATTCATCTTTGCACTACAAAGCTAAAGATATTCAATTGTAAATTCAATGGTCATGATCATACCACCATCGACAATTCAACTTTTGCACCATCATCGGCCAAAGAGAACCTATGGTCGCGATCATACCAATAATCTACCCATCTTTACACTCAAGTCAAAGAGAAATATCATCATTAGGGTTATAAGAATGTTATATAAAAATAATATAATCAAAACATGGTTTTAATTTCAAGAGTAAGATTCATAAATCAGCGATAATTTGGTCGGAGAAGAAACCAATTTATTGTGAATAGTACCCGTGATAAATCAGACATAGTCCCGTATCACGATGCATAGTAACCTCGACACGAAAAGATAAAGTTTCATAATAAAATTCATATCCATATTTATAACACCTTAATCCAAATGTTATAAATCACTTAGAAATCTCATAATCTAATATTATTAATATTATAATAATATTTTAATCATTTCTCAAACTTATAAATAATTTAATTAAATTGTTTACACTTTACTAATTAATGCATTTAATCATCATAAAATGCCAAACTCATAAGATTTCATCATCATTAACCAAAACCCTCATAAAAATGCATATATCTCATATATGATTCTCAAGCCAATAAATCATATTTTCCAATTTTCTTACTTCACATAACATATTTAATTCATTTACTCATAACTAGAACATTTTCATGAAAAATACAAATCGGGTTCTAAAAATATTTCTTTTACGGGATTTAGTATAAAATAGTCCCATATTGAACATATATTTTTCTCGAAATTTTAAAATTCATTTACTATTTTTCATATGGCTAAAACCATAGAATATTTAAACATTTATCATAAATTGTACTTTTATCCAAAAATTTCAAAATTCACAGAAAGTACTGCGATATTATATAGATGTACTCTCAATAAAAAATTTCATCAATTTTGGAGTTAACCATGAGGAGTTATAAATAGTTACTTTTAAAATAGTCTTTTCTCATAAAATTCATAACTCCTAATCTATACATCCAAAAAATACCTCAAAATAATCATAGTGGTGTAAAATTCCGAATGATCAAAACATGGATACAATCAAAGCTAGTATCCGAATAGATATTTTAGGCGAAAAGAAAAATTTTCATTTTTGATTGAATAGTCTTAGTATTAAGTGAATAGTCGAGAGTATCGTGAATAGTCAAGAGTATCGTGAATAGTAACTCAAGATACCAAAAGATAGAAATTCCAAAAAAAACATTTTCACGCTTCATGAATAGTACTCGTGAATAGTAACTTCGTGAATAGTAACTCATGAATAGTAACTTCGTGAATAGTAACTCGTGAATAGTAACTCGTGAATAGTAACCCGACATAAAAAATTCCAAATTTGATAAAAAATTCAACCAATATTTCAAAGATAATGATATTGAAGAAATAATATCATTTGAGAAGAAAATAACATCCCTACTTATCCCTTACCTCAAAAAGAGACTTACATTTGGATATCGGATATGATTTGAAGGAAACTTGCAGCGATGAATAACAACTCACCAAGTATCTAAATACTCACAAAATACACTCGATAATCTAGAGAGAAAGAGAAAGCTTATGTTTACGGTGTGATTTTCAATTCTAACTTAGCCTCTATTTATAGGAAAATGTTAGACGCCTCAAAAGCGGACTTAACTCTGCAACACGATGGCTTTACGCTACTATTCCACCCACCAAAAATCAGCCATCTTCCCCAACAACCAAGAGTGGGGCCCACTCAATTCTAGAATTTTCCACCAAAACCTAATTTAGAATCGGTCACCTCTTAAAATTCATAACAAATCATTCGTTCATTTTTAACGGTTCAAAATTTGTGGACATATACTCAACTTATGTATGTATAACATATCCAAAAATTACAACGATCCAACGGTCGGATTAAAAATTATAACTCACGCAATATATCGAAAAATCTTGATTTGATTTTTAATACCTCCATTCACAAAAAAATCTTGATAAAATACCTCAACATTAATTCCTTCATTTATAACCACATAAATAAATCCATCATTTATATCCACATCAAATAAATATTTCATTGTCATATAAATCAATAATTAATTATTCATAAATAATATTATAGAATCTGATAATAACAAACGAGGCGTTTCGAGGAAGGGGGCTTTCCAATAAGAATTTCTCCTTCTTTGGCGCCATGATTAGGTGACCAAACCTCTCCTTGACAGAACTTTCTAGACATTGCCAATAATGCTATCTAATAATATTATTCAAATAATATGAATTATTGATCGATAATGAGAAATATTATGCGTTGATAATTATTGAAACAATGATAATATAAAATATCAACACGAAGAATTATTGAATCAATAAAATAAAATATTGAACAATAATTACTATAACAATTATTGAGTAGTACTTTCTTACGTAAGAATCAATAATTCAAAAATATTGTGCAATCTGGTGTCTTCTTTATTCAACAATAGCGTATTACTTTACTTTACCCATCGGGTATTCCAACGATGTTAACGATAACAATTACTGCCGTTATTTATAAAACTCAAACTTGTCATTTTCTTCATCCAAGCGGTTATTACATTATGGGGTCCACAAATGGGTTCTGCCGTCATTATGAATATTCCAAGACGAAAAGAATATTCCACGACCAAACGAATATTCCCACAACAAATGATAAGTATTTTATAGCCACTTGCTTATTTTGAAAAAAATTCATATATCACCCTTAACTTTAACCTTTTATCAATTTAACCATTTACTAAATAGGAAAATTGAATACTTTTATTTCATAAAATTCGGGGTCTTACAGTTGAGCCAAGATTTAAGCCTAGGGTTGAGCCTAGGGTTTCAAGGACTTGACTTAGGATTGAGCCAAGGGTAAAGCCAATTGTTTAAGGTGGCTTGGCTTAGGGTTGAGCCATGGACCAAGCCTTAGAGTTAAAGCCTAAGACTTAGAGCCAAAGTAAGGGGGTTTAATGTTTATCCCATTTGAGATAAACAATAGATGACAAGGATTATCTACTTGATAAAGGAGGGGAAAATGGCCATAAGTGGTCAACCCTATGGAGGTTTGGGGGTGCAAATGGTGAGTCATCTAGAATGCCTCACCCTACGTACCTAAGAAATAACCATGATTGATTGATTTTTCATTAAGTAATTTTGGCCATTAAGTGACTATTAAGTATCTTGAGTTAGTTTTAAATATGGTTTGATTAGGCTAACTCAAGGGGATGATTAGTTAGTTTTTAAACATGAGGGGGAATACCTTTTGTTACTTAATTTGGGTGACCAACTTTTAAGAATTGAAAATTATCTTTTATATAAGCAAAGTCCAAAGTATCATCTGTAAGACCCTGAATTATATGAAATGAAAGTATCCAATTGATGATTGGGTAATATACCCATGAATCAGATATACTTGAGCTTAAATTTGTGTATTCTCGAGTCTTTCAGTAGCATTTTCTTTGTGTTTAAGTTTTTTTTTCTTGATTTGGGATTTGTGGAATTAAGCGGGGATTTTAAGCTACAAAATGGCAAAATGGTAAATTTCAGAAGGCCGGTGGCATAGGGTCTTTGAGCCGTGTCGATGGTTGACCAAGGCACGTGCGTTGACTATCCGGTTGACTTGATTATTGGAGGCTATTGGAGAGGTTGTTTTGGAAAAGGAGTGTGGGACAAATTAAGTTGTATATAAGGGTTATTTCTATTGAAGGAGGGCACGAATCGAGAGAATTGAAGATTGATCAAGGAGCAAGAGGAGATTTGGGAGATTTGGGACTTAGAGTTTTCTTCTTCTTCATTCTTTTAATTTGTGTAATTCATTAAGGATAATTTTTTAATTATTGTTGGTTTTAATTTCCGTTATGAACTAATTCCTTTAATTAAGATTCCAATTGAACCTTTTATGGTTATGAATTAATTATTTGATTTATTCCAATTATTTATGTTGAAGTGAATTGTTCATCTTGCTTTGTACTGATTGATTAATTATCTGGCCAATAATTACCTTATTACTCTAGAAGGAATTGAAAGAGAAATTCTAGGGTTAGAACTGGGCATGGTGACATGTGACTTAGTTATTTGCACAGTGAATAATTAGGTTTGTGAATAGAATGAAAATATCTGATCGCCACATGTAACATATAAGGAATTGGGATTGAAAAGAGTTTAATTCAATTATTTTGCATAGGAATATAGCAAGATTAATCTGGGTTAAATAGAAGATAATTGATCACCTGGAAAAGGACTTTTAGCACTTGAGAATTCCTGTTAACAATTCAGTAGACATAATAATTGGGATAATTGATTTATAGTTCATAATTAGGGATATTGGAGTCTTAATCTTTATTTATCTGAATATACTCAAATCATAGTTTTGTTTATTTGATTTAATTTAGAATAATCTCTTTTAATTGTTTAATTTAGTTTTATCAATTTAGAAAATCACAATTTATGGTTGTTTAAATAAAATTGGATTGATATAGTGCTAGTAGTTGGAATTTATTAATTAGAATTCTCTGTGGGATCGACACTCTATCTTGTCACATTATTACTTGTTGACTGTGTATACTTGCACATATTCATTGATTGCGAAATCGACCAACAAGTTTTTGGCGCCGTTGTCGGGGACTTCTTTATTAATATTAATTCCATATTAGTTATAATCAATTCGGTCTTAATTTAAACGTTACTTATATTTCCTATTGTATTTGCAGGAATTCTTCGCTAGTGTATGCACACTAGATCAAGGGCTAAAAAGAAACTTTTTCCGTATATAGACGACATCGAAAGGAAGTTCTGGAAATTGCGGGTGACTAGTGAGGTTATACATTTGGAAGAAGAACTGGCAGACCAGGAAATACCCGTGAACATGGCAGGGAACGAACAAAAATCACTTAGGGATTATGCCATGCCGAATGTCACGGATATACAATCAAGTATTAGGAGGCCGACAATCAATGCGAACAGTTTTGAGATCAAACCGGGAACGATTCAGATGCTTCAGAATACATGCCAGTTTGGGGGTAGTTCGATAGATGATCCTAATGAGCATATCTTGAGCTTCTTAGAAGTTTGCGACACCTTCAAATTCAACAATGTATCGGAGGATGCTACAAGGTTGAGGATGTTCCCGTTTACCTTGAAAGATAAAGCGCGAAGTTGGCTACATTCTTTGCCCCCTGGCTCAATCACAACTCGAGACGACTTAGCCCAAAAAGTTCTAGCGAAATTCTTCCCACCAGCGAAGTCGGCAAAACTACGGAACGATATTCACACCTTTACACAGTTCGATTCAGAATCGTTATATGAGGCGTGGGAAAGATTTAAGGATATGCTTCGTAAGTGCCCACATCACGGAATTCCACAATGGATGCAGTTAAGGTTATTTTGTGATGGTTTGCACGCGACCACAAGAGCTAGTATTGATGCATCAGCAAAGGGAGCAATCATGTCTAAGAATTTTGATGAGGCATATCAACTGTTAGAAACGATTGCCACCAACAACAATCAGTGGCCCATGACTAAATTCAGAACGATAGAAAACACCGGAAAATTTGAGGTGGATCCAATGACAACATTAACAAAGACAAGTGGTCTGCATGATAACTAAGAAAATGGAGACATGGAGTCCACCATCTACGCAGCAAGTAGCAATGATTTGTGAGTTGTGTGTTGGGAGTCATGCCACAGATCAATGTGCCATAAATGCGAAATAAGCTCAGTTCGTAGGGAGCTATAGTCGATCTACCCATCCGTATCCGAATCAAAACGTATATAATCCAGGTTGGAGAAATCATCTCGGATTTTCGTGGAGTAACAATCAAGCTTAAGCTCAAGCACCTAGGCAGAAAAACACATCCAGATTGCAAAATAAGACTCAACAACAACCAGAGAGGAAATCAAGTTTGGAAGAAGCCTTGGAAAAATTCATTAGAGCTTCTAACAAAAGGAACGAGGAACAAGACAAAAAAATGAATCAAGTAGAGCTGAATATGCAAAGCCAAGGTGTGTCGATAAAGAATCTGGAAAATCAAGTGGGGCAAATAGCACATGCACTGAACAACCGCCCACTTGGAACACTCCCGAGTGATACAGAGAAAAACCCGGGCAGAGATAAGCATTGTAAGGCTGTAACTCTACGAAGTGGAAAGGATTTACAAGAGACAGTCAAGGATAAGGAAACAAGGGATAACGATCAGAGAGAAATAGAGGAAGTTGAGGACACCGGAAACGCCCGAGATGAAACCATTACGCAGATAAAGAACCGGAACCAACTAACTACAACTCCAAGCTGATAATCTGATTTCGTGCAAAAATACGACAACACATCTGACAACACATTGTGAGTTTAAATACAAATATTGTCTTCTAGACAATATCCACACTCAAATAAGTCCTCATTACAATTATTCAAACACTATTTTACAGAAATAGTGAGGAATTTGCTAAAACATCTTTCTAGAACCATCACTCCATTACCCCAGAGCTAGTTCTCTTTATGTTCTCACCCTCACGAGAAAAATGGAACAAAAAGGAAAAGGGTGAGCTCAACTAGCCCGATAAAGAATATTATGACTAAGATAATATACAACAAATTATCGTTAGTCTTCAACGGGAAAAATCGATAAAATATAATAGCCAACAAGTTTTAGATCAACAAGCTGCGGTGGAAACAACAATCCATTAGAAGAAAGTCAAGAGTAGAATGAGTTCTACTATCTTCTAAGATTTAAAAGTCCATCATCAATATTTTATCCTATAACAACAATCAATATACATCTTTAATCAAATATTCATCTTTGCACTTCTGAGGCCAAAGATATTCATTTGTATCACCGGTTGGTCGTATTCATCTCAACACTTTTGTTCATCTTTGCACTCTGGGCCAAAGATATTCATCGATTAATCATTTATCTTTACTTTTCTGGGTAAAGATATTTAGTAATATCATCATTTAGGGTGAGGATGATGAAAAAAATATTTTAAAGAAAAGCGAATCGATTGAAACGGAAGGACAAATAGTAGGGATTAGTATAATAGTTTATCAAGATCAATAATACTTCATAAATACCAATTTTGAAGCGAATTCAAAAATAAAGATCAAAACATGGATCTGATCAAAGATAGTAACCATAATAGACATCTTGGACAAAAAAAGAAGAAAATTTCATTTTTTTGAATTGAATAGTGTGAATGATATGTCGTATCGTGAATAGTGCAGTAAATGAATAAGTACCCCAGAACAAAAAGTTCCAAATTTGATAAAAATTTAGATCAATACTTGGCATAATGATATTGAAGAAATAATATCATATATGAAGAAAATAACATCCCTTACCTCAAAATATCAAGTACTTACGATCGGAATATCGGATATAAATTTGAAGGAAACTGCCTTGATGAATAGAAACTCACAAAGTATCTAAATACTCACAAAATACACTCGATAATCTAGAGAGAGAAGAGAAAACTTGTTTACGGTGTGATTTTCAATTCTAACTTAGCCTCTATTTATAGGAAAATGTTAGCAGACTTGACTAAAAAATGACTTTGATGGCTTTACTACGCTACTATTCCCACCCACCACATTTGAAATAAATTCAGCACATTTCTTCACCAACCACAAGTGGGGCCCACTCAATTCTAAATTTTCCACCAAAATCATTTATAAACCTAATTTACGAATCGGTCACCTCTTAAAATTCATAACAAATCATCGTTCATTTTAACGGTTCAAAATTTGTGGACATATACTCAACTTATATATGTATAACATATCCAAAAATTACAACGATCCAGCGGTCGGATTAAAAATTATAACTCACACAATATATCTAAAAAATCTTTGGTTTAATTTTTAATACCTTCATTCAAAACAAAAATCTTGATAAAACACCTCAACATTAACTCCTTCATTTTTAACCACAATAAATATATCCAACATTTATATCCACATAAAATAAATATTTCCTTATCATATGAATCAATAATTAATTATTCACAAATAATATTACGAGAATCACATTTATAATGAACCCGGTAGTTCGAGGGAAGAGGGGCTTTCAATAAAATTTCTCCTTATTGGTAGCATGATTAGGTGACCAAACCTCTCCTTGACGAGAACTTTCTAGACATTGCCAATAATCTTTATCTAATAATATTATTCAAATAATATGAATTATTGATGCGATAATGGGAAATCTTTGTGCGATGACAATTATTGAAACAATGATAATATAAAATATCAATATGACAATTATTGAATCAATAAAATAAAATATTGAGCGGTAACTCTTGTAACAATTATTGAGTAGTGCCTTCTTCTACGTAAGGATCAATAATTCATCAATCATTGCATCCGCGCGTATTCTTGTATTTTAACCACGGGTATTCAGCGAGTGTTAGCGGTAACAACTACGTGATTATTTATAAAAACTCAAACTTGTCGTTTTCTTCATCAATGATTTATTACATTATGGGGCCCCACAAATGATTGCTGCTGCGTCGTCGTCACGAATATTCCCAAACAACAAGAATATTCCACGACCAAACGAATATTCCCAAACAACAATGATTATTTTATAACCACTTGCATATTTTGCAAAATTTGCACATTTCACCCATAACGAGAGAATTATATCAAATTAATACCTTATTATTCACAATAATAATTAGAGGAAATTGATTTTATTTATAATAAGTTGGGGTCTTACAACCTCCCTCCTTATGAAATTTCGTCCTCGAAATTGACATACGTACAGTGTTTTGAAAAGGTGAGGATACCTCGCTTTCATTTACGATTCAACTCCCGGTCATTTCTTGATAGCATGGTTTCTCCATAAAACCTTAACTTGTGGTATAACCTTTGTGCGTGGGACATGCTCTTTCTATCAAGATCTTAACGGTACTTCTTCGTACGTTAAATCTTGACTATCTAAATCTGGTTCTAACATGATAATATGGTTCGGGTCTTTCACATATTTCTGAAGCATGGATATGTGAAAAACATTATGAACACGAGACATACTTGGAGGTAATCTGAGTCTATAGGCCACATTTCCTATTCGGTCAAGAATCTCAAATGGACCAACAAATCGTGGATTGAGCTTTCCTCTCTTCCCAAATCTTGTAACTCCCTTCCATGGTGCAACACGTAACAATACATGATCCCCGATATTAAATTTCCGTCTTTTCGATGAAGATCGCATAACTCTTTTGTCGATCTTGTGAGGTTTTGTATCGTTGTCGAATCATTTGGATCTTTTACGTAGTCATGCGTACTAATTACGGTCCCAACAACGTTGCTTCTCCCACCTCGTCCCGACATCTTTGGAGAAGCGACACTTTTCGTCCATCTAGCGCCTCAAATGGAGCCATACACTATACTTGCTTGATAAGCTGTTGTTGTAGGAGAATTCCACCGATGGCAAGTACTTATCAACTTCCTTTAAAATCTAGGACACAAAGTCTTAATAGATCTTGAGGGTTTGAATAGTCCTCTACGATTGTCCGTCCGTTTGAGGATGGTATCTTGGCCCAATAAATAAATCCGTGCCCATAGCTTTACTGAAGCTAACCCAAAATCGTGAAGTGAATCTTGGGTCGCGATCGAAACTATGGATCTTGGCATGCCATGCAATCTCACAATCTCATTCGCGTACATACGAGCAAGGCGTTCGAGGAATAAGTCTCTCGTATATCGGTAAGAAATGGGCGGACTTGGTTAATCTATCAACAATAACCCAAATCGCATCTATGCCTTGAGAAACTTTGGGAAGACACATGCTTGAAATCCATAGTAATGTGTTCCCACTTCCATTTCGGAATCTCAAGTGGTTGTAATGGACCCTTTGGCACTTGATGATGCTCGCCTTTACTACGTTGACAAGTTAAACACCTCGAGATAAACTCGCGATCTCTCTCTTCATATTGTTCCACCAAAATGTATATCGAATATCATGATACATTTTGGTACTCCCAGGATGGATTGCAAACGGGGTGTTGTGTGCCTCCATCATGATTCTATGCTTCAAGTCAGAATCGTTAGGAACACAAAGTCTGGAGTTGAATCTAAGTATTCCTTCTTCATCGATTCTCGCTTCTGGAATAGCTCCTTCTTGCACTTTCTTCTTCATACGTATATCGAACTCGGGTAAAGTAGCTTGAAGCGACTTTAACTTTATCGATTAAAGTCGGTTCTACTCGTATATTTGCCATCATCATGTGGGTCCCTGGAGTCTTTAATTCTACCTCCATCCTTTGCAAGTCATACAGAATGGGCCTTTGCATTAACAATATCGCTTTTCGTACTTCGCATATGATCTTCTTTCGATCGTCGACTCTACGTTCGCTTTTCGAGGATGATATTGAATAGTGTGATCGTAATCTTTCAATAGTTCAAAGCAGCGTCGTTTTAGCATGTTGAGTTCTTTTTGGGTGAAGAAATATTTGAGGCTTTTATGGTCCGTATAAATCTCCACTTTCTCCCCATACAAGTAGTGTCTCCAAATTTTCAAGCGCGAATCATTGCTTTGACTCTAGATCATGAGTAGGATAATTCCTCTCATATTCTTTGAGTTATCGTGAGGCATAGGCTATGACTTTCCCATGTTGCATGAGAACAGCATCCTAACCCTTTGCACTGAAGCATCATTTGTATATAACAAATCCATCAAGTACGGATGGTATTGCGAGCAGTGTCGAAATGAGTCTCCTCTTGAGCTCTTGGAAACTCTTCTCGCATTCCTCGCTCCATACAAATTTTGTATCTTTAAGAGTCAAGTTGAGTTAGCAGAGTAGCGATTCAGAGAAAATCCTTCCACGAATCTCTCGATAATAACCCATTAAGCCGAGAAAGCTCGCGCCGGATCTGCAGGCTTTGGTTGCTCCCAACTTTGTCTTTGCTTGATCTTCTTTGGGTCGACGGATACTCCGTGTTTTGACACCACGTGCCCAAGGAATGCTACTTCCTCAAGCGAACTTCGCATTTCTTGACTTGGCATAAAGTTTGTTTTCACGAAGCCTTTCAGTATGTCGACTTCAAATGGTGCTCATGATCTTCACGGCTTTTGGAATAGATGAGGATGTCATCGATAAAAACAACAACAAAATGATCCAAATATTCCTTGAATACACGGTTCATCATATCCATGAAAGCGGCGGGAGCATTAGTCGATCAAAAGACATGACTAAGAATTCATAATGCCGTCTTAGGAGTTACGAAGGCGGTCTTTGGAATATCCTCGAGTTTTAATCTTGGTGATGATATCGAGCGAAGATCGATCTTTGAAAAGAATTGTGCTCCTTTGGCTGGTCGAGCAGGTCATCGATGCGAGGTAGCGGATACCTATTCTTGATGGTGACATGGTTTAATTCTCGGTAGTCAATCTGAAAGTCGCATACTCCGTCTTTCTTCTTTCTGAATAAAATAGGAGCACCCCGAGGAGATGTCTTAGGGGCAGAATGAAACCTATGTCTAACAATTCTGTAGTTGGACTTTTAACTCACGAAGTTCAATAGGAGCCATTCGATATGGGGTTTTAGAAATGGGTTTTTTGTGCGGTTCGAGGTCGATAAAGAATTGACATCACGTTACGGGGGTAGGCGGGAAGTTCTTGAAATACATCGAGAAAATTCTCTAACAACGAAATATTATTCAAATCGACTTGTCTTTGTTCAAATCCATAACATGGGCTAAGAAAGCTTGACATCCATTTTTCAATAAGCGAATAGCTTTTATGCTTGATATGATATGATAGTGGTGATTTTAGTGGTTTAGTTGTTTGAATTCGTATAACGGGTTGGTTAGGAATATGAAAACTAATGACCTTACGAAAATAATCAATTTTGGCATGATGAGTGGTTAACGATCAATTCCTAAAATCACATCAAAAGCAAGTATCTTTAAAGATATAAGATCAGCGAGGTAATGTGATAGTGCTGACTTGGATCATGCAAGATTTATAAGCTGTAGATGTAAAGGTTTCACCCAAGCGGAGTTTCAGCGAGATAAGTCAAAGTCAATTTCTCGAGTCGAGTTTAAGCGTTGAGCACAAGCGGGAGAGATAAAGAATGGGTAGAAGCGGGGTATCTAGTAAGGTATAAACTTCATGAGAGTTCAAGATTAGCTTACCGTAATCACCTCGTTCGGGTTCCTCGCGTTTTGGCGATCGCGACAAAGCGCTCTTCGAAGCCGTGATTTTGACTTATCGGGACGACCCTTGGAGTCACCATCCCCGTTGAACTTGGTTTTGCTCTGAGAACAATCCCGAGCTATGTGGCCTTCCTTTCCACGGTTGTAACATACCTTGGATTGTTGTGGGACGGTTTGGGTGATATGTCCCTCTTTCCGCATTTGTAACATCTAACTGGCGGTCGTTCTCCTCCCCTAGAATTTGTTGTTGGTCTTTGGTCTTTCTTTGTTGATGTCTTCCGTCATTGTTGAATCTCCTCTTTTGAAATTTTCCTTGACTCACCTCTCCTATTATTATAGCCACGATGACCCCAGAGTGTGTTACCGCCTTTGTTCGTATTTTTCCTCCTCGTTGGTTATCATCGCTCACGATCGATATTTGCATCACCGGTATGACCACAGTTGTGGTCCCTCGGTTGAACATACTCATTATCTCGCTCTAATAATTGAGCCTATTTTACAACATCTGAATATAAAGAAAATTTATGAGATATAAGATATTTTAGAATCTCGGGCTTTAGACCTCTCGAAACATCCTCTCGTCATTCGTTCCTCATTTTTCGACCAAATGAGGTGCGAACTGGATAACTCTGCGAACCGCCTCGTCTTTGGGACACCGTCGTGTTGTTTTGTTCGGTCGATAAACTCCACCTCCTTCGTATAATGAATACTTTCGGGAAAGTACTTGTCATTGAATAGTTTTGAAACGTTTCCCAAGACATCTTTGAGTGCGGTGGTGGTGAGTGCGCTTCACAGAACTCCCACGATGAATCTGCCTCACCGCGGAACATAAAAGGTGGCGAATGGAACCTTACATTCCTCCGTGCATCCCAAGACATCGAATATCTTGGTAATTTGCTTGACCCACGTTTCCGCCGTGATCGGATCGGCTTTCCCTTAAATTACGGTGGTCCCTGACTCCTTGAAGCTGCTTGTTTGTGACAAGCAAGCGCGCATTCTTATCATTTCCACCGTTTTTTGCACGAGTCTCCCTAAATGCGGTTTTGCATGAATGCAAAAAAAGCTCTAAACATTCCATCATTTCATCGTTTGCTCGGTAGTGTTGTTTGAGGAGGAATATTGCCTTCACATTGCACGTTCTCTGGTTTGTAACTAAAGGTTGTTCCACGGTCTCATACACTCCATTGTTAACGTTCTCGGTGACCATTCTTAAATCTTGCCATAAAACAAGGGTTAATTAAACAAATTAACATATCACATAATATCCTATATTATGGTGAGTGACCAACAAATAAGCTTAGATAGGACACCTTTAGCGAAGGATTTACTCATCTCTCCCTCTCTAGTTCTATTTCCCGATCTCACTGGGAGACCATATCCTAAGCTACGATACCAAGCTGTGGCGCCCCCAAAATAGGTATCTGACACCCATTACGAAAGTGCCAAATACATGATAGAAAGCAAACTACAACTTTGATAATCTGATTGTGCGTGTAAAATCGACAAACACATCTTGTGAGTTTAAATACAAATATTGTCTTCTAGACAATATCCACACTCAAATAAGTCCTCATTACAATTATTCAAACACTATTTTACGAGAAATAGTGAGGATTACGCTAAAACATCTTTCTAGAACCATCACTCCGTTACCCAGCTAGTTCTTTATGTTCTCACCTCTCACGAGAAAAATGGAACAAAAAGGAAAAGGGTGAGCTCAACTAGCCCGATAAAGAATATTATGACTAAGATAATATACAACAAATTATCGTTAGTCTTTGACGGGGAAAAATCGATAAAATATAATAGCCAACAAGTTTTAGATCAACAAGCTGCGGTGAAACAACAATCCATTAGAAGAAAGTCAGTAGAGAATGAGTTCTACTATCTTCTAAGATTTAAAAGTCCATCATCAATATTTTATCACTGTAACAACAATCGATATACATCTTTAATCAAATATTCATCTTTTTACTCTGAGCCAAAGATATTCATTTGTATCACCGGTTGGTCGTATTCATCTCAACACTGTTCATCTTTGCACTACGGGCAAAAGATATTCATCGATTAATCATTTATCTTTTACTTACTGGTAGAAGATATTTAGTAATATCATCATTTAGGGTGAGGATGATGAAAAATATTTTAAAGAAAAGCGAATCGGTGAAAGCGGAAGGACAAATAGTAAGGATTAGTATAACGGTTTATCAAGATCAATAATACTTCATAAATACCAATTTTGAAGCGAGAATTCAAAAATAAAGATCAAAACATGGATCTGATCAAAGATAGTAACCATAATAGACATCTTGGACAAAAAAGAAGAAAATTTCATTTTTGGTGAATAGTTAAGTATGATAAGTGAATAGTGTCGAGTATCGTGAATATAGTCATAGTATCGTGAATAGTAACCAGACACAAAAAGTTCCAAATTTGATAAAAAATTTAGATCGATACTTGGCATAATGATATTGAAGAAAAATAATATCATATATGAAGAAAATAACATCCCTTACCTCAAAAAATATCGATTACTTACGATGGAATATCGGTATAAAATTGAAGGAAACTTGCATTGATGAATAGAAACTCACAAAGTATCTAAATACTCACAAAATAATCGATAATAATCTAGAGAGAAAGAGAAAACTTGTTTACGGTGTGATTTTCAATTCTAACTTAGCCTCTATTTATAGGAAAATGTTAGCAGACTTGACTAACTAAACTTTGATGGATTTACTCGCTACTATTCCACCCACCACATTTGAAATAAATTCAGCACATTTCTTCACCAACCACAAGTGGGGCCCCTCAATTCTAAATTTTTCACCAAAATCATTTATAAACCTAAATTTACGAATCGGTCACCTCTTAAAATTCATAACAAATCATCGTTCATTTTAACGGTTCAAAATTTGTGGACATATACTCAACTTATATATATATAACATATCCAAAAATTACAACGATCAAGCGGTCGGATTAAAAATTATAACTCACACAATATATCCAAAAAATCTTTGGTTTAATTTTTAATACCTTCATTCAAACAAAAATCTTGATAAAACACCTCAACTTAACTCCTTCATTTTTAACCACAATAAATATATCCAACATTTATATCCACATAAAATAAATATTTCCTTATCATATGAATCAATAATTAATTATTCACAAATAATATTACTGAGAATCACATTTATAATGACGGTAGTTCGAGGAAAGGGGCTTTCAATAAAATTTCTCCTTATTGGCGGCATGATTAGGTGACCAAACCTCTCCTTGTGAGAACTTTCTAGACATTGCCGATAATCTTTATCTAATAATATTATTCAAATAATATGAATTATTGATCGATAATGGAAAATCTTGTGCGATGACAATTATTGAAACAATAATAATATAAAATATCAACGCATGACAATTATTGAATCGATAAAATAAAATATTGAGCGGTAACTCTTTGTAACAATTATTGAGTAGTGCCTTCTTACGTAAGGATCGATAATTCAATTCATCAATCTTTGCATGCATCCAGCAGCGTATTCACGTATTTTAACCACGGGTATTCCAGCGGTGTTACTTGGTATATAACTCACGCCGTTATTTATAAAACTCAAACTTGTCGTTTTTCTTCATCAAATAGATTATTACATTATGGGGCCCACAAAATGGCTGCGTAAATACGAATATTCCCAATAAGAGAATATTCCACGACGACAACGAATATTTCAAGCAATGATGATTATTTTATAACCACTTGCATATTTTGCAAAATTTGCACATTTCACCCATAACTAGAGAATTATATCAAATTAATACCTTATTATTCACAAATATAATTAGAGAAAAATTTTTATTTAGAAAATTGATTTTATTTATAATAAGTTGGGTCTTGGACAAATAGTAGGGATTCAGTATAATCTGTTATGTTTATCCAAGATCAATAATACTCCATAATAACCAATTTTGAAGAAAATCGATAAAAAAATTCAAGAATAAAGATCAAAACATGGATACAATCAAAGATAAAAGTAACCATAATAGACATCTTGGACTTAAAAAGAAGAAAAGATATTTTATTTTTCTCGACACATTATTCATTGAATAGCCAAAGATAATATCATTAATCATTTATCTTGTGAATAATATCGAGGATGATGAATAGTAACCCGGTGAGACACAAAAAAGTTTTCCAAATTTGATAAAAATTTGAATAAAGATCAAACATGGATCTCTTAAGCATAATGATATTGAAGAAAATATCATTTTAAGAAGAATATAACACAAAAGTTCCCTCAGAATATCAAGATTTTGATCGGAATATCGGAATATATAAGGTGAAGGAAACTTGCAATCGATGAATAGAAACTCACAAAGTATCTAAATAATCAAAAAATACACTCAATAATCTAGAGAGAGAAAGAGAGAAAACTATTTACGGTGTGATTTTTAATTTAACAGCCCTCTATTTATAGGAAAATGTTAGCAGACTTGACCGCAACCCTAATGGGCTTTACCTCGCTACTATTCTCACCCACCACATTTGAAATAAATTCAGCACATTTCTTCACCAACCACAAGTGGGGCCCACCAATTTAGAATTTTCCACCAAAATCATTTATAACCTAATTTACGAATCATCACCTCTTAAAATTCATAACAAATCATCGTTCATTTTTAACGGTTCAAAATTTATGGACATATACTCAACTTATATATGTATAACATATCCAAAATGACAACGATCCAACTAATCGGATTAAAATTATAACTCCTGCAATATATCTCAAAAACTAGTGGTTTGATTTTAATACCTCAATCCAAACAAAATCTCGATAGAACACCTCAACATTAATTCCTTCATTTTTAACCACAATAAATATATCCAACATTTATATCCACATAAAATAAATATTTTCTTATCATATGAATCAATAATTAATTATTCACAAATAATATTAATAATTACATTAATGACAAATAATATTCCTGAATCCATAAGAATTTATCACATTTGTGACCAAACCTGACCAAACCTGATGAACTTTCTAGACATCGCCAATAATGTTATCTAATAATATTATTCAAATAATATGAATTATTGATCGATAATGAGAAATATTTGTGCAAAGTGACAATTATTGAAACAACAATAATATAAAATATCAACGCAAAGAATTATTGAATCAATAAAATAAAATATTAAAGCGATAACTCATCGTAACAATTATTGAAAGTAGTGCCTTCTTACATAATGATCAATAATTCATCAATACTGTGCATCCACGCAGTATTCAGTATTTTAACCAACGGGTATTCCAATAGTGTTAATTGGTAACAACTTAACTACGCCTATTATTTATAAAAACTCAATTTTGTCATTTTCTTTATCCGACAATTATTCTGTTATGGGGCCCACTAATGACTACGCCGTCGTACGAATATTCCCCGACAACAAGAATATTCCACGACCAAACAAATATTCCCCGACAACAATGATTATTTTATAACCACTTGCTTATTTTGCAAAATTTGCACATTTTACCCATAACCAAAATATTATATCAATTTAACACCTTATTATTCACAATAATAATTTGAGGAAATTTGATTTTATTTATAATAAGTTGGGGTCTTACAAAGTAGATAGCGAAATTTCAATTATTCTTGGGCGACCATTCTAAGCAACTGGAAGAACGTTGATTGATGTGTAAAAAGGAGAACTGACAATGCGAGTTGAAGATCAGCAGGTCACCTTTAATGTATTCAAGTCAATGTCATATCTGAAAGAAAAAGGTGAGTTTATGCGGGTGGATATCATGGAGGAATTAGTTAATCACAAGTTCAATGGAAATTATTCGGAGGACCCGCTAGAATCTATTTTGCTCGGGATGGACGATGATGGTATTGAAGATGATGTTGAGTATGTCAAATGGCTAGAGTCATCATCTTTCTTCCGGAAAAGAAATCAACCATTCGACATCCTTGATAGGCCCGAAACAGAAGGTAAAAAGTGTAAACCCTCAATAGAAAAGCCACCGGTGTTGGAATTAAAACCGTTACCTTCTCATCTGCAGTATGCCTATTTGGGGAAAGATTCTACACTACCAGTTATTGTTTTAACATAGTTAATAGACACACAAAAAGAGAAACTGCTAAGGGTATTGCGGGAGTTCAAAACAGCAATCGGTTGGACCATAGCAAACATTCGAGGTATAAGTCCATCATTCTGTATGCACAAAATTCTACTGGAAGAAGGGGCGAGACCAACCATTGAAATGCAAAGAAGGCTAAACCCCATTATGAAAGACGTGGTGAAAAAGGAGATCATAAAATGGTTGGATGCCGACATTATTTACCCAATTTCGGACAGTTCATGGGTAAGTCCTGTACAGTGCGTACCAAAGAAAGGGGGGATGACAGTGGTGAAGAATGAAGCTAATGAGCTCATCCCTACTAGAACCGTTAAAGGATGGAGAGTTTGTATGGACTACCGCAAGCTGAATAAAGCCACATGCAAAGATCATTTCTCCTTGCCATTCATTGATCAGATGTTGGACAGGTTAGCGGGACATCAATTCTACTGTCTGCTGGATGGATATTCCGGGTATAATCAAATTACCATAGCTCCGGAAGATCAAGAAAAGACCACGTTCACATGCCCATACGGTACATTTGCATTCCGGCGTATGTCCTTTGGTTTATGTAACGCGCCGACAACATTTCAACGGTGCATGATGGTGCATGATGGCGATCTTCTCAGATATGGTCGAACAAAACTGGAGGTATTTACGGATGACTTTTCTGTGTTTGGTGATAGTTTCAACTGATGTTTGAAAAATCTGATTTTAGTGTTGAAACGATGTGTGGAAACTAACCTTGTGCTTAACTGGGAAAAATATAACTTTATGGTGCAAGAGGGGATTATTCTGGGGCACAAGGTTTCTGCATCAGGATTAAAGGTAGATAGAGCAAAGATAGAGATGATTGAGAAACTACCTCCTTCGTCATCTGTGAAGGGAATGCGAAGTTTTTTGGGACATACAGGTTTCTACAGATGCTACATTAAAGACTTTTTAAAAATTTCAAAACCCTTATGTTCCCTGTTGGAAAAAGATGTGCCTTTCAAGATGGATCATTCATGTATTGAGGCATTTGAGGTGTTAAAGAAGAAATTGGTCTCTGCTCCAATTATTGTGCCACCCGATTGGTCTTTACCGTTTAAATTGATGTGCGACGCCAGTGATTACGCAGTTGGGGCAGTATTGGGACAACGCCACGATAAGATTTTTCACACAATCTACTACTCCAGCAAGACGTTGACGGATGCCCAGTTGAACTACACAACCACTAAAAAAGAGTTACTTGCAATGGTATTTACCTTCGACAAATTCAGAGCATATCTTATTGGCACCAAGGTAATTGTCTACACTGATCATTCTGCCATTAAATATCTGATTGAGAAGAAGGATGCCAAACCATGATTAATACGGTGGGTACTGTTGTTACAAGAATTTGATCTGGAGATTCGGGATAGAAAAGGTACCGAAAATCAAGTGGCGAATCATCTGTCTCGGTTGGAAAATGCGGAGGTGCAGAAAAAAGACAACTTACGGATCAATGAAAAATTTCCGGATGAACAGTTTCTCCGCGTAACTACAATATTGCCTTGGTATGCCGATTACGTGAATTACGTGGTTGCAAAGGTGTTACCACCGGATTTGACTTCACAGCAACGTAAGAAGTTCCTCCACGATGTGAAGCAATACTATTGGGACGAACCATTTCTATTTAAGGCTTGTGCAGATCAAATGATTATACGTTGTGTGCCACATGAAGAGATGGACAATATATTAGGACATTGCCACTCATCAGATTACGGAGGTCATTATTCGGTGATCGAACAACAGCCAAAGTGTTACAATCAGGATTTTTCTGGCCTTCTCTATTCAAGGATGCTTATCTCTATGTGTTGAAGTGTGATCGGTGCCAACGCGTAGGTAATATCTCCAAGAGCAATGAAATGCCACTCAACACAATTCTGGAGGTTGAACTGTTCGACGTGTGGGGAATCGACTTTATGGGACCTTTCTCATCGTCCTTTAATAATCAATATATTCTGTTGGCAGTCGATTATGTGTCCAAATGGGTAGAGGCCGCAACTTTACCTACGAATGATGCCAACGTTGTCCTCTATTCTTAAAGAAAAACATCTTCACACGATTTGGGATGCCGAGGGCGATAATAAGTGATGAGGGAACTCACTTCTGCAATAAACAGTTCACCAAGTTGCTCATAAAATATGGGGTTCGTAATAAAATTGCAGCCGCGTATCATCCACAAACCAATGGTCAAGCAGAAGTCTCGAATCGAGAAGTCAAGAAAATTCTGGAAAAGGTGGTCAATCCGTCACGAAAAGATTGGTCCATGCAACTTGACGATGCTCTATGGGCATATCGAACAACTTACAAGAATCCTATAGGCATGTCACCTTACATGATGGTTTACGAAAAGGCGTGTTATCTCCTGGTCGAATTAGAACACAGTGCACATCACTACAACAAAAAGGCTTATCGGTGATCATTATCGGCCGATCGACTCGATATTCGCAGATAGATATCTGCTGATCGCGTCGCGTCGTTGATATCGTCGCATAAAATCTGCTCATTTGGGATGCACATCGTGACCACTATTAGCTTAATCGAGATATATCTACGGCCGCTATGAAGCGGCATCGAAATGACAAATACGATCATTGAGTCGAAATGAGTCGATGGTCCTGGGCCAAAGGCGGCGTGGTCCACGCAATGTCAAGAACCATTATCGCTGACGCGCGATGCGTTGATAGTATCAATCGCATTAATAACGTTCGTGACCGCATGCGGTCGCTGATATGAAAAAAAATTACAGCCAGATTTTTGATGTTTTGCAGAATTCCCAAAAACCTGTACCTGTTTTCTACCTGTTTTATCCCAACATACATACACACCAAGATAAACAACATACAAAACAATATAAACATCCATCGTCCACCAACACATACACCAAACTAGTATATATAAACCTTTAAAACCAATATGATTTGAATAAATATAATAACATTTCAAAACTTGTTTAAGTAACATATATACAAACATCCAAATAATGAATATACAAGTACAAGGATAGGTCAAGCGTCATCCCCTCCTTGATCACCCTGTAATTAACAAAATAATAAAACAAGTTACAAATATAATAAATATGTTGATACTGGTATATATTACGACAATACATACAACAAATTGATTTTATACCTCGTCGCCATCCCCATGTTGTCCTGCTCACTGCTGCCGTTCTTTGCTTGACTAACTCCTCAAGATCAAGAACCCCCGGTGCCGCCCAGTATCTTCGGAAGATTTCGATCTTGACATATAGCTCTCACATGCGGTCGGTAGTATATGAACAATTTGGATGACTCAATATTTATGAAGTTGGGTAGCAGAGTACTGAGCCCTTTGAAGGATGGGCGTCGTCGTTGTCCTTGACCTTTAATGTAGTTCTTCTTCACAATGCAGACGCTCTCCCACAACTCTTGATCAATAGGCGGACGTGGAGTGCCTTGAGGATAGCGCTTTCATTCGATAAGCGTTTATAAGTATCCCGTCATCATGTTAACACTTAAATAGTTAAAATAATATTTTGTAAGTATTAATAAACAAGATCGGGTTGTTAAAACTTATTCTCGCTTATCTGGATAGTCTCGAGCAGACCATCACGGGTGTACGTACATCAGCCCAATGGATAAAGGTGACCTTGAGGCTGAGACTCTATACAAAAAAAGACAATATTACTAAGTAAAATGGGATATTTTCTATAATTCATGATTGTAAACATATTAAAACTTGTAAATACGTGCAGGCGTTGATATCTTAGAATGTGAAATCTACGCGCCTTGTATGTTCCTTTAGCCTTTTCGCCATCGGATTTTTAGAAATTTATGTTGAGTGGCGGCTCTTTTCGTCTTTTCATGACTCTCGATTTCTCCATTGGGCACACATCTCGGCCCATATGGATTGGGTGCCCACCGAGGGGCTATGTTAGTGCATATAATCCTCTCCACTGGCACGGATGGTTGATCTCGGCATTGTGAATGGCTTTTTGTCGTTCTTTATTCAAGTTGTCCTTGAGTGCGAGCCGCGCATGACTTTTGCCGAATAAATATACGAATCCTTTGAAGCACAGCGTCCTCCCATCTATCTGGTTTACGCAAATAAAAAACAATAATAACATTACTAAATAATTATCCTTTGTGTGACACCCCCAAAATAGGTATACTGACACCCATTACGAGTGCGCCAAATACATGGTGCGAAAGCAACTACAACTTTATTATTACAACAAGAAAGCTGTGAGTTTGAATACAAATATTATCTTAGATAATATCTATACTCAAATAAATCCTCATCACATTTATTGATACATCATTTTGCAAAATGGTGAGGACTACTAAACAATCCTTTCTAAAACCTTCATTCCATACCCCAGGCTACGTCTCATTATATTCTAGCCTCACGAGAAGAAAAATGGAACAACAAGGAAAAGGGTGAGCTCAACTAGCCCGGTAAAAGAATATTATGACTAAGATAATATACAACAAATTATCGTTAGTCTTCAACGAGGAAAAATCGATAGAATCTGATAGACGACAAGTTTCGGATCAATATTAGCATTGTGAAATAATAATTCATAGAAGAGTTCGTAGAGAATGAAATCTACTATAATCTATGAATTTATGGTCCATCATCAATATTTTATCCTGTAACATCAATCGATATACATACGGAATCAAATATTCATCTTTTACTCTCTGGCCGAAGATATTCATCGATTAGTCATATTCATTTAAACACTGTTCATCTTTTTGCACTCTGGGCCAAAGATATTAATCAATCGATCGTATTCATCTCAACACCCATTTCATCTTTGCACTACTGAGGCCAAAGATATTCTTGAAATCATTCATCTTTTGCACTCTGGGCCAAAGATATTCTTAAGAAATCATTCATCTTTGCACTACGAGGCCGAAGATATTCCATAATATCATCATTTAAGGCGAGGATGATGAAAAATATTTTTAAAGAAAGCGAATCCGGTGAAACAAAATGGTGAGGATTAAGGATTAAGGATTCGTACTTGGTTTTATCACGTCCAAAAAATACCTCAAAAATAATCATAGTGGTGTAAAATTCAAGAATGATCGAAAACATGGATACAATCGGAGTTAGTATCCGAATAGATATTTTGGACAAAAAGAAGAAATTTTATTTTTAAATTGAATAGTCATAGTATACATGAATAGTCTTGAGTATATCGTGAATAGTGTGAATTATCGTGAATAGTAACTCAGACACCAAAAGATAGAAATTCCACAAAAAAACATCTTCACGCTTCATGAATAGTACTTCGTGAATAGTAACTTTCGTGAATAATAACTTCATGAATAGTAACTTCGTGAATAGTAACTCATGAATAGTAACCCATGAATAGTAAACCCAGAGCATGAAAAAGTTCCAAGTTTGATAAAACTTGAGATCAACATTTGATTATAATGATATTGAAGAAATAATATCATTACAAAAAAATAATATCCACTTACCTCGAAAGATCGATTACTTACATTTAGAATCACAAGGGTATAGTCTTTGAAGGAACTTTTGCCGTCTAGCAATACTCAAAGTATACTCAAAATACTCACAAGAATACGCTCAAAATATCGAGAGAGAAATAGAGAAAACTTGGGTTTACGGTGTGATTTTCAATTCTAACCTAAGCACCTATTTATAGGAAAATGCTTAGAACACCAAAAGCGAAAATTTAATATAATATTAATATAATTATACAAATTTTCCTTAGCCCACCTTTTGGTCAAAACACCAGCCACACATGTTAATGATGTCCAAAAAATACAAAAACGTTTTTCTTAACAAAAATAATTTAAACTCCCAAAAATCAATTATTTGAACTTGAACTTCAATAATTCATAAAAAATAGCCCTTTCATCAGAAAATTCGAATCTCGCGAGTTTTTATAGGAAATTCAATTCTCTACAACTTTACAGAAGAAAGTTTTCCAAATTCCAAACAAAATCGACCGAAATCCACAAGCGAGGCGATTTTCAAAATTATAATCAAATTTGATCGATAATTGTGTCCACCAACACACAAAACATGTGTTAAACATTTAATGCCACAAAAATACTCTTCCTCCTCATATACTCATATATCCCACATTCATTGTAAAAAATATCACCAATTAATATATTATTAAAATAATATATTTAAATGAATTATTTTATCGAGAAAAGATAAAATATTAATTTTCAACAATTGTCATTTTAAAATTTTCTCCATCTATATCCACATAAAATCAATATTTTCCTCATCATATAAATCAATAATTAATTATTCACAAATAATATTCTGAGAATCACAATATTGACAACGAGGCGGTTCAGGAAGAGGGGCTTTCGATAAAATTTCTTCTTTCTTGGGCATGATTAGATGACAAACCTCTCCTTAGATGAGAACTTTCTAGACATTGCCAATAATGTTATCTAATAATATTATTAGGATAATATGAATTATTGCTTCGATAATGAAAGATCTTTGTGTAATGACAATTATTGAAAAACAAATGATATAAAATATCAACACGACAATTATTAACTCGATAAAAATCTTTGAGCGGTAATTCTTTGTAACCATTATTGAGTAGTGCCTTCTTACGTAAGAATCAATAATTGGTGCAATCTCTGGTATTGCTCTTGTTCAACAGCGGCGTATTAGTGTGTTTTAACCACGGGTATTCCAACATTATATACATATTCTACGCTGTTATTTAAAAACAACTTATATTTGTCGTTTCTTCATCAATCGCTTTTAGTTATGGGGCCCACACATGTTTAGCTGGTGTCGTAAATGCGAATATTCCCGACAAAGATCTGAATATTCCACGACAACAATACGATGAGCAATGAATATTTTATAACCACTTGCTTATTTTGAAATATTTGCGTATTTAACCTTAACTATCACATTAATCAAATCAACCCTACTTATTTCAAAATAAAGGAAATTCCTTTTATTTAAAAATTTGGGGTCTTACAACCTCCCTCTTATGAAATTTCGTCCTCGAAATTGGCGTGCGATACTGGTGTTTTGAAAAGGTGAGGATACCTCGCTTCATTTCGTTTTCAATTCCCGGTCATTTCCTCTATAGCATGATTCCTCCACAAAACTTTAACTTGTGGTATAACCTTTCTTAGCGTAGGACATGCTCCTTCTATCCAAAATCTTGTGGTACCTCCTCATCGTTAAGTCTTGAATTTATCTCGTGGGTTACAACTTCGATAACGTGGTTCGGGTCTTTCACATATTTCTGAAATACTGATATATGAAACACATTATGAACACTGAGACATACTTGGGAGGTAACGCAAGTCTATAAGCTACATTTCCTACTCGGTCAAGAATTTGAAATGGACCAGATAAATCGTGGATTGAGCTTTCCTCTCTTCCCAAATCTTGTAACTCCCTTCCATGGAGCTGACTCGCAACAATCATGATCCCTACATTAAATTCCACGTCCTTTCGATGAAGATCCGCATAACTCTTTTATCGATCTTTGTGTTTTGTTTTGTATCGTTTTGTCGAATCATTAGTCATACGTACTAACTCTCGGGTCCCAACAATGTTGCTTCACCCACCTCATCCCAACATATTGGAAGCGACATTTTGTCCATATAATGCTTGAATGGAACCATGCCTATATTTGTTTAATAACTATTGTTGTATGAGAATTCCACTGATGGCAAGTACTTATCAACTTCCTTTGAAATCTAGGACACGAGTTTTAATATATCTTGAGAGTTTGAGTAGTCCTTTACGATTGCCCATGGTTTGAGGATGGTATGCCCAGCCAATAAATAAATTCGTGCCCATAGCTTTCAAACCCAAAATCATGAAGTGAATCTTGGGTCACGATCTAAAACTATGGATCTTGGCATGCCATGCAATCTCACAATCGCATTTTTACGTACATACGAGAAAGGCGTTCAAGGAATAAGTCTCTCGTATCGATAAGAAATAAGCGGACTTGGTTAATCTATCAACAATAACCCAAATAGCATTGATGCCTTGAGAAACCGCAGGAAGATTAGTAATGAAATCCATAGTAATGTGTTCCCACTTCCATTCCGGAATCTCAAGTGGTTGCAACGGACCCTTTGGTACAAGATGCTTTCGCCTTTACGTTAGCAAGTTAAACACATCGAGATAAACTACGCGATCTCTCTCTCTCATATTGCTCCACCAAAATGTATGTTGAAGATCATAATACATTTTAGTACTCCGAGGATGGATTGCAAATGGCGTATTGTGTGCCTCCATCATAATCTTGTACTTCAAATCGAGTCGTTAGGAACCACAAAGTCTAGAGTGGACTCGAAGTATTCCTTCTTCATCGATTCTCTCTTAGGAATAGCTCCTTGTACTTTGCTTTCTTACGCATCGGCTCCGGATTCGGTGCTTGAGCGACCTTAACTTTTTCTATTAAAGTTGGCTCTGTCGTATACTTGACATCATCCTTTTCGTTCCGCATATGATCTTCTACTCGTAGCGTCTACTACTACGTTAAACTTTTCCAAGATGGTATGGTTAGAATATATGCGAAATGAGTAGCCTCTTGAGCTCTTGGAAAATCTTCTCGCATTCACCGCGCATAATGCAATTTTGTATCTTTTAAAAGTCGACTAAGTTAACGGAATAGCGATTGAGAATATCCTTCAACATATCTCAGATAATAACCAACTAAGCCTAGAAAGCTACGTCTTTCGATAAGCGGCTTAAGTTGCTCTCAGTTGTGACTCATATCCCGATCTTGGATATACGTCACAATGACACCTATCAGTTTACTATATCATACCGAATATGGCGTCCCCTACGGAGATCTAAAGCAGGTGAATTCCAAAGGAAGTCACAAAAATAAAGGCTCGGTACCAAATTCTATAGTTGAATTTTTTTAACTCTGAAGTTCAATAGGAGCCATTCGATATGAGATTTTAGAAATGAGTTTTGTCTTAGGGTTAAAAGTCGATACAAAATTTAATATCGAGGCTTTGGGAGTAAGCCGAGAAATTCTTGAGAAAATCGTCGGGAAAATCAATAACAATGAGAATATTATTCAAATCGGCGTGTCTTTATTCAAATCCATAACATGGACTAAGAAAATTTGACATCCGTAATAAGCGAATGACTTCATGGCGATATGAAAATGTTTGACTACAATGGTTTGATTGCTTGAATTGAATAACGGAGTTGCTTAGGAATATGAAAACTAATGACCTTATAAAAGCAATCAATTTGGCATGATGAGTAGTTAACCTTAAAATCACATCAAAAACAAATATCTCTATAGAAATAAGGTTAACGGTGTAATGTGATAGTGCCAACTGAATCAAGCAAGATTTATAAGCGATTGGATGTGATGAAAGTTTCTCTAACGGAGTTTCCATGAGATAGGTCAAAGTCTAATTTCTCGAGTCGAGTTTAAGCGTTTGGCTAAGTAAGAGAGATAAAGAATGGGTAGAAGGCAGATATCTAGTAAGGTATATACTTAAGAATTTATAATTAACTAACCGTGCTAACCGTTCGGGTTCCTCGCATTTAATGAAGTCACGACAAACGCTCTTCCGGAATCGTTGACTTTGACTTTTACGGGACGGTCTTTTGAGTCACCGTCCCCATTGAACTAGGTTTCGCTCACCGTCTGATCTCGGCGATATGTCCTTCCTTTCCACAACTATAGCATACCTTAAAGCTGTTTGTGGGTAGTTTGGGTGATATGTCCCTCTTTCCGCATTTGTAGCATATGAATTGGTGGTCGTTCTCCTCCCTTAGAAACCGATTCTTGCTATAAGACTGTCATCTTCACATAAGTATTTATTAAATCTCCTCTTTTAAAATCTCCCCGACTCGCTTCTTCTATTTTCATGGCCACGATTACCACCATTAGTGGTTACTGCCTTGTCTCGTATTCTTCTTTCTCCATTTGGTTATCGTTATTACGATGGATCGCCTTATCTTGATATGATCACGGTTATGGTCCCTCGGTTGAGCGTACTCGTTATCTCGCTTCTAACAATTGAGCCCATTGACAACATCTGAATAGAGAGAAAATTTATGAGAAATGAGATCTTTGGCGTATGTCGGGTTTCAAACCTCTCGAAACATCGCGTCATCGTTCCTCATTCTCCACCAAATGAGGTGCAAACACGGATAACTCATGAACTTCGCCTCGTCTTTGGGACACCGTCATGTTATTACTGCTTCTAGTCTAATAAACTCCACTTCCTTCATATAGACGAATACTTTGAGGAAAGTACTTGTCATTGATTATTTCAAACGTCTCCCATGACATCTTGAGTGAAAATTTGGATGGAGTCACGCTTCACTGATTCCCACCGATGTCTGCCTCGCCACGGAACATAAAGGTGGCGAATGGAACTTCTGTTCCTCCGTGCATCCCAAGACATCGAATATCTTGGTAATTTGTTTTGACCCACGTCTCGCCTTAATCGGATCAGAAGCTTTCCCGAGTGCGGTGGTCTGACTCTTTGAGCCTTGGTTTGTGACCACTCGTGAATTGCTATCATTTCCTCCTCTGTATTTTGAACACGAGTCTCCACAAATCGATTTTGCATGAGCGCAAAAAGCTTCTAAACATCCCTCGTTCATCATACGCTCGGTGGTGTTGTTCACGGGAGGAACATTGCCCGATTTGTTACACGTTCTCCTCGTTGGTGAGTCTGAGGCATCTCCACGGTCTCATTTACTCCTTGTTAATATTCTCGGTCGACATTCTCAAATCTTGTCATAAAATAAGGGTTAATTAAGGAAATCAATATATCACATAATATCCCTATATCTTGACCAACTAACAAATAAGCTTAGGTAGGACACACTAGCGAAGGATTACTCGTCTCTCCCTCCTAGTTCTATTCCCAGATCTCATGGAGATCATATCCCTAAGCTCGATACCAATTGCTGTGGCGCCCCAAAATAGGTATACACAACACCCATTCACGAGTCGCCAAATACATGGTACGAAACAACTACAACTTTATTATTACAACAAGAAAAAGCGTGAGTTTGAATACAAATATTATCTTCTAGATAATATCTATACTCAAATAAATCCTCATCACATTTATTGATACATCATTTTGCAAAAATGGTGAGGACTACTAAACAATCCTTTCTAAAACCTTCATTCCATACCCAGGCTTCGTACTCGCTTATATTCCGCCTCTGAGAAGAAAAATGGAACAACAAGGAAAAGGGTGAGCTCAACTAGCCCGATAAAGAATATTATGACTAAGATAATATACAACAAATTATCGTTAGTCTTCACGAGGGAAAAATCGATAGAATCTGATAAACAACAAGTTTGGATCAATATTCATGGTGAAATAATAATTCATAGAAGAGTTACGTGAGAATGAAATCTACTATAATCTATGAATTTAATGATCCATCATCAATATTTTATCCCTGTAACATCAATCGATATACATACGGAATCAAATATTCATCTTTGCACTTCTGGGCCAAAGATATTCATCGATTGGTCGTATTCATTTAAACGCATTCATCTTTGCACTCTGAGGCCAAAGATATTAATCAATCGGTCGTGTTCATCTCAACACTGTTCATCTTTGCACTGTGCCAAAGATATTCTTGAAATCATTCATCTTTGCACTACGAGGCAAAGATATTCTTAAGAAATCATTCATCTTTGCACTACTGAGGCGAAGATATTCCATAATATCATCATTTAAGGCGAGGATGATGAAAATATTTTTAAAGAAAGCGAATCGGTGAAACAAAATGACAAGGATTAAGGATTAAGGATTAGTACTTGGTTTTATCACGTCAAAAATACCTCAAAAAAATAATCATAGTGGTGTAAAATTGAGAATGATCAAAACATGGATACAATCGGATTTAGTATCCGAATAGATATTTTGGACAAAAAGAAGAAATTTTATTTTTAAATTGAATAGTCGTGTATACATGAATAGTCTTGAGTATCGTGAATAAAGTGTAAGTATCGTGAATAGTAACTCAGACACCAAAAGATAGAAATTCCACAAAAACATCTTCACGCTTTCATGAATAGTACTCGTGAATAGTAACTCGTGAATAATAACTCATGAATAGTAACTTCGTGAATAGTAACTCATGAATAGTAACCCATGAATAGTAACCCCGAGCATGAAAAGTTCCAAGTTTGATAAAACTTGGATCAACATTTCGGTATAATGATATTGAAGAAATAATATCATTACAAAAAAAATAATATCCACTTACCTCGAAAAGATCGATTGCTTACACATTTAGAATCTAGGGTATAGTCTTTGAAGGGAACTTGCATTAATCTAGCAATACTCAAAGTATACTCAAAATACTCACAAGAATACGCTCAAAATATCGAGAGAGAAATAGAGAAAACTTGAGTTTACGGTGTGATTTTCAATTCTAACACAAAGCACCTATTTATAGGAAAATGCTTAGAACACCAAAAAGCGAAAATTTAATATAATATTAATATAATTATACAAATTTTCCTTAGCCCACCTTTTGGTCAAAACACCAGCCACACATGTTAATGATGTCCAAAAAAAAAATACAAAAACGTTTTTCTTAACAAAAATAATTTAAACTCCAAAAATCAATTATTTGAGACTTGAACTTCAATAATTCATAATAAATAGCCCTTTCATTAGAAAATTCGAATCTCATGAGGTTTTTATAGGAAATTCAATTCTCTACAACTTTGCGGAAGAAAGTTTTTCCAAATTCCAAACAAAATAAATGAAATCCACAAGCAGGCGATTTTACATTATAATCAAATTTGATCAATAATTGTGTCACCAACACACAAAACATGTATTAAACATTTAATGCCACAAAAATACTCTTCCTCCTCATATACTCATATATCCCACATTCATTGTAAAAATATCACCAGATTAATATATTATTAAAATAATATATTTAAATGAATTATTTTATCGAGAAAAAGATAAAATATTAATTTTCAACAATTGTCATTTTAAAATTTTCTCCATCTATATCCACATAAAATCAATATTTTCCTCATCATATAAATCAATAATTAATTATTCACAAATAATATTACAGAATCACAATATTGACAACCGAGGTAGGTTTCAGGAAGAGGGGCTTTCCGATAAGAATTTCTTCACTTTGGTAGCGCAATTAGATATTCAAACCTCTCCTTGCAAACGAACTTTCTAGACATTGCTAATAATGTTATCTAATAATATTATTCGGATAATATGAATTATTGCTTCGATAATGAAAGATACCGTGTAATGTGATTATTGAAACAACAAGAATATAAAATATCAACACAAACAATTATTAACTTCGATAAAATAATTGAGCGATTAATTCTGTAACCATTATTGAGTAGTGCCTTCTTTACGTAAGAATCAATAATTGGTGCAATACTGGTGTCTTCTTTGTTCAACAATGGCGTATTAGTGTGTTTTAACCACCGGGTATTCAACAATAGCTTGCAACAACTACGCTGTTATTTAAAAACAACTTATATTTGTCGTTTTCTTCATCCGATCGCTTTCAGTTATGGGGCCCACATATTGTTGCTTGGTAAATCGTCCGAATATTCGAATATTCTGAATATTCCACGACACGAATATTCCCAAACAACAATGAATATTTTATAACCACTTGCTTATTTTGAAATATTTGCGTATTTAACCCTTAACTATCCACATTAATCAAATCAACCCTTACTATTTCAAAATAAAGGAAATTCCTTTTATTTAAAAATTTTGGGGTCTTACACTTTGAATATTATATTAATATTATTTGTCATAATTAAAAAAACATACCGAAATGCGCCCAAACGGCATCCTTGTGGGCGATAGGTGTCTTTATACGTAATCACGGTGTGTAGGCGATTTCTGTAAACACAATTGATGATATGACACTCGACGATCTTATTATCTCGAAAAATCACTATAATATACAACATCAATTAGCATATATTAAAGCAATTTATATCTAAGTTATAATATTTGTGAACATTTTCAAACTTATACTTATAATACTTAAAAAAAATTTGCCATAGTCTCCCTATAATATAGACTAGCCACACGCACGACGGCATGCATATATGGACATTTCTAGGCACCCAAGACACAAACCAAGAGAAATATACAAATTTTCAATACAATAAGACCAAAACAAAACATTACCAATATAATATCAATCAAAACATTACCAATATACAATAAATGGAATCTTAAATGCTTTTATATAAATGATATATGTGGGACGACGTGTTATTTAGGAGAGGCGAATCAATAAGAATCCGATCATCGGGATTAGTAGGGCCTTGGGCACATTATTAGGCCCCTACCCAAGCGCTTTTTCTGCTTGCTACTTAAGCCATCCAGATATTACAAATTTCAAGATGTTATTAGAGTCATATTTTATTACATGTATATATGATAATAAACATGACAATGATATAAACATGTATATATATGAATATAAAATGACAATAAACAAAAGTTGCATTTAAATAGTTTAGTACATAAACATGATGTTGATATAAACATGTATATATATGAATATAAAATGACAATAAACAAAAGTTGCATTTAAATAGTTTAGTACATAAACATGACAATGATATAAAAACATGTATTGCTAAACATACATTTCATGAGTTCAAGTGTCGATATCCGATTCGTAATCATCTTGTATACGTGTTGCAGATTCATAACCATCATCTCGCTTGATTACGTATGAGGTCGATTCAAATCAATAACTCTTCCTCCTCGAAGATCAATGTCATCCGACACAAGTATTGACTCAGGATCTAATTCATGTGGTTCATCTCCACCATCTAATCTGGATTACTTCATTGTCAGTCCTCCACATTTATTATAGTACGACTATGAAGCATCCGCTTCTTGGTAAATCTCCCCATCAACTAATTCTACACGACTACGCGTGGAGTATAAATTACAACTTGCCCAATCAGTGGCGGTCTATCCCTTTTCTAACAGGACTAGGAGTGTAGTATACTCTGTATCTTGTTTGAGTTGGTAAAACAAAGCGGTTCGTTGAGATACGCAGACCTATGGAGGTCAATTCGACGATTCCATGTATGCATCAACACGTATCCCTTTTTACGAATCAAACCAACGGCACTTGAACAAGTGAATATGACCCCGACGTGCTCCTTGTACGACATAACTCTACGATTTCCTCTAACTCCCCATAAAAGGTACGACCAAGCTCATTGTAACAATCTCCTTGGACACACACTCCGAGTTCGTTGTTCTTTTACCGCGCCCATATGCCTTTGTGTGAAATTCACAACCATTTATTTTGTAACCATTGCGGTGACTTGATCCTTGTATGCGGTCCCATAGCTAGGACTTGTACATTAATAGGAATCGTTGATCCCTCAAATCAAAGCCTACAAAACTCCATCTTATTAAATGAAGTCATAGTTAACATATGGAGTATATATATTATATATATATACACTACGTGCTTAAAATTGAACTTACTTTGTCCTTTAGCCAAAGTGCAAAGTTTTTATCAGGAATTGATTTGAATATCTTTATCGGTTATGTCGGCGTGCTTCACTTTTAACTCACATCGTACGTCTAATCTATACCATGTTATAAACATTAACATATTAGAATAAATTTTCAACTCAAAAGATAAAATATCAAGTTTACATGTGTACCTCACAAATTGGCCAATCTCCTCACAATCGAGAAGAATGTAAGTATGTATGCGGCATGTAATTCTTGCTCGAGAGGAATACGCGCTTCCCTTTTCCATAAGCGCTACCGATAGACCAAATACAGAGAGCCAAACCATTTAGTTCAACATTTCCCCCATCATCATGTCTCGATACTCGATTGGCCTTTCATCAAGACTTCGTCGGGAAAATAGTCCGAGACAAACGTAGATATCTCATCAAATCGTATGCCTCGCATATCGACCCCTCGACATAAGCTCTATTCTTCACCTTCCTCTTAAGGTTTCCCATCACCCTCTCGAAAAGGTACATCTATCTATATTGAATTGGACCCCCAAACATGAGCTTCATAGGAAGATGGATTTGCAAATGCTCCATGAGTCAAAAACCGGTGGGAATATTTTTCCAGTTTACACGTGATCTCTATGATGTTCTTCTCAAGTACAAACATGTCCTTCTCATTCAATGATTTTGAACACAAGTCTTTGAAAAAACGACTAAGATCCGCTAAAGCATCCCATATTGGTTTATCAAGCAAATCCCGAAAATTATGGCATGAGTCTCTCCATGAACACAACGATACCGGTCGTGACTCTTCATCCCTTGCAATTTCCCACCAGTAACACACCTTGCAATGTTTGACGACGATATCCATCTGGTAGTTTGAGAGACTTAACCCATGTGCACACATCTTCAATCGCCTTGCTTCTAATCAAAATCGTACTCGCAATATCATGGACCATTTCATTCATACGATGAGTACTCTTTGCTGAATTGTGTACTTGTGTGACGCCACCATCTCTTTCTCCGCCTATGTGCCCACCAAAGATTCTTCGTAATTTCTCATGAACCCGAAACAAGTAAATGATAGTTTACCATGTCTCTGTCCATATAATTTACATTCTTACACTTTAAACATGGACATCGATTATCTCACTTACCATTCATACATTACGGGTGACTATACGCATACTCCAAAAACACTTGGCAACCAAAATTCTAAATTCAATCAGAAGCTTTATCCGGGCACTTGACTTTCGTCGTGCCATCCAACTACTGATCTGAATAGAGGTCCATGATTCCACGGTACCTACTATGACAACATTATAAATGTTAACATATGACTTGAGCATACTTATAACCATATGACTTGAGCATACTTGTAAAGCATGCATATGATTAACATTTAAGCATACTTCTAAGCATATGACTTAAGCATACTTGTAACCATATGACTTGAGCATACTTGTAAGCATATGATTAACATTTAAGACATACTTGTAAGCATATGACTTGAGAGCATATGATTTAACTAATGAATGCAAATTAAAGCAAGATGAGAAACTTTAAATGTTATTAAATTTAGTATGAGAAACTAAGTAAATGCTACTTAGTTTAATAGTTATATTATATCATGTTATATTATAAGATGTTTATTTTGGCTTAATATTTCTAATAGCTTAAGATGCTTAACAACCAAGCTTGGCTTGGCCTTGAGGCTTAAGCTAAGCTTAGCGTAGCCTTCGTGTGGCCTCATGACCCCAAGCCCCGACCCATCGACTCTAACATCCCTTAATAGGCTCTCAGTGGATCACCAATAGGCTCGTTAATAGTATAAATGTTCGCAACTACCCGACCTAATAAAAATTTTTTTGCGAGTCTCCCCTATAATATGGACTAGCCACATTGCACGACGGCATGTATATCTGATCATTTCTAGGCACCCAAGACACAAACCAAGAGTCCACATAGAGCGATCTTGCATAAGTATAAGTAATGTGAAGAAAAGCCTAACTATTACCCATAGGCGATCTTGAATAAGTATAGTTCTCATATAGGCATAGATTTGACTATAATTTCATAAATGATCCACATGTAGGCAAAAGAAACCTTTAGGCATTCAAACAACTTTAAAATTATGATAATAAAAGGTACTTTAGGCATGATTAAGTACTAAATTATACTATACGGTCCCCAAGTCTTCCATTATAAATATTATTACATCAAATAATTGTTATAATTATCAATACCTATAATATGATGGCTATACAAATTGATTGAAAATAAAATAAGAAATAGAAGCGAAACAAAACTTCTCGACGTAGAGTCTCGTTGATAAATTGTTGTGTTGAGGATACACTTTTTTGAAAGCCCCCTTCCCTAGAACCTCTTTATACTGCAAATTACATCACATAAATCAGATTGACGTTATAATGCAGTTGACTCAACTAAATCGCAATGAACACATATCTAAGTCAAACAAACCAAAAGTTCAAGCACCAATAATAACAAAAATGAAAAAAAAAATTAGGCTATGTTTCATAATAACAGTTTATTTTATAAATTTTAAAATAAACTTTAATTAGTTCATTGTCATTAGTTGCCTTTTTAATCTTAATTAAGGCATATTCATTTTTGATTTAGGGTTTGTCTAAACCACATTAAATTAACAAATTAACAAGGTTTCTAGTAGATTTTAAGTGGGTTACCTTTTAGAGGCGGTGGCGGTGGTGGGAGGCTAGGCGGCAAGACGGCACTAACTTCTTCTTCTTCTCCTTCTTCTCTTCTCCCCTTTTCTCCCTCTTCTCTATTTCTCTGCGCGTTCGTGTTCGGCGAATCTTTGAGTCGATAAGATTTAGTTTGATCGTGGCCGTATAGCGTAATTTATCGCGTCGCGATCGGCCGATTTTTAATGACATGGACTTATCAATGATCGCGACGCGGTCATTTGATTTCAAGTGGTCGCACAAAAATTTGGCGCCAACATTTCCACCAAAATTTTGGTGGCAAATTTATACTTAGCGATGATCGTGATCGCATGCGATTGGCTATTAAACATTAGCGACTAGATTACGTTTTGGTCGCAGATGACGGTTGCTGTGACTAATATCAGCGACCGATGGTGCGGTCGCTGATACTGTTGGTCGCTGATAGACCTTTTTCTTGTAGTGCATTGGGCCATTCGTAAGCTTAACTTCGATTTACAAGCATCGGATGAGAAAAGGTTACTACAATTGAATGAGATGGACGAATTCCGGTTCAATGCCTAGGAGAACGCAAAACTCTACAAGGAGAAAGTCAAAGCTTGTCATGATAAGAAAATTCTTGATTGGACATTTGAACCGGGCCAACAAGTCTTGCTTTTCAACTCTCGATTGCGTTTATTCCCTGGCAAACTGAAATCTCATTGGTCAGGACCTTTCAAAGTTGTATCTGTTGCACCACACGGTAATATCGAAGTCGAGGAACCGAATTCAAAATGAAAATTCAAGGTGAACGGTCAAAGACTTAAACATTACTGGAGTAGACCCATCGAACGTCAATCCACAGTCATGAACCTCTCTGAACCAATGGAAAACTGAGCACAACAGCAAAGTCGGGCTGACGGCTATAACCCAAGCGTTAGAGGGAGGCAACCCCATTTTTAATTATTTATTTTATTTATTAGTGGCATTTTCTTTTCCCATATTCAGTCTAGTGTAGTTGCGGTTATTTCATTTTTATATACGCTGAATAACATTTTCCTGTTTTCCAAGTCAGTACACTGCAACGCGACTAGGCAAATCCATAAGGAGAATCAAAGACAGCGCCCGACCCATTCTAGCTGGATCTGCAGCAAGCCCTCAGCGCCCCAGCGCTCAAATTGACTTGTTCCCAGCACCCCGACGCTAGACTTATATGCTCAGCCCTGTCGATCAGCGCCCCGGCGCTCATACTTGACATCGAGCCCTGTCCATTAGCGCCCCGACGCTGCTCGACTGTCTTATTTCAGCGCCCCGGCGCTAGGCTAACCCATCCGACCCTGAAGGTCAGCGCCCCGATGCTATATACAAGCCATATCTTATGCAAGAACAAGAGTCCTATTTCAGTTCAAAAAAAAAACCGTTTGGTTCCACTCCCATCATTCCAACTTCTTCACACGCCTCTGTTATCTCAAATAAATTGCTCTCCTCTAGTAACCGATCTCAATTTTTTTTTTATTTAGCCTCATAATATTGAACGCAATTATCCATCTTACATTGGGGTCTTTAATCTCCAACCAATTTTTCTTCTCAAATTTCATCTTCAAAGGTATGTCTTGAATTGCATTCAAACTATTGTGAATCAAAACCTTGTTAACGGTGCGATTGGTGAGTTAATATTTGATTTCAGTCCTCCTACCTCTAAATCGCGTGAAATTTTCATTCTTCTGATCTTGAATATCCAATATGGCACATAGATGACTCACTTTTGATTGGAGTATTCATACATGAGTGGTTATTGAATTCTAAAGGCATGGCATGAATGGATAGGGAATTAGTGGTGGTTTAAAGTAATTTATCAGTTGCCTATTAGGTGTTTGATAATTTTTCTAAGTCAATGATCATGTTCAAATTCGCACATATCACTATATCCATACACAGTATTTATGGACCATCTTGTCACCGCAATATTATACATCTACTATTGCACATATTCATTACTATTGTGGGAAGAATTATACTGTCTTGATGCATTCACAGGAATATGTTGCTTTGCATTACACAACTTTTGGGCGAATTGTATGTGTTTCTTACCAATTGTAGAATTTGAATAATACATGCATCTAATCAGTACAATTGTGCGTTTTCATGCTAGTATGTGTCATGCCACACCCTCAACTATGTACTTAAGTTTACATATATTTTGAAGTTTGGGGGTATTATCATGAATGCAGGTATCCTAATTAGAATTATGTCCAATGCTAATACATGTGTATGTCTTTATACACATAATTTTTTTCATGGCCTCCAAGCGTCAACGTGGTGTGGTTCCTGAAGCAGTCCAGCATGAAATAGATGGATGGTTCTACAATCTGGAGTCCCGGAATGTCCGCTTGTCTGAACGGCAAGACGTGATCTATAAGTACTTGGTTGATCAATTTGCTGCACAGAATGCCATGAACGCTCAACTGTATCCGGGCGTTAATCTTAGCCAGTTCCCCACTGCTCCTGTTCTGCCAGTGTTTCCCCCTTCTGATCTAGAGATGAGCGAGGACGATGATGCTCCACCCGAGGAATAAGCTCGTCAGGGAAGTCCTCTGTTTTATTTTGCCTTATTTTTTGAATGAGGATATTGCTCTAGATAAGTTTGGGGGTAGTTAATTTCTATTTGCATTAGTAGACTGTTATTGTTAATAGTTAGTGGAATTGGTTTATTATTGTTAGTTAAATATTGCGTGTAGGATTGGATGATAATTCCAGCGTTTGGTAGCACGTATGTTTGGGGCCAATGATGAAATTAAAATTGCATGAACAAGTCTAGTAAGGATTGTTGAGCTAGTGATATGATTTTCTTGACATGATTTAAATCTTTATTTGATTGACACTGTTATTATAAGGATAACACTTTTGAAAAATGACCATGTTGGCTATGATAGTTTAAAGGGATAAATAATAAAGTTCTAAAGGATGAATGCTAGTGAAATGAAGGAATGATTTGAAGAGCTAGTGAAGACTGAATTTAGATAGAAACTTAAGTTTGGGGGAAAAATATCTGGAATATATAATCTAAAAAATTTAAAATTAAAAACAATGGCATACTTGTTTAGTTTTGTGGCCTTTACTACTTGAGTAAGTAAGCCCGAGGGGATTGTCTTTACACCTAGCGCCCTAAGGTCTTAATGGCTTGGGAGTCGTTGGTCCAAAGCTCGTTAAGGTAGCACTGAAAAGCCTAATGGAATAAGACAATGCATAGTCATGAGAATTATATAAAAAAAGGGGCAATAATAAAGCGGGAAAAGTGAAAAAAGCCCCGTTATAAAAAAAAGCATGAGTATTCCATTTTGACACTTAAACTTTGGTAAGTGTTTGATTTCAGCCGAATCAGGATTATTTGATGAGATTTCAAGTTTATACTATATGATGCCTAGTAAGAAATTTATTATCTTTCATATTTTTGCCTTTCATGGGTTAGCATGGTTGTTGAACACACACTCACGGTATCAGTAATAACACATTTAGATTCATTGATTGTTGGGGATATTATTGAGCTGCCTTAACATGATGTATTAACATGTTTTTGTGATTTTTCTGAGGCCTATGAATATATGTGTGCTAGTCGATTGCTGGAATTAAAAACATTTAGATAGTTGCATTTGCATGGTGGGTAGTTTTTCATTGTGTTTTGTGATTTGTTGCTTGAGGACACACAACGATTTAAGTTTGGGTGTATTTCATGATTGGGTAATATACCCACGAATCGGATATACTTGAGCTTAAATTTGTGTATTCTCGAGTCTTTCAGTAGCATTTTTACTGTGTTTAAGTTTTGTTTTGCAGATTTGGGACCGTGGGAGCGAACGAGGGATTTTAAGCTACAAAATGGTAAATTTCAGAAGGCCAGCGCCGGGGCGCTGGGCCGTGTCAGTGGTTGACCAAGGCGCGTGTGTTGACTATCCGGTTGACTTGATTATTGGAGGCTATTGGAGAGGTTGTTTTGGAAAAAGGAGTGTGGGACAAATTAAGTTGTATATAAGGGTTATTTCTATTGAAGGAGGGCACGGATCGAGAGAATTGAAGACTGATCAAGGAACAAGAGGAGATTTAAGAGATTTGGGACTTAGAGTTTTCTTCTTCTTCATTCTTTTAATTTGTGTAATTCATTAAGGATGATTTTTTAATTATTGTTGATTTTAATTTCCGTTATGAACTAATTCCTTTAATTAAGATTCCAATTGAACCTTTTATGGTTATGAATTAATTATTTGATTTATTCTAATTATTTATGTTGAAGTGAATTGTTCATCTTGCTTTGTACTGATTGATTAATTATCTGGCCAATAATTACCTTGTTACTCTAGAAGGAATTGAAAGAGGAATTCTAGGGTTAGAACTGGGCATGGTGACATGTGACTTAGTTATTTGCACTGTGAATAATTAGGTTTGTGAATAGAATGGAAATATCTGATCGCCACATGTAACATATAAGGAATTGGGATTGAAAAGAGTTTAATTCAATTGTTTTGCATAGGAATATAGCAAGATTAATATGGGTTAAATAGAAGGCAATTGATCACCTGGAAAAGGACTTTTGGCACTTGAGAATTCCTGTTAACAATTCAGTAGACATAATAATTGGGATAATTGATTTATAGTTCATAATTGGGGATATTGGAGTCTTAATCTTTATTTATCTGAATACACTCAAATCATAGTTTTGTTTATTTGATTTAATTTAGAATAATCTCTTTTAATTGTTTAATTTAGTTTTATCAATTCGGAAAATCACAATTTATGGTTGTTTAAATAAATTGGATTGATATAGTGCTAGTAGTTGGAATTTATTAATTAGAATTCTCTGTGGGATCGACACTCTATCTTGTCACTTTATTACTTGTTGACCGTGTATACTTGCACGTATTCATTGATTGCGAAATCGACCAACACCCATTTTCTTATAATTATTATTCTATTTAATAAATGGTTAAATTGCTAAAAGGTTAAAGTTAAGGGTGATATTTGAAAATTTTGCAAAGTAAGCAAGTTGATATAAAATATTTGATTGGTCGGGGAATATTCATTTTAACAGGGAATATCCGTACGACGACACAATCATTGGTGGACCCCACAACGGAAGTATTATCGTAGATAGAAAACGACAGAAATGTCTTTTTATAAAAATAACAGCGAAAGTTTTACCGTTAAACTGTTGAACTACCCGGTGGTAAAGAAATGCGAAATCTGGCGTGGTTGCGTAGTAGCTTTACCGGTATTGATTATTGATGCTTACGCAAGAAGCCACTCAGTTTACTCAATTATTGCTACAGTAATTATTGCATAGTATCTCACGTTATATGATTCAATTATTGTCACAGTATCATCTGCATAATATTTTATATTATTAAATCAATAATTGAGACAACAAAGTTATTCATATTATTATTTGCAATATTGATGATGTTTAGAAAGTTCTGTCAATGAGAGGTTTGATCACCTAATTGCGCGCCAATAGAGAGAAATCTTTATCGGAAAGCCCCCTCTTTCCTGGGAATGATCTGGTTGTTAAATATTGTGAGTTATAATATTAATAATGAATAATTGTTGAAGTATTGAGAATGTGTTTATTGAAGATAAGTGAATTACAAAGGTTAGAGGGGAATAATGCAAACTTGGAAAACTTTAGGGGTACTAAAGTGTAATAAGTTAAATCAATCTGGACCGTCGGTGATGGTTTTAAAAGTAAATCAATTAGGATCGTTAGTTGTGGTTTTAATAGTAATCAATCTGGACAGTTCGTTCAAATAGTAAATCAATCTAGACCATTCGTGAAATAGTTATTATTTAGGTTATGTTTGATTTCCTCTTATTGGCTCTTAATGGATTTGCCTCTGATTCGGTCAGAGGAAAATCTTGTTTGCAAAATTATTTTTCCCTATTAATGGCTCTTAATTGATTAGACATAAAAATTAATCTATACTATTCAGAGGAACCTCTGAGCGAGAAATTTTTTTTGGGACAATAATAACCTCTCTTTTATCCCAAATCAAACCTAGAGATCGGCTGCTTCTTCTTCTCTCCTTCACTTGGCGTTCTTCTTTGCTTCTCCTTCAAGGCGTTCTTTGCTTCTTTGTCTTCTTTTTGCTCGTAATCTTCTCTCCTTCTTCATCTATTGTTCGTTATTATCAATTCTCACCATGATTTTAACTTTGCACGGAGTTCATCTGATTTTTTTTTGCCCTTCTAATTTCTGTCGGGAGTAATTAAATGAAAGCAAGGTAAATAGCTATGTATAATCAATTGAGGAGTTTCTATTTAGTTTTTGTACTTGTAGCCGAAGCAAGGTAAAACACTTGCAGACACTTAAGACTTGCCATGTTTGACTTTATTCATCAAAATGATACAGAATGGTAGAACTTGGCCCACAATTTAACTTAAAAAAGTTCCCTTTTTATGAATTTAGGTAGTCATACTCATATAGATGTAACATACATTTATTAAAGTAACAATTTTCATTCGGTAAAATTTTTTGATCCAGAAATGGAAAGTTTGGAATTACATAAATGCTTAGAATCTGTATGTGTTCATCTCAGTTCCTTATTCTTCCCTGGTCTTTCTTTTCTTCATCGTATAATTGATCTCTATTTTTTTCTCAACCTCATTCTCAAGTTCAGTTGAATTGCAAAACTGAAAGTTAGTATATTGGATTTGGTTGTACATGTAATTGGTTGCTATGGACTGAATTAGAAATATGGAGCTAGTATGTGTTGTGCGGTGCTATAAGGAGGAAAAACATTGATGAAAACTTAAGTAATTGGCTATGAATTCAGTCCTTGAAATGGGCGCTCGCATTATGTTTGATTAAATTCCTAAAAGAGAGATTTTGCCTAAAAATCTAAAATTAGGAGAAGTTAAGACCCGAGATGTTAGATTTATGGTTGAACAATTAAGCTACCGACCTACTATAATTTGTTCTTTATTGTTCAAACTATTTAAATGTTTATTTTTTATTGTTTAAACCTTTTATAATCTATGTACTTTAGGTATGGAACAAACTAGTGAAACTCAAATGAAGGAAGCGAAGCAACTGTTTGAAGTTAATTTAATTTGTATGGTTGAATTATTATGCTATGTTGATATTTTTGGGACATGATACTATGTTTGAAGTTAATTTAATTTGAACGTTTTCATTTTTATTTTACCATATTGTGGTCAAAATATTATAAATATGTATTTAAAATACTATTAGGACCTTCGATTATCAAAGCAGGTTTTTTTAAAGCGCTCGAGAGGGTTAAAATGGTAAAATACTGTTATTCAGACATTTTGGAAAAATTAATTATCAAACAACAATTTTTCATTCAGACACAATTCTATTCAGATACTCTATATTATTCAGACGTCTAAACTGTTCAGATCTTAACACTCAGTATTATCAAACACCACCTTAGTCATTTCTCCTATAAATAGAAGCTTAATTCTTCTTTCATTCTCACCAATTCACTAAGACTCACAAGAGAAACTATAGAGAGCTAGAAGAAGAGTATTCTGCTACTTCACTATTACAGTATCCAGTCTTCTACTAAGGTAAGGGGTATTATTTCTTTCGTATTCATGAGGAATACTATTTTTCTTATTCATCCTTTAATATGTCGGAATAACCTGTCTATGCGGATTACGTACCGTATGACAGGTGAAAATCCATTTGCAGTTTTGTATGTTATTTCTTTTCATATCTTAAATCTAAACTTACCATGGTAAGTATTGCTTCTATAATCCTTGAAATTACTGGAATATCTTTGAGTTTTGCGCTTCATCCAGTATCATTTCATTGGAATATTGATATGAACTCTCTTATTAAATATCAATATTTTCACCGGGATTTCGCGGGTTACTATTCACCTAGTTACTATTCACTCAAATATCATTAACTCGGGTATTCGGGCACTTTTTACTATATACGGGGTACTATTCCCGAAGTACTATTCACATGGTACTATTCACGGGCTACTATTCACCGAAAAAAGTTATTTCTTTACTGTCCAAATTATTTTTGATACATGGATATTATTCTTGATATTTACTCCACAAAGCAGTATCATGTTGGTAATTTGGACATTATTAAATTCTGGATAAATTAAATTATAAATCTTTAAAATTTATCCTTTGCTTTTATTTAATTGAATTCTTTTATCATTGTTATAATCCTCATGCTTATATTGTGATGAAAGTCATATTTGGCTTACATGCATAGATGGACTGTTGATTGGTATGATTGTGACCAGGGATCATTCGGTACCCGTTGCCTCGCATTGATGACATGTTTGACCAGTTGCAAGGCGCCAAATTCTTTTCAAAGATCGATCTTCGTTCCGAATATCATCAGTTAAAGATTAAAACCGATGACATCCCAAACACTGCTTTCAGAACTCGGTACGAGCATTATGAATTCCTAGTCATGTCTTTTGGATTGACTAATGCTCCTGCTGCTTTCATGGATATGATGAACCGAGTATTCAAGGAATATTTGGATCATTTTGTAGTCGTCTTTATTGATGACATCCTCATATATTCCAAAAGCCGTGAAGATCATGAGCAACACTTAAGGCTGATACTCCAAAAGCTTCGTGAAAACAAGCTTTATGCTAAGTTAAAGAATTGCGAGTTTTGGCTTGAGGAAGTAGCATTCCTTGGGCACGTGATATCAAATCATGGAATATCTATTGACCTGGCAAAGATTGAAGCAATTCAAAGCTGGGAGCAACCTAAGACAGTGATCGAAGTACATAGCTTTCTCGCTTAAGCTGGTTATTATCGGAGATTCGTGGAAGGATTTTCTCGAATCGCAACTCCATTAACTCAGCTGACTCAAAAAGATACAAAATTCGGTTGGAGTGAGGAATGTGAAAAGAGTTTTCAAGAACTCAAGAGGAGACTCATTTCAGCACCTGTTCTGACAATACCATCTGGCTCGGAGGAATTTGTCATCTACAGTGATGCTTCGGGAAAAGAGTTAGGATGTATTCTCATGCAACATGAGAAAGTCATAGCATATGCCTCTCGACAACTCAAAGAATATGAGTGGAATTATCCTACTCATGATCTAGAGTTGGCAGCTGTTGTCTTCGCACTTAAAATTTGGAGGCATTACCTGTATGGGGTGAAAGTGGAGATCTATACGGATCATAAAAGTCTCAAATATTTCTTCACTCAAAAGGAACTCAACATGCGGAAACGACGTTGGCTCGAGCTGTTGAAAGATTATGATCATACCATTCAATACCATCCTGAAAAAGTGAACGTGGTAGCTGACGCATTGAGTAGAAGATTATATGTGGGTACGAGTGCGATATTGTCAACGTAAAGGCCCATTTTGTATGACTTGCATAGGATGGAGATAGAGTTAAAGACTCCATGGACCCACGTGATGATGACAAATATATGAGTAGAACCGACTTTAATTGATAAAGTTAAAGCTGCTCAAGCTGCGGACCTGGAGCCGATGCATACGAAGGAGAAAGTACAAGAATGTGCTATTCCGGAAGCAAAAATCGATGAAGAAGGAATAATTTGAGTCAACTCTAGACTTTGTGTTCCAAACGACCCTAATTTAAAGTATAAGATCATAATGGAGGCGCGCAACACACCGTTTGCAATCCATCTTGGGAGTACCAAGATGTATCGTGATCTTCGACATACATTTTGGTGGAGCAATATGAAGATAGAGGTAGCGGTGTTTATCTCAAGGTGTCTAACTTGTCAACGAGTCAAGGCGGATCATCTAGTGCCAAAAAGTCCATTGCAACCACTTGAAATTCCAGAATGGAAGTGGGAGCACATTACCATGGATTTCGTTACTGGTCTTCCCTAAGGTTTCTCAAGGCATTGATGCGATTTGAGTCATTGTTGATAGATTGACCAAGTCTGCTAATTTCTTACCTATACGAGAAACTTATTCACTTGAACATCTTGCTTGTATGTACATAAATGAGATTGTAAGACTGCTTGGCATGCCAATATCCATAGTTTTTGATCGAGACCCAAGATTCACTTCACGATTTTGGGTTAGTTAAAAAAAGCTATGGGCACGGATTCTGATTTAGTTCGGCATATCATCCTCAAACGGATGGGCAGTCGGAGAGGACTATTCAAACTCTTGAAGATTTATTAAGACTCTGTGTCCTTGACTTCAAAGGAAGTTGAGACAAGTTCTTACCATTAGTGGAATTCTCTAATAAAAACAGTTATCAAGCAAGTATAGGCATGGCTCTATTTGATGCGTTGTATGGAAGAAAGTTTCGTTCTCTAGTATGCTGGGACGAGGTGGGTGAAGCAACGTTGTTAGGGCCGGAGTTGGTACGTATGACTATAGAAAATATTCAAATGATCCGACAACGTATAAAAACCTCACAATATCGACAAAAGAGTTATGCAGATCTTCATCGGAAGGACGTGGAATTCAATGTTGGAGAACATGTGTTGTTACGTGTTGCTCCATGGAAAGGAGTTACAAGATTTGGAAAGAGAGGAAAGCTAAATCCTTGATTCATTGGGCCATTCGAAATCTTCGATCGAGTAGGAACTGTGGCTTATAGACTCGCGTTACCACCAAGTATGTCTCGTGTTCATTATGTTTTTCACATATCTATGTTACGTAAATATGTGGAAGACCCGAACCATATTATTGAGTTAGAACCGGACGAAATAGCAGAAGATTTAACGTATGAAGAGGTACCTGTTAAAATCTTGGATAAGAAGGAACGTCTTCTACGCTCCAAGGTTATACCTCAAGTCAAAGTTTTGTGGAGAAACCACGATGTTGAGGAAATGACATGGGAGTTAGAATCTGAAATAAAATCAAAGTATCCTCACTTCTTCGTCATACTAGGTACGTACACTAATTTCGAGGACTAAATTTCATAAGGAGGGGAGGTTGTAAGACCCCGAATTATATGAAATGAAAGTATCCAATTTTTTTATAATTATTATTCTATTTAATAAATGGTTAAATTGATAAAAGGTTAAAGTTAAGGGTGATATTTGAAAAATTTTCAAAGTAAGCAAGTTGATATAAAATATTCGATTGGTCGGGGAATATTCATTTTAAGAGGGAATATCCAAACGACGACACAATCATTGGTGGACCCCACAACAGAAGTATTGTCGTAGATAGAAAATGACAGAAATATCTTTTTATAAAAATAACGATGAAAGTTTTACCGTTAAACTGTTGAACTACCCGGTGGTAAAACTACGAGAATACGCTGTGTGGCGATAGTTGTAGTACACGGTATTGATTATTGATGCTTACGTAAGAAACCACTCAGTTTACTCAATTATTGCTACTGAAAGAATTGTTACATAGTATCTCACGTTATTTGATTCAATTTATCGTCACAAGATTATCATCATAATATTTTATATTATTAAATCAATAATTGAGACAATAAAGTTATTCATATTATTATTTTTAATATTGACGATGTCTAGAAAGTTCTGTCGAGGAGAGGTTTGGTCACCTAATTGCACGCCAATAGAGAGAAATTCTTATCGAAAAGCCCCCTCTTTCCTGGGAATGATCTGGTTGTTAAATATTATGAGTTCTAATATTAATGATGAATAATTTTTGAAGTATTAAGAATGTGTTTATTAAAGATAAGTGAATTATGAAGGTTAGAGGGGAATAATGCAAACTTGGAAAACTTTAGGGGTACTAAGTGTAATAAGTTAAATCAATCTGGACCATTGGTGGTGTTTTTAATAAATTAAATCAATCTGGACCGTCGGTGGTGGTTTTAAAAGTAAATCAATCTGGATTGTCGGTTGTGGTTTTAATAGTAATCAATCTGGATCGTCCATTCTAATAGTAAATCAATCTGGACCGTTCGTGAACTAGTTACTATTTAGTCATTTCTCCTATAAATAGAAGCTTAATTCTTCTTTCATTCTCACTAATTCACTGAGACTCACAAGAGAAACTATAGAGAGAGAAACTATAGAGAGCAAGAAGAAGAGTATTCTGCTACTTCACCATTGTAGTATCCAGTTTTCTACTAAGTTAAGGGGTATTATTTGACGCCCCCAAAACAGGTATACATCACCCATCTTGGGTCACCAGATACATGGTACAGAATTCAAATACAATCTTAAATATACAACATGAGCTGTGAGTTTTAATACAAACATTGTCTTCTAGACAGCATTAAAACTCAAAATAAGTCCTCAATACATTTATTAACACACTATTTCACAGAATAGTGAGGACTACTAATGCTATCCTTCAGGACCGTCACTCTCGGTTCCCGACTAGTCCCTGCTACGTTCTCATTTCCTGAAGAGAACAGTGAAAGAAAGGGTGAGCTCAACTAGCCCAATAAGAAATATTATGACTAAGATAATGCAAAATAAATTATCGTTAGCCTTCAACAGTGTTAAACTGATACAATATAACAAACATCAAGTTTAACTGCAACGGAACAAGCAATCCATTAGAAGAGTCAAGTAGAGAATAAAATTTACTATCTTCTATGATTTAAAAGGTTTTTCATCACTTTTATAGCTGAGACTCAACTTAATAAATAATCCACATCATCAAATCATCCCTGCACCACAGGCCAAGGATATTCTTTAATATCACGACCACGAATTATCCATGTACCACGGGTCAAAGATAATCGTGTTTTCATCAACGGTCCTGATCATGCCATAAAACAATTCATCTTTGCACCCTTGGCCGAAGAGAATCTATAGCCATAATCATACCAAAAACTGTTCATCAATGCACTACGGGCAAATGAGGACTTTTTTCACATCATTTGTAACATTACGGTCATGATTATACCGAAATAATCCCTGGTCATAATCATACCAAGTCCATCTATGCACTACAGGCCACATATGACTTTCAATATAATATCAACATGAGGATGATGACAATAATTCAATAAAACAAGTTCAAGAATTAATTTATCCAGGAACCAATAACGTCTAAATTGTCAACATGATACTTCTTTGTAGAGTAAAATTTAAGAATGCTCGGAAGAATATTTCCATGAAAGATCTTTGGATGAAGCGCAAATATCAAGGATATTCCACTAATTTCATGGAGTATAGAAGTCAAAACTTTAACCAACCGAGTATAATAAAGAATGGAATAACAAAAAAAATCGGCATGTATGCAGATTGCCTCGCATGACAAAAGTTATTCCAATAAATAATAATAACGGAACGGTCAAAGTAAAATTGCACCATACGATGTTCCAACAGAATAATAAAGAATGGAATAACAACGAAATCACCATGCATGCGGTACTTCACATGAGCAAAGTTATTCCAACGAGAATACTAAATAACGGAACCGGTCGTAAGCGTAATGTGCACCTATTGAGGGTATTCAACAGAATAATAAATAACGGAACTAGGTCAGGCGTAAAATGTCTGAACAAGATATTCCAATGAATAATAAATAATGGAACTAGGTCCGGTAAATACGACGCATGGATATTAAACGAATAATAAATAATGGAACCCGGTCCCGAAACGAACGCACGTGAGCGAGGATATTCCAACAGAATAATAAATAATGGAACCAAGTCCGACGTAAACGCACAGACATGATATTCCAACAGAATAATAAAGAATGAAATATTAGAAGAATTTCACCATGTTTGCGGTACTTCGCATAAACAGGTTATTCCAACATAATAATAAAGAATGGAATAACAGAAGAATTTCACCAAGTATAGGGTATCCCGCGTATATAGGTTATTCCAACAAAATAATAAAGAATGGAATAACAGAAATTCTCTTCACGAATAAGAAAGAAAGAATACCCCTTACGAGTACAACAAATAATATCCCCTACTTTTGAAAGAAGAGTATTATTTGACCTGGTATGAGGATATACTCGAAAAAAAAACTTATACTACGCTCAAAGCTTTCTTAAACTATAAAGAAATACGCTCAAGATAATAGAAGAAGAACTCTCTCTATAGTTTCTCTCTCTCTAGAGTTTGATGAAATTCGTAAGAAATAATGAATGAATGAACTTCTATTTATAGAAGAATGGATTGCATAGTAACTAATTCATGAGCGGTCAGATTGATTTACTTTAATTTGATGGATCATATTTAAAGCAAAATCTTTTAAATAAAATATAATATATTCTATTTATAATCTAATAAAACGAATAACTTTATAAAAGATTTTAATATGCAAACACTATGCAGGCACTATGCAAACACTATGCATAATAAAATATAATATATTCTAATTATTGTCTAATAAAATGAGATAACTTTATAAAAGTATTACATTTTATATAAAAAGATTTTACTATACAAAACACTATCTGAGATACTTTATACAACACTACGCATAATAGAATATAATATATTCTATTTATAGAATAACTTTATAAAAGTATTACTTTTTATATAAAATGATTTTACTATGCAAAAAACACTATGCAGACACTCATGCAACACTATGCATAATAAAATATAATATATTCTATTTATAGAATAACTTTATAAAACTATTCATTTTATATAAAAACTTTTTTACGTTTTATTACATTAATAATACCAATAAAACAAAAGCGGTGACTTATCACGTTAAAATCAATAATCAATACCGTGTGCTACTATGAAACCACGCGTATTACTGTACTTTTACTACCGAGTAGTTCAACAGTTTTAACGGTAAAACTTCCGCCGTTATTCTCATAAAAATATTTTTGTCGTTTTCTCCATCAGACAATAATTCCGTTGTGGGATCCACCAATGATTGTACCGTCGTACGGATATTCCCCGATAAAAAGAATATTTCCCGACCAATTGAATATTATACAACAACATACATACTTTTTAAAATTTATAAATACTACCCACAACTATAACATTATCTCAAATCCACACCATAATATTAAAAAAAATATTTTGAGAAAATTAAATCTTTATTCATAAAATTTAGGGTCTCACAATCTCCCCTCCTTATGAAATTTTGCCCTCGAAATTTACGTACGTACGTGGTATGTCGAAGAGGTGAAGATACCTTGACTTCATTTCAGATTCTAATTCTTGAGGTATAACCTTTGAGTGTTGAATACGATCCAAGATTTTAACATGTATCTCCTCATACGTTAAATCTTCTGCTATATCGTTTAGTTCTAATTTAATAATGTGGTTCGGGTTGTCCACATATTTACGTAACATCGATACATTAAAAACGTTATGAACACGCGACATACTTGGCGGTAAAACGAGTCTATAGGCCACAGTTCCTACTTCATCGAGGATTTCAAATGGGCCAATTAAATCGAGGGTTGAGATTTCCTCTCTTCGTCGATTCTTGCTTTGAGAATAACGCCCTCTTGAACCTTCTTCTTCACATTCATCAGCTCTGAGTATGTATCTTGAGCGGCTTTAACTTTATCGATTAAAGTCGATTCTAATCGTATATTCGTTATCTTCACATGGGTTCGTATATTCGCACTTGTAACCGCATACAATCTTCTACTCAACGCGTCAGCTACCACGTTCGCACTTCCATGATGATATTGCATGGTACGATCGTAATCTTCAACAGGTCGAGCCAACGTCTTTGGCATGTTATACGTTCGTTTTAGTTGAAGAAATATTTAAGGGTTTTAAGAAATGGGTTTTGTACTGGGGTCAATACAAAATTCGATTTCACGTTCTAGGGGTAGGCTAATAAGTCTTCAAGAATACGTCAGGAAATTTATTAATGATAAGAATATCATTCAAAACTGTGACCCTCAACCAAGACTTGGATAGCACATGTAATGAAGGTTTCTCCCAATGGAGTTTCAATAGATAAGTCAAAGTCTAATTTCTCAGGAGTCAAATTTAAACGTTGAGCGCAAGTAAGAGAGATAAAAGAATGGGTAGAATCGGTATCTAATATGGTATAGACTTCGCAAGAATTTATAATTAACTAACCCGTGCTAACTTCGTTCGGGTCACTCACTTTTTGAGAAGTCACAAAAAACGCTCTTCCTGAAACCACCGACTTTGTTTTGTCCATATCCGCCTTTGGTTCCACCATCCCAGCTAGACTTGATTTTGGTGCACGACAAAATCGAGCTAGTTGACCTTCTCTTCCTGAAATTTCCACTTCTATTATCTTGGCCATGATTACCACTGAAGTGGTTACCATTCTTAGCATGATAATTTCCCCCACGATGGTTATCATTGTTAGATGGCCAGATTACACCCGGTATGATTATTATCGTGTTGTTGGCCGTTACCTTTTAGTTGAGCTGACTCAACGGTCTCATGTGCTTCATTGCTTATCTCAATATTTTCAGATGTCATTCGTAAACACTGTCACAAAACAAGGGTTAATTAATATATCACATATTATCCCTATACTCTGACCGACCAATTAAATACCAAATAAACTTAGGTAGGTCATACTATGCGAAGGAATTCCCGTCTCTCCCCTCCTAGTTCTTGTCTCACATCTCAGCCAGGGATCATATCCCTAAGCTTTGATACCAACTGTGACGTCCCCAAAATAGGTATACATCACCCATCTTGGGTCGCTAGATATATGGTACAGAATTGAAATACAATCATAAATATACAATATGAGCTGTGAGTTTTAATACAAACATTATCTTCTAGACAGCATTAAAACTCAAAATAAGTCCTCAATACATTTATTAACACACTATTTCACAGAATAGTGAGTACTACTAATGCTATCCCTCGGACCGTCACTCTGGTTCCCGACTAGTCCTCGCTACGTTCTCATTTCTGAAGAAAACAATGAAAGAAAAAGGCGAGCTCAACTAGCCCAAGAAGAAATATTATGACTAAGATAATGCGAATAAATTATCGTTAGCCTTCAATGATCTTAAAGCGATACAATATAACAAACATCAAGTTTAACTATAGCGGAACAAGCAATCCATTAGAAGAGTCAGTAGAGAATAAAATCTACTATCTTCTATAATTTAAAAGGTTTTCATCACTTTTATAAAGTTGAGACTCAAACTTAATAAATAAACCACATCATCAAATCATCCCCGCACTAAAGGCCAAGGATATTCTTTAGTATCACGACCACGAATTATCCATGCACCACGGGACAAAGATAATCGTGTTTTCATCAACGGCCCTAATCATGCCACAAAATAATTCATCTTTGCACCCTTGGGCGAAGAGAATCTATAGCTATAATCATACCAAAAGCTGATTCATCAATGCACTACGGCCAATGAGGACTTTTTTCACATCATTTGTAACATTACGCCATGATTATACAGAAATAATCCACGGTCATAATCATACCAAGTCCATCTATGCACTCTGAAGCCACAGATGACTTTCAACATAATATCAACATGAGGATGATGATGATGATTCAATAAAACAAGTTCAAGAATTAATTTATCCAGGAACCAATAACGCCTAAATTGTCAACATGATACTTCTTTGTAGAGTAAAATTTAAGAATGCTCGAAGAATATTTCCATGAAAAGATCTTTGGATGAAGCGCAAATATCAAGGATATTCCACTAATTTCATGGAGTATAGAAGTCAAAACTTTAACCAACTTAGTATAATAAAGAATGGAATAACAAAAAAAATCACCATGATGCGGTGCGGTACATAGACATATTAAAGGTTATTCCAATAAAATAATAATAACGGAACCAGTCGGCAAAATTAAGACCGCAAGCATGATGTTCCAATGTAAGAATAATAAAGAATGGAATAACAACAAGAAATCACCATGCATGCGGTACTTGCGTGTAGGCGGAGTTATTCAACAAGAATACTAAATAACGGAACTAGGTCGGGGCGTAATATGCACCGGCGGGATATTCCAATGAGAATAATAAATAACGGAACCAGTCCGGTGTAAAAGCATATGAACAAGATATTCCAGCAGAATAATAAATAATGAAACCGTGTTAAAGGCGAAAGCACCTTGACGGGATATTCCGACGAATAATAAATAATAGAACCGGTCCCCGGCGAACGCAGATAGGATATTCCGACAAATATAATAAATAATGGAACCGAGTAAAGGCGTAAACGCATGACAAGATATTCGACGAGAATAATAAAGAAGCGGAATATTAGAAGAATTTCACCATGTATGTATGCGGTATCGCATAAGCAAAGTTATTCTAACATAATAATAAAGAATGGAATAATATAAGAATTTCACCAAGTATAGGGTATCCAGCGTATCTGAGTTATTCAATGAATAATAAAGAATGGAATAACATAAGTTCTCTTCACGAATAAGAAAGAAAGAATACCCCTTACGAGTACAACAAATAATATCCCCTACCTTTGAAAGAAGAGTATTACATTGGTAATGAGGATATACTCGAAGAAAACTTGTACTTATACTCAAAGCTTTCTTAAACTCTAAAGAAATACGCTTAAGATAAAAGAAGAAGAACTCTCTCTATAGTTTCTCTCTCTAGAGTTTCAGTGAATTCGTAAAAAATAATGAATGAATGAGCTATTTTAGAAGAATGGACTGCATAGTAACTAATTCATGAACGGCCCAGATTGATTTACTTTAATCTGACAATCCATATTTAAAGCAAAATCTTTTAAATAAAATATAATATATTCTATTTATAATCTAATAAAATGAATAACTTTATAAAAGATTTTTACTACGCAGCACCTATATCATAATAAAATATAATATATTCTAATTATTGTCTAATAAAAAAGATAACTTTATAAAAGTATTACATTTTATATATAAAAAGATTTTTTACTATGCAAAACACTATGTAGACACTATGCAACACTACGCATAATAGAATATAATATATTCTATTTATAGAATAACTTTATAAAAGTATTACATTTTTATATAAAAAGTTTTTACATTTTATTACATTAATAATACCAATAAAACAAAAGCTGAGTGACTTATCACGTAAAAATCAATAATCAATCTTTGTGCTACTGCTTATGCCAGACATGCGTATTCTTTACTACTACTAAGAGTAGTTCAACGGTTTTAATGGTAAAACTTACAGTTATTCTCATAAAAATATTTTTGTCGTTTTTCTCCATCAAACAATAATTCCATTCATGGGATCCACCAATGATTGTCAGAATGGTCGTCGGATATTCCCGACAAAAAGAATATTCCCGACCAATCGAATATTATACAACAACTTGCATATTTTTCAATATTTATAAATACTACCCACAACTATAACATTATCTCAAATCCACACCATAATTTTAAAAAAAATATTTTGAGAAAATTAAATCTTTATTCATAAAATCTGGGGTCTCACAATCTCCCCTCCTTATGAAATTTTGCCATCGAAATTTACGTACGTACCTGGTATGTCGAAGAGGTGAAGATACCTTGACTTTATTTCAGATTCTAATTCTTGAGGTATAACATTTGAGTGTTGAATATGATCCAAGATTTTAACACGTATCTCATACATCGTTAAATCTTCTGCTATATCGTTTAGTTCTAATTTAATAATGTGGTTCGGGTCGTCCGCATATTTACGTAATATCGATACGTTAAAAACGTTATGAACACGCGACATACTTGGCGGTAAAACGAGTCTATAGGCCACAGTTTCTAATTCATCGAGGATTTCAAATGGGCCAATTAAATCGAGGGTTGAGATTTCCTCTCTTCATCGATTCTTGCTTCTAGAATAACGCCCTCTTGAACCTTTTTCTTCACATTCATCAACTCTGAGTATGTAGCTTGAGCGGCTTTAACTTTATCGATTAAAGTCGATTCTAATCGTATATTCGTTATCTTCACGTGGGTTCGTATATTCGCACTTGTAACCGCATACAATCTTCTACTCAACGCGTCAGCTATCACATTCGCACTTTCACGATGATATTACATGGTACGATCGTAATCTTCAACAACTCGAGCCAACGTCTTTGGCACGTTATACGTTCGTTTAGTTGAAGAAATATTTGAGGGTTTTAAGAAATGGGTTTTGTACTGGGGTCAATACAAAATTCGATTTCACACTCTAGGGGTAGGCTAATAAGTCTTCAAGAATACGTCAGGAAATTTATTAATGATAAGAATATCATTCAAAATTGTGACTCTCATCCAAGACTTGGATAACACATGTAATAAAGGTTTCTCCCAACGGAGTTTCAATTGATAAGTCAAAGTCTAATTTCTCAAGAGTTAAATTTAAACGTTGAGCGCAAGTAAGAGAGATAAAAGAATGCGTAGAACCAATATCTAATAAGGTATAGACTTCACAAGAATTTATAATTAACTAACCCGTGCTAACTTTGTTCGGGTCACTCACTTTTTGAGAAGTCACGAAAAACGCTCTTCCTGAAACCACCGACATTGTTTTGTCCGTATCCGCCTTTGGTGCCACCATCCCAGTTAGACTTGATTTTAGTGCACGACAAAATCGAGCTAGGTGACCTTCTCTTCTTGAAATTTCCACTTCTATTATCTTGGCCATGATTACCACTGAAGTGGTTACCATTCTTGGCATGATAATTTTCCCCACGATGGTTATCATTGTTCCGATGATCGTTGCCACCGGTATGATTATTATCGTGTTGTTGGCCGTTACCTTTTAGTTGAGTTGACTCGATGGTCTCATGTGCTTCATTGCTTATCTCAATATTTTTAGATGTCATTCGTAAACACTGTCACAAAACAAGGGTTAATTAACATATCACATATTATCCCTATACTCTGACCGACCAATTAAATACCAAATAAACTTAGGTAGGTCATACTAGCGAAGGAATTCCCCGTCTCTCCTCTCCTAGTTCTTGTCTCTTATCTCACCCATGGATCATATCCCTAAGCTTTGATACCAACTGTGAGGCCCCCAAAATAGGTATACATCACCCATCTTGGGTCGCCAGATACATGGTACAAAATTCAAATACAATCATAAATATACAACGTGAGCTGTGAGTTTTAATACAAACATTGTCTTCTAGACAACATTAAAACTCAAAATAAGTCCTAAATACATTTATTAACACACTATTTCATAGAATAGTGAGGACTACTAACGATATCCTCTAGACCGTCACTCCGTTCCTCGACTAGTCCCTGCTACGTTCTCATTTCATGAAGAGAACAATGAAAGAAAGGGTGAGCTTAACTAGCCCAGTAAGAAATATTATGACTAAGATAATGCAGAATAAATTATCGTTAGCCTTCAACAGTGTTAAACTGATACAATATAACAAACATTAAGTTTAACTGCAGCGGAACAAGCAATCCATTAGAAGAGTCAAGTAGAGAATAAAATCTACTATCTTCTATGATTTAAAAGGTTTTTCATCACTTTAATAGTTGATACTCAGCTTAATAAATAATCCACATCATCAAATCATCCCTGCACTACATGCCAAGGATATTCTTTAGTATCACGACCACGAATTATCCATACACCACGGGCCAAAGATAATCGTGTTTTCATCAACGGTCCTAATCATGCCATAAAACAATTCATCTTTGAACCCTTGGCCGAAGAGAATCCATAGCCATAATCATACCAAAAATAGTCCATCAATGCACTACGGGCCAATGAGGACTTTTTCCACATCATTTGTAACATTACGGTCATGATTATACCGAAATAATCCCTGGTCATAATCATACCAAGTCCATCTATGCACTACAGGCCACAGATGACTTTTAACATAATATCAACATGAGGATGATGACAATGATTCAATAAAACAAGTTCAAGAATTAATTTATCCAGGAACCAATAACGTCTAAATTGTCAACATGATACTTCTTTGTAGAGTAAAATTCAAGAATGCTCAGAAGAATATTTCCATGAAAAGATACTGGATGAAGCGCAAATATCAAGGATATTCCACTAATTTCATGGAGTATAGAAGTCAAATCTTTAACCAACTGAGTATAATAAAGAATGGAATAACAAAAGAAATCGGCATGTATGCGGTGCCCGCATGAGGTAAAGTTATTCAATAAAATAATAATAACGGAACCGGTCAAAGTGAAATTAAATGCATACATGATGTTCCAACAGAATAATAAAGAATGGAATAACAAAGAAATCACCATGCATGCGGTACTTCACATAGGCGAGTTATTCCAACGAATACTAAATAACGGAACAGTCAAAGCGTAATATACGCGAAAGGATATTCCAACAGAATAATAAATAACGGAACCAGTCCGGCGTAAAAGCGTCTGAATAAGATATTCCAGCGTAATAATAAATAATGGAACTAGGTCGGCGAAACGCATACAGACGAGGATATTAAAGCTGAATAATAAATAATGGAACCCGGTCCAACAGAACGCATAGACAAGATATTACGACAAAATAATAAATAATGGAACCGGTCCGGCAGAAAGCATATTGCGCGGATATTAAATGAGAATAATAAAGAAGCGAAATATTAGAAGAATTTCACCATATATGCGGATTGCAGCATAAGCAGAGTTATTCTAACATAAAAATAAAGAATGGAATAATGAAGAATTTCACCAAGTATAGGGTATCCCGCGTATATAGGTTATTCCAACAGAATAATAAAGAATGGAATAACATAAGTTCTCTTCACGAATAAGAAAGAAAGAATACCCCTTACGAGTACAACAAATAATATCCCCTATCTTTGAAAGAAGAGTATTCCGACTGGTAGGGCGAGGATATACTCGAAAAAAACTTGTACTATGCTCAAAGCTTTCTTAAACTATAAAGAAATACGCTCAAGATAATAGAAGAAGAACTCTCTCTATAGTTTTCTCTCTCTCTAGAGTTTCAGTGAATTCGTAAGAAATAATGAATGAATGAGCTTCTATTTATAGAAGAATGGACTGCATAGTAACTAATTCATGAACGGTCCAGATTGATTTACTTTAATCTGACGGTCCATATTTAAAGCAAAATCTTTTAAATAAAATATAATATATTCTATTTATAATCTAATAAAATGAATAACTTTATAAAAGATTTTAATATGCAAACACTATGCAGGCACTATGCATAATAAAATATAATATATTCTAATTATTATCTAATAAAAAATGAGATAACTTTATAAAAGTATTACATTTATATATAAAAAAATTTACTATCTGAAAACACTATATAGACACTATGCATAATAGAATATAATATATTCTATTTATAGAATAACTTTATAAAAGTATTACATTTTATATAAAAAGATTTTACTATATGCAAAACACTATGCAGATACTATGCAACACTACGCATAATAAAATATAATATATTCTATTTATAGAATAACTTTATAAAAGTATTCATTTTATATAAAAACTTTTTACATTTTATTACATTAATAATACCAATAAAACAAAAGCGGTGACTTATCACGTTAAAATCAATAATCAATACCGTGTGCTACTTATGAAACCACGCGTATTCTTTGTACTTTTACTACTTAAAGTAGTTCAAGCAGTTTTAAGCGGTAAAACTTCGCCGTTATTCTTATAAAAATATTTTTGTCGTTTTTCTCTATCCAAGCAATAATTACATTATGGGTCCACCAATGATTGTCTTGGTGCATGCGGATATTCCCGACCAATCGAATATTATACAACAACTTGCATACTTTTCAAAATTTATAAATACTACCCACAACTATAACATTATCTCAAATCCACACCATAATATTAAAAAAAAATATTTCAAGAAAATTAAATCTTTATTCATAAAATCTGGGGTCTCAGATATTATTTCTTTCATATTCATAAGGAATACGATTTTTCGTATTCATCCTTTAATATGTCGGAATAACATGTCTACGCGGATTACGTACCGTATGACAGGTGAAAATCCATTTGCAAATTCGTATGTTATTTCTTTTCATATCTTAAATCTAAACTTACTATGGTAAGTATTGCTTCTATAATCCTTGAAATTAGTGGAATAACTTTGAGTTTTGCGCTTCATCCAGTATCATTTCATTGGAATATTGATATGAACTCTCTTATTAAATATCAATATTTTCATCGGGATACTATTCACGGGTTACTATTCACTCAAATATTATTAACTCGGGTATTCGGGGCACTTTTTTATTATTTACGGGGTACTATTCCCAAAGTACTATTCATAGAGTACTATTCACAGGGTACTATTCATCAAAAAAAGTTATTTCTTTACTGTCCAAATTATTTTTGATACATGGATATCATTCTTGAATTTTACTCCACAAAGCAGTATCATGTTGACAATTTGGACATTATTAAATTTTGGATATTATTTATCCTTTGCTTTCATTTAATTGAATTCTTTTATCATTGTCATCATCCTCATGCTTATATTGTGATGAAAGTCATCTTTGGGGCGTCACATTATCTCTTCACTTTGCAAAAATTATTCTATGTTTTAGAGAAAGCTAAAGAGAACAAGAGAAAGCTTGAGATCTGGAGAATAAAGAGGGAAAGAGGGTTGGACCAAATGAGATGGGAAGGGAGACTAAGGATAGCAAGGATCAAGATTGATCAAGGCTAAGGAAGAAGAAGAACCAAGAAGGTTAAGATTTCAAACCTTCACTTTTTCATCTTCTTATTTTTCTTCTTTGAGTATTAGTTGTTGGTGGTTGGTTAATTGAAGGTCATGATGGACCTTGAAGTAATAAGGTGTATATAAAGGAGAACACTTTGTTAAAACACCTTCAAGATACATGTCAAGCAAACCAAATAATTAAAAAGTACGCCTAAGCATGATGATGGAAAACAATTGTTAATAGTTGGTCTATAAACGAACTTTAATATGTGTTGTCTATGTATTATTGTTTGATTCCTCAAAGGTGGAATCATATATATATATATATATATATATATATATATAAGATGGCAAGGTGTTCCAAGTGGAACAGAGGAAAAATACGCCATAATGAAGTTATGTCAAAAATTTTCGTAAAAGACGTTAAAACGTGAAAGCTAGGAATGATTTATGAGCTACGTTAAGGGTATTTAACGCTTCTGGAAAGTTTTGATTTTCTAGGGGTTTTGTAGTTTGTAAAATAAGTGCGACGTAGGCTCAAGAACGAGCTCAATCTAACTTTATTTAATAGGTCACAATGTTCGGGTTTTACAACTCGAAACAAGGTAATATAACCTTATACACCTCGATTTTCTTCTCTTTTAGCTTCGTTCATGGATTAGATTTTAATTTTGAAGTCTGCCGATGTTCACATTTTATAGAATGAAAATTCTTAAATCATCCTTTAATTAATCTTTATTAAATTCGCCTTATATAGCTCTGAACAACGTAGCATAACGTTGCACGACTACTCGGCGTTCGGAAGTCGACACACGTTGGTTTACTTCCCATTTAGTCTAATTCATAATTTAGACTAACATTTCAAAGTCCCTCTATATTTTTTTACATTAACTTTTAATTCCGCCCCGAGCCCGCCAAGAGAAATCCTTATCTCTACAACTTTTTAAGTTTAAGTTTTTCCAAATTCCAAACGAAAAATGACTAAAATCCACATACGGACGATTTTCAACACCTCTATTACGACAAAATACTGATAAAACACCTCAGCATTTATTCCTTCATTTATAACCACAATAAATATGTCCATCATTTATATCCACATAAAATAAATATTTCTTTATCATATAAATCAATAACTAATTATTCACAAATAATATTACAGAATCATAATTATAATGACGGTGTCGTTCACAGGAAAGAGGGGCTTCAGATAAGGATTTCTCCTTATTGGCGTGCGATTAGGTGACCAAACCCCTTTCTGAAGCAGAACTTCCTTAGACATTGCCAATAATGCTATCTAACAATATTATTCAAATAATATGAATTATTGATCTGATAATGGAGATACTGTGCAATGACAATTATTGAAACAACAATAATATAAAATATCAACACAACAATTATTGAATCAATAAAATAAAATATTGAACAATAATTACTGTAATAATTATTGAGTAGTGCATTTTACGTAAGAATCAATAATTCAAAATAGTATGCAAAATCGTGTGCTCTTTGTGCAACCCAGACATCAGCGTATTTTAACCACTGGATATTCCAACAGTGTTAACGGTAACAACTACGCCGTTATTTGTAAAAACTCAAATTTTTCGTTTTCTTCATCCGACCGTTTTCCGTTATGGGGCTCACAAATGGTTGTGCCGTCGTACGAATATTCCCCGACCTCAACAATATTCCATGACCAAACGAATATTCCCTGACAACAATGAATATTTTATAACCACTTGCTTATTTTGCAAAACATGCACATTTCACCCATAGCCAAAGTATTATATCAAATTAACACTTTATTATTCAAAATAATAATAGAAGAAATTCAATTTTATTCATTAAAAAGTTGGGGTCTTACAGACGACATTTTGTTACTTAATTTGGGTGACCAACTTTTAAGAATTGAAAAATAGCTTTTATATAAGCAAAGTCCAAAGTATCATCTCTTCACTTTGCAAAATTATTCTAAGTGTTAGAGAAAGCTAAAGAGAACAAGAGAAAGCTAAAGAGAACAAGAGAATAAAGAGGGAAAGAGGGTCGGACCAAAGGAGATGGGAAGGGAGACCAAGGATAGCAAGGATCAAGATTGATCAAGACTAAGGAAGAAGAAGAACCAAGAAGGTTAAGATTTCAAACCTTCACTTTTTCATCTTCTTATTTTTCTTCTTTGAGTATTAGTTGTTGGTGGTTGGTTAATTGAAGGTCATGATGGACCTTGAAGTAATAAGGTGTATATGAAGGAGAACATTTTGTTAAAACACCTTCAAGATACATGTCAAGCAAACCAAATAATTAAAAAGTACGCCTAAGCATGATGATGGAAAACAAGCTGTTAATAGTGGTCTGTAAACGGACTTTAATATGTGTTGTCTGTGTATTATTGTTTGATTCCGAAAGGTGGAATCATATATATATGTAAGATGGCAAGGTGTTACAAGTGGAAACAGAGAAAAAAATACGTCATAACAAAGTTATGTCAAAATTTTTCGTAAAAGACGTTAAAACGTGAAAGCTATGAACGATTTCTGGGCTACGTTATGGGTATTTAACGCTTCTGGAAAGTTTTGATTTACTAGGGGTTTTGTAGTTTGTAAAATAAGTGTGACGTAGGCTCAAGAACGAGCTCAATTCGACTTTAGATGAGCAAATTACGTAAATTTGAAAATTTGAAATTTTGAAGTAGAAAAGAAAAATAATTATAAATTAAAACTAAATAGAATTAAAAAAGCTAAAGCCCAAAACATAAACGGTGTAAATATAAATTATGCTACTAAATTTTTCCTAAATAATGAATAAAAATATATCAAATGAACTAAAACTCCATGAAGAATAAAATATATGGAAATTCAAATTTTTCTTGTTATTTTCCACCGCATCAATCTCCCCTTCTTAGAAAAAATTTGTCCTCGAATTTTAAAGCGAACAAGTATCAAACACCAAGAATGAATCTTCAATCTTCGATCTTCACAGAATAAAATATTTCGTGCATTTTCTTCTTAAAAGATAATCTTGAAAATAAATGAGAGAAGACCAAAACCTTCCAAATTACCTAAATGACAAATAAATTTTAAATAATAACAAAATCAATAATTTTATGTCTTTGAATACTGGGATAATCCCATGACCAATTTTGTTTGTCGTAGTGTCCCTATCCATTATATCTCCATCCTTAAAATTTGTGACATTTTCTTTGATTTCCTCGGCAATGGGCAACTCGTTAAAAACTTGAGAGATTCTTCAACAGTAGTATTTTCAATCTTAGCTTCATAGCTTTCCTCCAAAACAATACCCTTGTGAACTTCCAAACATAATGTTTCTTTAATTTGCGGTGTACCAATGGGCTTTTGAAACTCACAATATGTAACCAAGTACTCTACCTGTTCATAACCATCAATCCCGTACTCATCCAATTCAAAATTTAGTTTTAGAGATTTCGTAATAATATGCATGTTTGACAATAAAACAAATAAATTCTCTTCTTTCCACAATAACGGCTGTAGACATTTTCAAAATCAAAATATTCAATATGCAAGTCATCCAATCATAACCAACCTAGCAATTTATGTGAAACATCCATAGACAAAACATGATAAATCACCTCAATTGTATACCTTTTAAATTTAATGGAACAACAAACTAATGTGAAACTGTAATTGAGGTATTATTAAGCCAAGAAATTTAAAAGGGATAAGGAATTGGTTCTGATTGGAGGTTTAATTCTTTCACAAGTTTGAGGGAAATTATGTTAAAATCACTATTTTTATTGAGAACAAGTTTGCACACCTTTATTTTGCAATGAACGCAAGTGTGGAAAGTAGATTCGAGTCGTGAGTCATTCTGTCGAAGCACTTTATGGATAAAAATGTTTTCGAGTATTAAAATTCACTGGACAAATTTTTTAGGGGCTGCTCGTTGCTTTCATGTACTATATATACTTAAATCAAAGTCAGAAGCCCGATCATGTACCTTCATCATTTTGGCCTGATTGCATACTGTTGGGCCATAATACTTTATGCATTTGGGCTTGACCGATTGGGCTCTTCCCTTAGACCATGGTACTTTACACGTTGGACCGATCCGAATGGGCCCATTCCTTGAGTTATATTTATTGTGTCTTAAATGTATTGGGCCTCTGATTTTGGGCTGATCCATTAGGCAAATAATATCTAAATACCAACTTTGACCGGTAATGATCATAAAGATAACATTTGACTGTTATCTCTGTCACCGTCTACATGACATTAATGAGGATGGGACTGTAATAGCCGGCGGTGGACAAAGAAGATGGAGTAGCAGGTGAATCACCGGAAATGGGGGGCTGTGTCAGGGGGGAGTGGGTGACACGAGAAACCGGGCTTGGAGTATATGTTAACATGGATCACACAAGAAAAAGGTAACAACTAATCAATTCATAATCTCTCTCAAGTCACTAGATATTTTATCCTCCATTGTTAACCTTGTGATACTTTGTCGACTCTTAAGCTGAGTTTATCCCCAACTGTCGAAGCCGTCAAGCTTTTGGTGTTGTCGTGTTTACTGTGCAGGATATTAGACGCGTGTTACGTGATTGAGGCGCGTGGAAAGATCTTGGCGTTAACATTGGCGCTAGAAGGAGGGGTGTGTTATAGTGTCCTTGACATTTTTTGTGGCGCCCCAAAATTAGGTATCGTCACCCATCTTGGGTCACCACTTACATGGTACATAAATTCAAATACAACTTACTAACCTAAGCGTAGGTGTACAATCGACATAAAGCGTGAGTTTGAATACAAATATTGTCTACTAGATATTATACAAACTCGAAAGGAGTCCTCATTACAACTATTATCACTTTATTTCACGCGAATAGTGAGGACTACTAATCTATCCATTTGGACCATTACTGCCGTTCCCAGGCTCGTCCCGGCTATGTTCTCATTTCACGAAGAGAACGGTGAAAGAAAAAGGTGAGCTCAACTAGCCCGATGAAATATTATGACTAAGATAATGCGAGAATAAATTATCATTAGCCAACCAATGAGTGTTAAGCGATAAAATACAATGAACAACCAATTTAAGCTATGCGGAATAAGCGATCCATTAAAAAAGTCAAGTAGAGAATAAAGTCTACTATCTTTTAGGTTTTAAAAGGTTTTCATCAATTTTTATCATTTGAGACTTCGACAATAAATAAACCACCACATCTAATCATCCACGAACCACGGTCAAGGATTTTCATCAAATTATCGATAATGGTGACTATCTTAGAATCACCCCACGGTCATAATCATACCAAAACTATCCATCAACGCATTACAGACCCTTTGAGGACTTTTGTCACATCATTTATATCAAGTCGTGATTATCTTAGAATGATCCACGAGGTCATAATCATACTAAGTTCATCTATCTTGCGTAAAGCGAAGATAACATAATATAACATGAGGATGATGACAATGACATAGTAATTCAATAAAACAAGTTCAAAGAATTATTTAATCCATGAATTATTAACGTCAAATTGTCGACATAATCTTTGTTTTAGTAGAGTAAAATTCAAGAATGATCGGGAAGAATATTTCCATGAAAAGATCTTTGGATGAAACGCAAATATCGAGGATATTCTACTAATTTCATGGAGTATAGAAATCAAAGTTTTAACTTATTTGGGTATAATAAAGAATGGAATAACAAAAGAAATCACCATGCATGCGGTGCCGCACAGGCAGGTTATTCAACGAGAATAATAATAGAACGAACGGTCGGGTGAAATTCACCGACGAGGATATTCAACAGAATAATAAAGATGGAACGGATCCGGTGTAAAAACACGAGATAGGATATTCAGCGAGAATGATAAAAGGCGGAAACCGGTGCGGTGTAAAACACATGAACGAGGATGTTCAACGAGAATAATAAAAAGCGGAACCGGTCAGGTGTAAAACACAGATAGGATGTTCAATGAGAATAATAGAAGAATGTCACCAAGTAGTATAGGGTAAATAGCATTATCTGAGTTATTCAATGAGAATAATAAGCAATGGAATAACATAAAGATTTCACCAAGTATAGGGTATGCAGCGTTATCGAGGTTATGTATAGGGTATGCCACTTTTACAAGAGTTATTCAACAGAATAATAATGAATGGAATAATGAAGTTCTCTTCAAGAAGAAGAATAACACCACCTACGTAAAAGAACCTGAATATAGAAGTAATGAAGTAGCGAGAATACTCTTCTTCTTTTCTATAATTTTCTCTCTATAGCTTCTCTCTATAATTTCTCTCTCAGAGTTTGATGAATTCGTAAGAAAATAATGATGAGGAATGAGCTTTATTTATAGGAAAATAGAATGCATAGTAACTAATCCATGAGCGGTCAGATTGATTTACTTTAATCGACGGTCCATATTTAAAAAAATCTTTTAAATAAAATATAATATATTCTATTTATATAAAAACATTTTACTATGCAAACTTTACTTATGCAAAACACTTATGCATAATATCGTAATAAAATATAATATATTATATTTATAGAATAACTTTAATAAAGTATTCTATTTTATATAAAAGATGTTTACTGTTTTATTACGTTAATAATACGAATAAAACAAAAGCGTCATTATCATTATAATAATTCATATTATTAATAAATGATAATGGAATCAAAGTAGGTGACTTCTCACATAAGCATCGATAATCAATACAGGTGTGCTTCTTATGCGACCCACGTATTCTTGTACTTTTACTACAGGAGTAGTTCAACGGTATCAGCGGTAAAACTTCCGTCGTTATTTCGATAAAATATTTTTTGTCGTTTTCTCGATCCGAAATGATAATTACATTGTGGGGTCCACTGATGATTGGTAGTTGTAAGAATATTCCTGCTAAATCGAATATTCCCCACCAATCGAATATAATATAACCACTTGCATACTTTGCAAAATTTATAAATACTACCCCACAACTATAATATTATCTCAAATTCACACCATAATATAAAAAATTATTTTGACAAAATTTAAATCTTTATTGATAAAATCTGGGGTCTCACAATCTCCCTCCTTATGGAATTTAGCCCTCGAAATTAGAGTGCGATACTGGTATGATAAAGAAGTGAGGATACCTTGAATACCTTTATCGTTTAAAAATATTAAATTCATCTTTAATCCGAAGATATTTAAAATATCAATTCATCTTTGCACTACAGGCTAAAGAAGATATACAAGCTATAAAACCAATAATCTTTGAGACGCGACTTAATAGTATCACGACCATGAATTATCCATGCACCATTGGCGAGGATATTCGTGTTTTCAATTCTGATCATGATTATACCGAATAATCGTGGTGGTCATAATCATACCAAGTCTATCAATACTACTGACGAAGATGACTTTTACCACATCCATGAATTAATATTTCATTCTTTGAGACTCATTTCAATAATTAATCCATATCATCGAATCATCCACCACTACGGGCCAAGGATATTCATTAGTATCACGACCCACGAATTATCCATGACGAACTACGTTACTGAAGAGATAATGGTAGTATCCGACCACAAATTATCCATTACACTATGGCCAAAGATAATTGTGTATTCATATCACGACCACAAATTATCCATGCACTACATTACTACCAAAGAAAGATAATTGTGTATTCATTAGTATCACGACCACAAATTATCCATGCACTACTACTGATAAAGATAATTGTGTATTCATTAGTATCACGACCACAAATTATCCAAGCATAACTACGGCGAAAGATAATTGTGTATTCATTAAGATATCACGACCACAAATTATCCATGCACTACGACCAAAGATAATTGTGTATTCATTAGTATCACGACCACAAATTATCCATACCTTCTACGGCGAAGAAAGATAATTGTGTATTCATTAGTATCACGACCACAAATTATCCATACACTTTCTGACCAAAGATAATTGTGTATTCATTAGTATCACGACCACAAATTATCCATGCACTACGACGAAAAGATAATTGTGTTTTCAATTACGGTTATGATTATAATTGAACAATCCACAGTCATAATCATACCAAGTCCATCTACTATGCACTTCTACCATGATGACTTTCAACATAATATAAGCGTGAGGATAATGATATAAAGAATCAATCGAATGAGATAAAGGATAAATATTAAACATTTATAATATAATTTATCCGAGATTCAAGAATATCCCCATGTTATCAATCACTTAATAATCTCATAATCTAATATCATTAATATTATAACAATATTTTAATCACTTCTTAAATTTATAAACAATTTATCTTAATTGTTTACGCTTTTTACCATATAATGCATTTAATCATTCAAAAATGCCATACTCATAAGATATCATCACCAATTATCAAATCCTCATCAAAAAAATATGCATATATTCTATATAGGATTCTCTAGCCATAAAATCTTATTTTTTCAACTTTGTTACTTCACATAACATATTTAACTCATATATTTTCGTAACTAAACTATTTTCATGAAAAATACCAAATCAGTCCCAAAAATATTTCTTTTTACGGGATTTAGCATAATATAGTCCCATAATGAAAATATATTTTCTCGGAATTTTTAAAATTCATTTACTATTTTCAAAAATCAATTTCTAATTAATTCCTTAAGAAATTAGCTACCTCAAGTTTAACTCCAAAAATTCCCAAATCTTGGCAGGACCTTACACATGTTAACGTGAGCTTCTAGTTTAAATTTCATGGTCATTGAGTTATAGAACTCAGGTTATAGCGTTTTTAAATCGGAAAAACCTAAATATTGAAATAGTCATAACTTGCTCATTTTAAGTGAGAATGAGCTCATTTTTGGACAGGAGATACTTTATACCATATACCTTCATGTCCCAAAAGGCCAGAACTTTTCTCATAATTTAAGTGGCGAAACAGTCCCTTAAAGTTTCTAGGCAGTAGCATTTTCGAAATTTACAGCTTTAGCCTCCTTTGCTAAAATCAGTCCACACAAAAATCTACAATACCTTTTCCAGTAATTCCACTTGGATTAGTTAGGTAACTCATAGATCTAACTCTAGGACTTGACCACATTCAAAAATTCAAAATATAATAAGAGATATGGTCAATTGAATTTCATATTACGTTTTCACCAAAATCGATTTTCAACTCTTTGTGATTTCTAAGAAACTTTCATGTTTTCACATAATAACCACATAACTCATCATAACACTTACTAATACTTCATATACCCATGATTTTCATTAGTCCAATGCTTTTATTATGACTTTCATCATAATCCTCGTAAAGCAGATCCTTTTAGTTGAAGAAATATTTGAGGGTTTAAGAAATGGGTTTTATCTTTGGGGTCAATACAAAATTCGATTTCACGCTCTAAGTAGGCTAAGAAGTCTTCATGAATACGCCAAGAAATTTATTAATAATAGAAATATCATTCAAAAGCGTGACTCTCATCCAAGACTTGGATGATACGTCACATTGATACCAACTGTGACTTCTATCCCTTAACTAGATAGCACCTCACAATGATACCTATAAACTTGCCATCTTCATTCACGATGTCGCCCTACAGAAAGTAAAAGCTTTGTTGCATTCCACACAAGGAAGTCAACAACGAAAGGTTCGGGGCTCTTTACTTATGGCTTGATATGATGATTAATTGACTTTGAATTAGTTATGGTTGGTTGAATATAAAAGCTAACAACCTTATGAAAAGAATGATGAGTAGTTAACCAATTGATTCCTAAAATCCCATCAAAGGCAAATATTTTCAAAAAGATAAGATAGGCGAAGTAGCGTGAAAATGTTTATTTGAACCAAACAAGATTAATAAATAGTAGAGGTAACAAAGGTTTCTCCCAGCGAAGTTTCGATAGATAAATCAAAGTCTAATTTCTCAGGAGTCAAATTTAAGCGTTGAGCCTTAAGCAAGAGAGATAAAAGAATGGGTAGAAGGCCCAGATTATCTAATAAAGGTATAGACTTAGCAAGAATTTATAATTAACTAACCCGTGCTAACCCGTTCGGTAACCCACTTTTGAAGTCGTGAAAAACGCTCTTCCTAAAACCAGCGACTTTGTTTTGTCGTATCCGCCTTTGGTGCCACTATCCCGGTGGACTTGACTTTATCGACAAAATCGAGCTAAATGACCTTCTCTTCTTGAAATTTCCACTTTATTATCTTTTCCATGATTACCACAAAGTGGTTACCATTCTTAGCATGATAATTTCCCACGATGGTTATCATCATTCTCGATAAGCCGTTGCCACCGATAAGATTATTATCGTGTTGTTGGTTGTTACCTTTTGTTTGGTGAATCAACACTCTCATGTGCTTCATTGCTTATCTCAAGCATTTTAGGATGTCATTCTCAAACACTTTGTCACAAAACAAGTGTTAATTAACATATCACATATTATCCCTATACTACGATGAGCCAATTAAATACCAAATAAACTTGGGTAGGTCATACTAGCGAAGGTATTCCCCATCTCTCCCTCTCTAGTACTATTCTCACATCTTGGCGGGGATCGTATCCTAGCTCGATACCAGTTGTGGCGCCCCCAAAATTAGGTATCGTCACCCATCTTAGGTCGCCACTTACATGGTACATAAATTCAAATACAACTTACTAACCTAAGCGTAGGTGTACAATCGACATAAGCTGTGAGTTTGAATACAAATATTATCTCACTAGATATTATACAAACTCAAAAGGAGTCCTCATTACAACTATTATCACACTATTTCACGAGAATAGTGAGGACTACTAATGCTATCCATTGGACCATTACTTCGTTCTGAGCTCGTCCCAACTATGTTCTCATTTTCGGAAGAGAACGGTGAAAGAAAAAGGTGAGCTCAACTAGCCCAAATGAAATATTATGACTAAGATAATGCGAGAATAAATTATCATTAGCCTTCAATGATGTTAAAGCGATAAAATACAATAGACAACCAATTTAAGCTGCGGTGAATAAGCGATCCATTAAAAGAGTCGAGTAGAGAATAAAGTCTACTATCTTTTAGGTTTTAAAGGTTTTCATCAATTTTTATATTTGAGACTCGACAATAAATAAACCACCACATCTAATCATCCACGAACCACGGTCAAGGATTTTCATCAAATTATCAATGGTCATGACTATCTTAGAATCACCCCTGGTCATAATCATACCAAAACTATCCATCAACTTTGCATTACAGCCCTTTGAGGACTTTTGTCACATCATTTATATCAAGTCGTGATTATCTTAGAATGATCCACGAGTGTCATAATCATACTAAGTTCATCTATGCACGTAAGCCAAAGATAACATAATATAACATGAGGATGATGACAATGACATAGTAATTCAATAAAACAAGTTCAAGAATTATTTAATCCATGAATTATTAACGTCAAATTGTCGACATGATCTTTGTTTACGTGAGAGTAAAATTCAAGAATGATCGGAAGAATATTTCCATGAAAAGATCTTTGGATGAAATGCAAATATCAAGGATATTCTACTAATTTCATGGAGTATAGAAATCAAAGTTTTAACCTTATTTGGGTATAATAAAGAATGGAATAACAAAAGAAATCACCATGCATGCGGTGCCGCATAGGCGAGTTATTCAATGAGAATAATAATAACGGAACCGGTCGGTGAAATTCACGCAAGCAGGATATTCCAATGAATAATAAAGATGGAACCGGATCCGGTGTAAAACACACACGAGATAGGATATTCCAACGAGAATGATAAAGCGGAACGGTCAGGTGTAAAAACACAGACGAGGATGTTTCAGCGAGAATAATAAAAAGCGGAACCCGGTCCGGTGTAAAACACATCGACAGGATGTTCCATGCAGAATAATAGAAGAATGTCACCAAGTATAGGGTAAATGGCGTGTATCTGAGTTATTCCAATGAGAATAATAAGCGAATGGAATAACATAAGGATTTCACCAAGTATAGGGTATGCTGCATATCTGAGGTTATGTATAGGGTATGCCACTTTTACGAGTTATTCAACAGAATAATAATGAATGGAATAATGAAGTTCTCTTGAAGAAAGAATAACACCCACTACAAGTAAAAAAACCGAATATAGAAGTAATGAAGTAGCGAGAATACTCTTCTTCTTTCTATAATTTTCTCTATAGCTTCTCTCTATAATTTCTCTCTCTAGAGTTTGATGAATTCGTAAGAAAATAATGAAGGAATGAGCTTATTTATAGGAAAATGAAATGCATAGTAATTAATCCATGAGCGGTCAGATTGATTTACTTTAATCGACGGTCCATATTTAAAGAAAAATCTTTTAAATAAAATATAATATATTCTATTTATATAAAAACATTTTACTATGCAAAAACACTTATGCAAAACACTATGCAAAACACTATGCATAATAAAATATAATATATTACATTTATAGAATAACTTTAATAAAGTATTCTATTTTATATAAAAGATGTTTACATTTTATTACGTTGATAATCTGAATAAAACAAAAGCGTCATTATCATTATAATAATTCATATTATTAATCGTGATAATGGAATCAAACCGAGTGACTTCTCACATAAGCATCGATAATCAATACAGTAGTCTTTCTTATGCGACCACACGTATTCTTTGTACTTTTACTACCGAAGTAGTTCAACAAGTATCAGCGGTAAAACTTCCGCATGATTATTTCAATAAAATATTTTGTCGTTTTCTCAATCAAGACAATAATTACATTATGGGGTCCTGACGATTGAGTAGTTATGCGAATATTCCTGCTAAAGCAAGAATATTCCCTGACCAATGAATATAATATAACCACTTGCATACTTTGCAAAATTTATAAATACTACCCACAACTATAATATTATCTCAAATTCACACCATAATATTAAAAATTATTTTGACAAAATTTAAATCTTTATTGATAAAATCTAGGGTCTCACATTTTTAATCATAAACCTTAGTTGTTTTACATCGGAATCCATAGTGAAGAGTAGAACAGGTACACTTGAAGGTCAGCCGATGGCTGTTAGTTCGTCTACGCCACGAGTATCTGTTAAGGATCGTTTGGGTCCTCGCTAATGATCTTTCATGCCGATCTGACTTCAAGCATGCATCTGAAGGTTCTCGTTCGAGGGCCATTGGTAATGTTATGAGAAGACTGGTTTTCACTGCCGAAAAAGAACCTGATCATGGTCGAAAATGGGTAGAAGCCACACCACCTATAACCCGACACCGAGATGATCACGTCAACAAGACCTCCAAGTTAGCCCAGTTGGCAGACGAAGCAGATAAGGCTTTGGAGGTGCTTTTAAAACAAAGATAAGATATAGCCGAACAGATGCTTCGGATGGCAGAATTAAGAGACGAAGCGTCTAGTTATGTTCAGTCCGAAGAGCATGGACACAGGAGAGGAAAGGAACCTGCCCATTCAGGTTGTGAATCTCGAGGCCAACCTCGGGAGCGAAGAAGGTCAAGAAGACCTACTCCTCCGAGATCAAAGAGGGCACTCCGCCCTATCGGTTTTAAGGAGCAGGGTCGAAGCGGACAAAGGGGTAGATCCAGAGAACACACGCCAGAGAATACAAAGAAGGCACCCTGCCTTGAGTATTCTCACCACAACGATCGAGCCCCACATTGAAGTAGATCCAGAGGTCGCACTCCTGAGAGTCAATATCATTCCCAGTCTCGCGGTCACAGCACAGAAGAATGCTGGGCACTCCGCCACCTTATCCAAAATCTAATTGACAGTGGTGTCCTGCATCTAGAAGACGACGATACTGTGTTACGTGTAAGTGAGAATTCAGGCCCTATTAAGTGGAAGAGTGTGGTAGCAGTCATATCCACTAAAACTGATGGGGTTAACAAATCACTCGCAATGCCAATAATTCAACTCAAGGGAAGCAACAATCCTTTGAAAGTGCCGCTCCGAGCCAATCAACTTCAAAATGCGAGCACAATATCTATTGTTAGCTTGCGCAAAGTTCCATGGAATTATGGAAAAGGTGAAGGATCCACCTCACATATAACTGCTACAGTGTTGAAGGAAAATCCACTGTATCTTCCCCAACGGGTGATGAAGCCTACCATCAAATCAAAGGGGAAAATACCCATGGAAAAGATTGAAAAATTCCTCCACACTATGGATCATCACAAAGCTGAGGTGGTTTTAAGCTTAAAAGAAGTTCCACAACAAATATCAATTTTGGACTTGGTTGTGATATTAGTGCTTGTGATATTAGTGCTTCACACATGTCATCATTTTTATACGGTGAGACGCGATGTATGTGAATGTATGTTGTGTGGTCCCTCCACCAGGAGGCTATCCCATCGGTGTTTGATTACTGGACTCGTGAGAAGACTAATTCTCCGAGGTCTCAGGAAAGGCACCACCCAAATTCGCTCCAGTTGAAAGACCGGATTAACTTCCCGTCAAGTAGATTGCGATGATTTGTGAACCTTCATGCCAAAAAGCCGCGAGAGTAACCTAAGATAGGTTAGCCTCTGATAAACCCAAAATGGAGGAAAGTCTCTTCATGCTCTCTCATTTCAAATTACTTGTAAACACAATTACTTGTAATTTCATTCCATATCTATTTCCATGTAATGAGAAATATGAAGAAATGTGTACACATACCTATTTAATTAACATGCTACAAACGCTGACATCCGTTTTGCAGGATAAAATTCCTAAAATGGACACATCACATATCATGTTATTGTATTCCCTAAAGACTAAATTATGCAAGTCTTTCGCAAGGAACCAATCGGACCTACTACCCAGTCAAAGTCCAAAAAGGCTACAGGCCTACAGTCAATCATGTCGTCATCTGACCAAACTGAACTTAATCCAGTTTCTCGCAAAGAATTCGACGGATTAAGCAAACAAATTACAGATTTGGCTGTTTTACTCAAAGAATTACACCAGTCTAATCAGGGTCCCAAAATACCCGTACATTCTGAATCCTCCACACACGGAGGAATCCCGGTCATTATAATACCTGAACTGCAGTTGGATACGACCAACAAAACTTCATGATGCTGCCCATCCCACTGGAGACCCGCAGACCTTTGGTGACATAAAAAAGAAAGTCCTCCAAATGGAAGAGACTCTTCGTGCTATCAAAGGAATTGGAACATATGGAAGTGTTTCATATCTTTGATCTGTGTATTTTCCCGGTGTCCATTATCCAGAAGTTTAAAACTCGACTTTGAAAAATATAATGGATTAGGAGATCCTTATACACATTTAAAGGTGTGTATTGGAGAACTTGGATCTTATGCGAGAGAGGACGAAAAGCTAGAAATGCAATTGTTCCAAAAGAGTCTAACCGAGAAGCTTGGTTCGTGGTACACAAGATTAGACAATTCAAAGATCCATAGCATTTGGGAAGAGCTAGCACATGCTTTCTTCACTTAATCTGACTTTTCGGTCTCAAATGGCTCTGATCGGTATCAAATTACCAAGATCAAGAAAACAATCTAACGAGTCTTTCGGAGAGTATGCTCAAAGGTGGAGACGCTTTAGCGCCCAAGTTAGTCCTTCCATGATGAGAATCGAGAGATGGTCGTGACTTTCATGAACATACTGAAGCGCCTTTATATGAAAGAGTTTTAGCAGGCATCGGCAAACCATTTTCTGAAATGGTCAAACATGGGAAGATGGCTGAGATGGGATTGAAGTCCAGAAAGATTCAAGACCTAGCTGCACTCAAAGCTGTTGATGATCACATCCAGTCCATAAATTATAGGAAAAACCCCCGGAGTGTCCATAAAAAGAAAGAGGAAGATGTTTCCCTGATACTACAGGGTCAAAAAGGCAATCAAAATATGCCTATTCAAAGGAGAAACTACACTCCCTTTCAAGCATAGTCTACTAACCCTTCAATACCAAAAGGTGGAGAAGTCAGATGCCCTCGAGTGTTTACACCCTAAGGGGATACCCTCGAGAACATTCTCACTCTTCTGACAACACAGAAGAAAATTACACATCTTCTTCCACCAACCAGCCCTAATGGACGGGGTTTCAATGCTGCTCGGAAATGTGCTTATCATGCCGGGGCACCAGGACATGATACTCAGGATTGTTGGGCCTTGAAACATAAGATCCATGACCTGATAGACAATGGTGAGATTATGGTCATCAAACCAGATCAACCTCACGTTCAAGACAACCCTCTTCCTCAGCACAAAGAAGAAGAGGTCAACATGATAAATTGGAGTAATGGACAGAATTCCAATTTTAGCTGTGAATCCTCCCAGACCCTCAAAGACGGTGATGATAAATGGGATTATGCCAAGTTCCAGTTCACAATGGAACGAAAGATGAAAGCTCTATGCAAGCAAATTAAGCAATTGGCGAAACTGGTGACTTATCAGCATCAAGTGACACGTCAGTTAATCAGCCAGGAGCATGCCAGTCTCCTATCTCTCGTCACGAATATGCCCTCAACAATTTCAGAAAATGAAATGTTGGAAGACAAAGTGATAAAGAGAGCAAATGCCAAGGCCCGTCGGGATTTTGCCAACCAAAGGGAATTCACATATTTGGGCCAACCTATGGAAGAAATCCTTCATATGTTAATCAATGAAGGAAGGATCAATTCCCTTCTACCTCCAATCAACCCCCATTCAGGACGGTACAATTCCCAGTCTCGCGGTCACAGCACAAAAGAATGTTGGGCACTCCGCCACCTTATCCAAAATCTAATTGTGGTGGTGTCTGCATCTAGCGAGCTGGCGATCTATCGTGTTACGTGCAAGTGAGAATTCAAGCCCTACTAAGTGGAAGAATGTGGTAGCAGTCATATCCACTGAAACTGATGGGGTTAACAAATCACTCGCAATGCCAATAATTCAACTCAAGGGAAGCAATAATCCTTTGAAAGTGGCCGCTCCCGAGCCAATCAACTTGTCGTGCAGAGCACAATATCTTATTGTTAGCTTGCGCAAAGTTCCATGGAATTATGGAGAAGGTGAAGGATCCACCTCACATATAACTGCTACAATGTCGAAGGAAAATCCACTGTATCTTCCCCAACGGGTGATGAAGCCTACCATCAAATCAAAGGGGAAAATACCCATGGAGAAGATTGAAAATTCCTCCACACTATGGGTCATCACGAAGCTGAGGTGGTTTTAAGCTTAAAAGAAACTCCACAACAAATATCAATTTTGGACTTGGTCCTAACTTCCGAAAATCACCGGAAGGTCATGTTGAAGGTTTTAGAAGAAGCTTATCTACCAACATCAGTTGATATGAAAAAATTTCAACATCTGGTTGATCACATTTTCAACAACAATGTGATATCCTTCACTGATGATGACATACCGCCCGAAGGGACCGGTCATTGCAAGCCGTTGCACATTGCAGTTTTGTCCTCCGGATATATGGTAGCTGGAGTCTTGATAGATGGAGGTTCCTCTCTGAATATCTTTCCATACGCTACCTTGGTGAAGATGAATATCAATCTCAACAGAATTCGGAGTAGCCATACTATCATTAAAGCTTTTGATGGAGCCCGCCGTAATTCGGTCGGAGTAATTGAGTTGCCAATGGAAATAAGTCATCATACATTCTGCGTATCTTTCCATGTGCTCAAGATAGATTCGGGATACAACCTGCTCTTGGGACGACCATGGATCCATATGGCAGGGGCAGTCCCCTCCACTCTTCACCAACAGTTGAAATACATTATCAACAATAGCCTGGTCACGATCAATGCTGAACCAGAGATTCCTCAGCACGGAGATATACCATTCATCAATGTCAATGCAGATGTGGAACCGGTCAGTTTTCATGCTTTGGAAATAAGCAATACCCAATACCATGCTATTGGAACGCCATTGCCCGAACCCAAGATTTTTATCGAGGTAATGTCGGCTACTCAAGAAATGATGTCGTTGGGTCATAAGTCGGGACAAGGGTTTGGTAAAGATTTCTAGGGTATCAAATACCCAATTCGATTAACCAAGCAAACTGGAATAGCTGGACTAGGCTATTCTGCCAGTTCTAGTCACATGAATCCTCATAAGCATCAGCAGGTTTCTTCAGCTTCAACCATGCGGCGTTTATCTTCGCCTTAAAAATCTGAGTCTGCACAACCTCCTATAAAGGTGCCAGCCAATGTAATGGCTATGTTATTTCCCAAACCGGTACCAGTAAAGGAGAAAGAAGTCTTTGTTCTAGATCCCGCAGGGGAAGAAGAGGAACGAAAAATCAAGCAAGACGTCATCCGAATGATGTCAGGCATACGCATCATTATTCATGATGAACATACCAACAGATACACCCCAGACGATGATTGCCCAGACGTAATGGCCATCATTCGGGATAAGGAGGATGATGACAATCCCTCCATCACTGTGGTCCACCTGAACTTTGCTCTTGCCAATTGGAACAATACTCCTTGCATTGGTTGTCAAGGGTAAAGCGGGCAGAAACTCTTTTTGTCCTGTAGATATAATAACTGCTTACTTTTCTGTATAGTACTAGCAATTTATTTTGCCAGTATATGCTAACACTGTGTATGATCAACACATTTCATATATACTAAGTGAAAGAATATTTTGTTTCAGGACTTTGAATTTAGATGTGCATGTACTTGCTGATACGGTGCCTCTTCTCCATAAGGATTGTACCTTTGACGTAGAGATGAATTCAGCCTTGATGGATATATATGATGACATTGAGGTGCCTCCAAAAATTCAAGAATGGGTCAAAGACAAACCCAAACCCAACCTTGATCAAACCATTTCTTTCAATCTCAGAACCTTAGAAAGCCCTAAGTTAATCCAGATTGGATCAGACCTTACCCCAAACCAACGGAATGATATGGTTACGCTATTAACCCAGTTCCAGGATGTGTTTGCATGGTCTCATGAAGACATGGTGGGTTTGTCCACTGATATTGTCCTTCATCGCCTTCCCATTAAAGAAGGATTTAAGCCAGTCAAGCAAAAGCTCTAGGCGATTGAAACCTGAGTGGATTTTAAAGGTGAAAGAAGAAATTGTGAAACAATTTTAAGATGGCATCATCATGGTGTCTACATATCCTGAGTGGATATCCAACATCGTGCCCGTGCCTAAACCTGGAGGGAAGGTGCGAGTTTGCATGGATTACCGGGATTTGAACAAAGCTTGCTTAAAAGATAGCTTTCTCGTTCCATTTATCCACATTCTTATTGATAATCTTCGCATAATAAAGATATACTCCTTTTCTTTGATTGCTTCGCAGGATAACCATCAAATCATGGTTCTTGAGGAAGATCGTGAGAAAACTGCTTTCATCACGCCTTGGGGAACCTTTTGCTATAGGCGGTTGTCATTCGGCCTCATCAATGCCGGAGCTACCTATCAACAAGCTATGATGGCTCTTTTCCACGACTTAATGCACAAAGAGATCGAGATCTACGTGGATGACATCATTGTCAAGTCCCGGAAGGAGGATGACCATATAGACCATCTCAGAAAGTTGTTCAATAGGTTGCGTAAGTTAAACTTGAAGTTGAATCCGGCTAAATGCACCTTTGGCGTTAAATCAGGCAAGTTGCTAGGATTTCTAGTTAGCCACAAAGGGATTGAGCTGGATCCTGCCAAAATCCAAGCCATCACGGAAATGCCCATTCCTCAGACAGAAAAGGAAATACGGGGATTTTTGGGAAGATTCAACTTCATTAGCAGGTTTATCTCTCAACTCACAGCAACCTATGAGCCAATCTTCAAGCTATTAAGGAAGAACTCCTCCATGAAATGGAATGACGAGTGTCAAAATGCCTTCCTCACAATCAAGAAACAGCTAGTCAAAGCTCCCGTGTTGGTAGGGAAGGATGATGTTCCCCTGTTCATATACCTGTTCATAAGTGACAATGCCATGGGTTACATGCTGGGACAGAAGGATGATAGAGGCCAAGAACGAGCTATCTATTACCTCAGCAAAAGGTTTAGCAATAGTGAACACAAGTACACTCTGATCGAAAAGACGTGTTGTGCTTTAGCATGGGCTTCCATGAGGTTACAACATTACCTCCACGGTCACACAACCCATCTCATATCCCACGTGGATCCTCTCAAATACGTGTTCAACAAACCCATGTTAAATTGCCGGCTGTCTAAATGGCAGTTGATCCTACATCAATTTGACATCGTATATGTGACTCAAAAGTCCATCAAAGGTCAAGGAATCACGGATCAACTTGCCGCCGAACCTTCATGGGATTTTAAACCCTTGGAAACATATTTCCCCGATGAAGGAGTAATGACAGTGCAGCAACACCATCAGTATGATACGTACCAATCATGGAAGATGTATTTTGATGGAGCCTGTTAATATGGAAGGTTCTAGAGTTGGAGCAGTTCTAGTATCTTGTGACGCCCCCAAAATAGGTATACATCACCTATTCTGAGTCGCCAAATACATGGTACAGAATACAAATACAATCTTTAATATACAACAAGAAAGCTATGAGTTATAATACAAATACTACCTTCTAGACAATATCCACTCCCAGAATAAGTCCTCATTACATTTATTATCACACTATTTAACAGAATAGTGAGGACTACTAGCTAATACTATCATTCGGGCCATCACTCCGTTCCCCGACTCGTCCCAGCTACGTTCTCATTTCCTGAAGAGAACAGTGAAAGAAAGGGTGAGCTCAACTAGCCTAGTAAGAATTATTATGACTAAGATAATGTAGAATAAATTATCATTAGCCTTCAACAGTGTTAAACTGATAAAATATAACAAACATCAAGTTTAATGCAGCGGAATGACAATCCATTAGAAGAGTCAAGTAGAGAATAAAATCTACTATCTTCTATGATTTAAAAGGTTTTTCATTACTTTTTATCGCTGAGACTCAGCTTAATAAATAATCCACATCATCCATGCACTACGGCCAAGGATATTCATTAGTATCACGACCACAAATTATTCATACACTACATGCCAAGGATATTCGTGTATTCATCAATGGTCATGATCATGCCAACAACTGTCCATCAATCCACTACGGGCCAATGAGAACTTTTACCACATCATTTGTAACATTACGGTCATGATTACACGAATAATTCCTGGTCATAATTATACCAAGTCCATCTATGCACTACGGGCCACAGATGACTTTCAAAAAATATAAATATGAGGATGATGCAATGATATAAGAATTCAATAAAACAAGTTCAAGAATTAATTTGTCCAAGAACCAATAATGTCCAAATTGTCAACATGATACTGCTTTGTAGAGTAAAACTCAAGAATGCTCGTAAGAATATTTCCATGAAAAGATCTTTGGATGAAGCGCTTAATTATCAAGGATATTCCACTAATTTCATGGAGTATAGAGGTCAAAACTTTAACCAACCGAGTATAATAAAGAATGGAATAACAAAAGAAATCACCATGCATGCGATTGCTTAGCATGACAAAGTTATTCCAACAGATTATTAATAAATAAGCGGAACCAGTCAAAGTAAATTGCACCGCCGGCTGGATGTTCCAACAAAATAATAAAGAGCGGAACTGTGTAAGGTGTAAAACACACGCATGTGATATTCCAAATGTAATAATAATAAAGAGCAGAATCCAGTCAGGTGTAAAACACATGCATAAGATGTTCCAACAGAATAATAATAAAGACGAAACCATAGAAGAATGCCACCAAGTATAGGGTAGACCAGCGATACAGGTTATTCTAATAGAATAATAAGAAATAAAATAACAACAGTTTTATTCATGAATAAGAAAGAATAACACCCATTACCGTAATAGAAACTGAATATAAGAGTAGGGAAGTAGTAGAATACTTTTATATAGTTTCTCTATAATTTCTCTCTCTAGAGTTTCAGTGAATTCGTAAGAAATAATGAAGGAATGAGCTTCTATTTATAGGAAAATGGAAGGGCACTGTTCATGGATGAAATAATTATGCAGATATACGTATCAATGTTTTGATATCACACTAATGCAAAAATTCAATCCACCAACCAATAGGATGCAAGCAAAATTAAAATATAAGACATATATATATATATATATATATATAAACACATGCTAAATATATATATATATATATATATAATATATCTACCACTTAATTTTTATCCCCCATAGCCAACATCAATCCCCCACCCATCAAAAAATCAATTTCACTACACTCTTACACATCACTATCACACTACCACTTTTCCACCATTTTCCACTCACACACACATCACACACCTATCACTTTCACATATCACTTTCTCCCACCATATACTCAATACATACATATACTTCCATACGTATACTCTTCCATTCCCAAAATCATTTTTCCAACACATATGGGCCCCACATGTGGGCCCCACCTTTAAATAATTTTCTACCGATTATTTTGAAAAATGGGTAAATAGGAATCCATAAAATAAGCAAACTTCATAAAAATCACCTTAATAATTTTAACAACATTTATCATCTTTATTAAAATTCACAATATTAATCGACCAGGTCGTTCCCAGGAAAGAGGGGGCTTTCCAATAAGGATTTCTCCTTATTGGCGTGCAATTAGGTGACCAAACCTCTCCTTGACAGAACTTCTAGACATCGTTAATATTGCAAATAATAATATTAATAACTTTGTCGTCTCAATTATTGATTTAATAATATAAAGAATATCAACAATAATTGAACCAAATAACGTGAGATACTATGCAACAATTACTATAGCAATAATTGAACAAAACTGAATGACTTCTCACGTAAGCATCAATAATCAATACCGTGTGCTACTATGCAACCACACGTATTACTGTACTTTTACTACCAAGTAGTACAACAGTATCAACGATAAAACTTCTGCCATTATTTTCATAAAAATATTTTTGTCGTTTTCTCAATCTGACAATAATTCTGTTGTGGGGTCCACCAATGATTGCGCCGTTGTACGAATATTCCCTGCTAAAACGAATATTCCCCGACCAATCGAATATAATATAACAACTTGCATACTATGAAAAATTTATAAATATTACTCACAACTATAACATTATATCAATTTCACTCCATAATATTCAAAAATAATATTTATAGAAAATTCATCTTTATTCAAAAAGTTGGGGTTTTACAATCTCCCCTTCTTATGAAATTTTGCCCTCGAAATTAGGGTACGTACCTGATATGTCGAAGAGGTAAGGATACCTTGATTTCATTTCAGATTCTAACTCCCAAGTCATTTCCTCAACATCGTGGTTTCTCCACAAAACTTTGACTTGAGGTATAACCTTGGTGTGTAGAATACGTTCCTTCTTATCCAAGATTTGAACAAGAACCTCTTCATACGTTAAATCTTTCGTTATTTCTTCCAGTTCTAACTCAATAATGTGGTTCGGGTCTTCCACATATTTACGTAACATGGATATGTGAAAAACGTTATGAACACGAGACATACTTGATGGTAAAGCGAGTCTATAGGCCACAGTTCCTACTCGATCGAGGATTAAAAATGGGCCAATGAATCGAGGATTGAGTTTTCCTCTCCAAATCTCGTAACTCCTTTCCACGGAGCAACTCGTAACAACACATGATCTCCTATATCGAATTCCACATCCTTTCGATGAAGATCAGCATAACTCTTTTGTCGATCTTGTGAGGTTTTTATACGTTGCCGGATTGTTTGAATCTTTTTTGTAGTCATACGTACCAACTCCGGTCCCAACAATGTTGCTTCACCCACCTCATCCCAACATACTGGAGAATGACATTTTCTTCCATACAACGCTTCGAATGGAGACATGCCAATACTTGTTTGATAACTGTTGTTGTAGGAAAACTCCACCAATGGTAAGAACTTGTCCCAACTTCCCTTGAAATCAAGAACATAGAGTCTTAATAGATCTTCAAGAGTTTGAATAGTCCTCTCCGACTGTCCATCCGTCTGAGGATGATATACCGAGCTAAATCATAAATCTGTGCCCATAGCTTTCTGCAAACTAACCCAAAATCGTGAAGTGAATCTTGGGTCCCGATCAAAAACTATGGATACTGGCATACCATGCAGTCTTATAATCTCGTTTATATACATACGAGCAAGATGTTCAAGTGTATAAGTTTCTCGTATCGGTAAGAAATGAGCAGACTTTGTCAATCTATCAACAATGACCCAAATCGCATCTATACCTTGAGAAACCTTAGGAAGACCCCAGAATTGAAATCCATGGTAATGTGCTCCCACTTCCATTCTGGAATTTCAAGTGGTTGCAATGGACCTTTTGGTACTTGATGCTCCACCTTAACTCGTTGACACGTTAGACACCTTGAGATAAACAGCGCTATCTCTCTCTGCATGTTGCCCCACCAAAATATATGTCGAAGATCATGATACATTTTGGTACTCCTAGGATGGATTGGAAATGGTGTGTTGTGCGCCTCCATCATGATTTTATACTTTAAATCAGGGTCGTTAGGAACACAAAGTCTGGAGTTGACTCGAAGTATTCCTTCTTCATCGATTCTTGCTTCCAGCATAGTACCTTCTTGCACTTTCTTCCTCATACGCATCAGCTCCAGGTCTGTAGCTTGAGCACCTTTAACTTTATCAATCAAAGTCGGTTCTACTCGTATGTTCACCATCATCACATGGGTCCCTGGAGTCTTTAACTCTATTTGCATCCTTTGTAAGTCACACAAAATGGGCCTTTGCGTTGTCAATATTGCACTCATACCCGCATATGATCTTCTACTCAATGCGTCAGCTACCACGTTCGTTTTTCCAGGATGGTATTGGATGTTATGATCATAATCTTTCAACAGTTCAAGCCAACGTCGTTGTTGCATGTTGAGTTCCTTTTGAGTGAAGAAATATTTGAGGCTTTTATGATTCGTAAAGATCTCCACTTTTTCCCCATACAAGTAATGCCTCCAAATCTTTAGTGCGAAGATAACAGCTGCCAACTCTAGATCATGAGTAGGATAATTCCTCTCATATTCTTTGAGTTGTCGTGAGGCATAGGCTATGACTTTCCCATGTTGTATGAGAACACATCCTAACCATTTGCCCGAAGCATCACTGTAGATGACAAATCCTCCGAACCGAGATGGTATTGTCGAGCAGTCTTTGAAATGAGTCTCCTCTTGAGTTCTTGAAAACTCTTCTCACATTCCTCGCTCCAACCGAACTTTGTATCTTTTTGAGTCAATTTGAGTTAGTGGAGTAGCGATTCGAGAAACCCTTCTATGAATCTCCGATAATAACCAAATTAAGCCGAGAAAGCTATGTACTTTCGATCATCGATTTGAAGTTGCTCCCAACTTTGAATAGCTTCAATCTTTCTTTGGGTCAACAGATATTCCATGACTTGATACCACGTGCCCAAGGAATGCTACTTCCTCAAGCCAGAACTCGCATTTCTTTAACTTGGCATAAAGCTTGTATTCACGAAGCTTTTGGAGTATCAGCCTCAAGTGTTTCTCATGATCTTCACGGCTTTTGGAATAAATAAGGATGTCATCAATAAAAACGACCACAAAGTGATCCAAATATTCCTTGAATACTCGGTTCATCATATCCACGAAGGCGTTAGGAGCATTAGTCAATCCAAAAGACATGACTAGGAATTCATAATGCCTGTATACCGAGTTCGAAAGCCGTCTTTGAATGTCATCTGGTTCTAATCTTCAATTGGTGATATCGGAATGAAGATTAATCTTTGAAAAGAATTTGGCTCCTTGCAACCGGGTCAAACAGTCATCAATACGTGGCAATGGGTACCTATTTTGATGGTGACATGATTCAACTCCCGATAATCAATACAAAGTCGCATACTCCCATCTTTCTTCTTCACGAATAGAACAGAAGAACCTCAAGGAGAAGTACTAGGACGAATAAAGCCAATGTCTAATAATTCCTGCAGTTGAGTCTTTAACTCCTAAAGTTCAATAGGAGCCATTCGATATGGGGCTTTGGAAATGGGTTTTGTACCGGGTTCAAGGTCGATACAAAATTTAATTTCACGCTCTGGGGGTAGGCTAGGAAGTTCTTCAGGGAATACGTCAGGAAATTCATTAACAATAGAAATATTATTCAAAACTGACGTATTTTTGTTTAGATCCGTGACATAAGCTAAGAAAACTTGACATCCGTTTTTCAATAAACGAATAGCTTTATGGCTTGAGATGACAGTGATTGATTTTAATGGTTTGGTTGCTTGAATTTGCATAATAGGTTGGTTAGGAATATGAAAGTTAACAACCTTACGAAAACAATCAATTTTTGCATGATGAGTAGTTAACCAATCAATCCCTAGAATCACATCAAATGCAAGTATTTTCAATGAAATAAGATCAACAAGTAATGTAAGGGTAGCGATTTGAACCAAACAAGACTTATAAATAGTGGATGTAATGAAGGTTTCTCCCAACGGAGTTTCCACAGATAAGTCAAAGTCTAATTTCTTCGGAGTCAAATTTAATCGTTGAGCGCAAGTAGGAGAAATAAAAGAATGGGTAGAACCGGTATCAAAAAAGGTATAGACTTCGCTAGAGTTTATGATAAGCTTACCCGTGATGACCTCGTTCGGGTTCCTTGCTTTCTGGGAGGTCACGACAAATGCTCTCCCTTGCACCACCGGCTTTGACTTTTCTGGGACGGCCTTTGGTGCCTCCATCCTAGCTGAACTTGTCTTTGGTGAACGACAAAATCGGGCTAGGTGACCTTCTCTTCCACAATTATAACACGCTTTGGATGGCATCGCGCAGTTTGGACTGATATGTCCCTCCCCTCCGCATTTGAAGCATATGATAGGTGGTCGTTCTCCTTTCTTAACCACAGTTGCTGGTGCTGATGTCTTTTCATCATTGTTGAATCTCCTTTTCTTAAAATGTCCATTTTTACTGTCTTGGCCATGATTACCACCGAAGTGGTTACCATTTCTGGCATATTGATTCCCTCCACGTTTGTTGTCACCGCTTCGATGACTGATACCATTGGTATTTTCATGCTGCCGGCTGCTTTCTCTTGGTTGCGTTGACTCGTTACCGCACTCCAATAACTGAGCCCTATTTACAATATCTGAGTACAAACAAAGTTTATGAGAAATAAGATATTGACGTATCTCCGGGTTTAAACCTCTTAAAAACATTCGCGTCATTCGCTCCTCATTATCGACCAAATGGGATGCAAACCGGGATAACTCCGCAAATTTAGCCTCGTATTGCGACACGGTCATATTGTTTTGTTCCAACTTGATAAACTCCACCTCTTTCATGTGACGAATACTCTCGGGAAAGTACTTGTCGTTGAATAGCTCTTGGAACCTTTCCCAAGACATCTTGAAAAGGCCAGTCGGGTACGCTTTTACAAATTCCACCAAGATGTCGCCTCTTCACGCAAATACATGAAGGTGGCGAAGGGGACCTTTTGCTCCTCGGAGCATCCCAAGACATCAAATATCTTGGTGATCTCGCTTTATCTACGCTTCGCCTTAAGTGGTTTTGGCTCTCCAATAAACTCCGGGGTCCCAGCTCCTGAATCTGCTTTTTAGCGGTGACCATCCAAGAGTTTCGGTGTTTCCACCTACATTTTGGATAGAGCCGCTCTCACTTTGATGTTGCATGAATTCGCATAAAGCCTCGAACAATCCATCATTCATCATTGGTTGGTCGGTGTTGTTGTTTGCATGAGGATTGTCGCCTTCCTGATGCACATTCTCCTGATTATTGATATGTGGAGACTCAACGGTCTCTTGTGCTCCATTGCTATTTTCAACATTCTTGGATGTCATTCAGATATTGCCACAAAACAAAGGTTAATTAACATATAACATATTATCCATATACTTTGACCGACCAATTAAATACCAAATAAACTTAGGTAGGTTATACTAGCGAAGGAATTCCCCGTCTCTCCCCTCCTAGTTCTAGTCTCACATCTTAGCCAGGGATCATATCCCTAAGCTCTGATACCAACTGTGATGCCCCCAAAATAGGTATACATCACCTATTCTGAGTCGCCAAATACATGGTACAGAATACAAATACAATCTTTAATATACAACAAGAGAACTGTGAGTTTTAATACAAATACTGTCTTCTAGACAATATCCACTCTCAAAATAAGTCCTCATTACATTTATTGTCACACTATTTAACAGAATAGTGAGGACTACTAGCTAATATTATCATCCGGACCATCACTCCATTCCCCGACTCGTCCCAGCTACGTTCTCATTTCCTGAAGAGAACAGTGAAAGAAAGGGTGAGCTCAACTAGCCCAGTAAGAATTATTATGACTAAGATAATGCAGAATAAATTATCATTAGCCTTCAACAGTGTTAAACTGATAAAATATAACAAACATCAAGTTTAACTGCAGCGGAATAAGCAATCCATTAGAAGAGTCAAGTAGAGAATAAAATCTACTATCTTCTATGATTTAAAAGGTTTTTCATTACTTTTTATCGCTGAGACTCAGCTTAATAAATAATCCACATCATCCCTGCACTACGGCCAAGGATATTCATTAGTATCACGACCACAAATTATTCATGCACTACATGCCAAGGATATTCGTGTATTCATCAATGGTCATGATCATGCCAACAACTGTCCATCAATGCACTACGGGCCAATGAGGACTTTTACCACATCATTTGTAACATTACGGTCATGATTACACCGAATAATTCCTGGTCATAATCATACCAAGTCCATCTATGCACTACGGGCCACAGATGACTTTAAAAAAATATAAATATGAGGATGATGCAATGATATAAGAATTCAATAAAACAAGTTCAAGAATTAATTTGTCCAAGAACCAATAATGTCCAAATTGTCAACATGATACTGCTTTGTTGAGTAAAACTCAAGAATGCTCAGAAGAATATTTCCTTGAAAAGATACTTTGGATGAAGCGCAATTATCAAGGATATTCCACTAATTTCATAGAGTATAGAAGTCAAAACTTTAACCAACTGAGTATAATAAAGAATGGAATAACAAAAGAAATCACCATGCATGTGGTACTTCGCATAGATAGGTTATTCCAACAGATTAATAAGTAACGGAACCGTGTCAAAGTGAAATTTGCACCAAGCGAGGATGTTCCAATGTAATAATAAAGACGGAACCGTGTAAGGTGTAAAACACATGACAGGATGTTCCACAGAATAATAATAAAGACGGAACCAGTCAAGGTGTAAAACACATACGCATGTGATGTTCCAATGAGTAATAATATTAAAGACGGAACCATAAAAGAATGCCACCAAGTATAGGGTATCTGGCGTATACATGTTATTCCAACTGAATAATAAGAAATGGAATAACAACAATTCTCTTCATGAATAAGAAAGAATAACACCCCTTACCGTAAAAGAAACTGAATATAAGAGTAAGGAAGTAGCAGAATACTTTTATATAGTTTCTCTATAATTTCTCTCCGGAGTTTCAAATTGAATTAAGTAAGAAATAATGAAGGAATGAGCTTTTATTTATAGGAGAATGGTAGGCAATCGTTCATGGATGAAATAATTATGCAGATATACATATCAATGTTTTGATATCACACTAATGCAAAAATTCAAGCCACCAACCAATAGGATGCAAGCAAAATTAAAATATAAGACATATATATATAAACACATGCTAAATAAATATATATATATATATAATATAATATATCTACCACTTAATTTTTCTCCCCATAACCAAACATCAATCCCCCACCCATCAAAAAATCAATTTCACTACACTCTTACACATCACTATCACACTACCACTTTTCCACCATTTTCCACTCACACACACATCACACACCTATCACTTTCACATATCACTTTCTCCCACCATATACTCAATACATACATATACTTCTATACGTATACTCTTCCATTTCCAAAATCATTTTTCCAATAAATATGGGCCCCACATGTGGCCCCCACCTTTAAATAATTTTCTACCGATTATTTTGTAAAATGGGTAAATAGGAATCCATAAAATAAGCAAACTTCATAAAAATCACCTTAATAATTTTAACAACATTTATCATCTTTATTAAAATTCACAATATTAATCGACCAGGTCATTCCCAGGAAAGAGGGGACTTTCCAATAATGATTTCTCCTTATTGGCGCGCAATTAGGTGACCAAACCTCTCCTTGACAGAACTTCTAGACATCGTTAACATTAATAACTTTGTCGTCTCAATTATTGATTTAATAATATAAACAATATCAACAATAATTGAATCAAATAACGTGAGATACTATGCAACAATTACTATAGCAATAATTGAACAAAACTAAATGACCTCTCACGTAAGCATCAATAATCAATATCGTGTGCTACTATGCAACCACACGTATTACTGTACTTTTACTACCGAGTAGTTCAACAGTATCAACGATAAAACTTCTGCTGTTATTTTCATAAAAATATTTTTGTCGCTTTCTCAATCCCAATAATTACATTGTGGGGTCCACCAATGATCGTGGCCATGCGAATATTCCCTCGCTAAACGAATATTCCCCACCAATCGAATATAATAGAACAACTTGCATACTATGCAAAATTTATAAATATTACCCACAACTATAACATTATATCAATTTCACTCCATAATATTCAAAAATAATATTTATAGAAAATTTATCTTTATTCAAAAGTTGGGGTTTTACATATCTGTATACGGGAGCAGATATCCGTCATTGTCAAATTGCGTTTGTCAAACACCAACAATACTACCGAAGTATGAAGGTCATCTCATGGGGCTAAAACTTGCCCATTCCATGGGAATCAAGCGGTTAACTGTCTTTGGAGATTTAGAGTTGGTAATCAGACAATCCACCAGAATCTATCAAACCAAAGAGCTACATTTGCTGCTTTACCATTGGCAGGTTTTGAAGATGGCTTTGGAGTTCGAAGAAATCTCCTTTCTCCATGTTCCTCGTAATAGGAATGACTTCGATGACGCATTAGCAACTTTGGCCTCCTTGATTCATATATCGATAAAGACGAACACTTGCCAAGTGTCACAATTTTCCGCACAAGGCCCTGACTTTATGGGAATTACGTTGGAGAAGTATCGAATGAGCTACCTCCCATCCAACATCCTTGGTATCAGCATATCAAGGAATATCTGGGAGATGGATCTACACCCGCAGAAGCGAGCCCGACTGAGAAAAGGTGGATCCATCGACTTGCTATAAAATTCTACCTGAGTGGAGATGTGCTCTACAAAAGAGATGCAGGATTAGGTCTCCTCAGATGTTTTGACAAAGATAAAGCCCAAAGGCTTATGGATGAAATCCATGGCGGAGTCTGTGGCCCCCTCCTTGTCAAGAAAGTCCTCAAGACCGGACATTATTGGCTATCTCTCAAAGATGATTGCAATGACCACGTCAAGAGATGCTATCAGTGCCAGATTCATGGGAATGCTATACACGCCCCCTCCAAAGGAACTCCACAATATGAGTTCACCTTGGCCCTTCTTAATGTGGGGAATGGACGTTATCGGACCCATTGAGCCTAAAGCCAGTAATGGTCACCGATTTATCTTCACCATGATCGACTACTTCACCAAATGGGTAGAAACAGCCTCTTTCCCTAGGGTTACTAAAGAAGTCATCATTGCTTTCATCAGAAACAATGTCATTTGTCAATATGGACAACCAGAGGTAATTGTGTCAGACAATGCCAAGAACCTCAACAACAAAATGATGGAGGAATTATGCAGTAAATTCCACATCAAACATCTGAACTCTGTCATCTATCGTCCGAAGATGAACGGTGCTATTGAAGAGGCTAACAAGAACATCAAGAAGATTATGCAAAAGATGTCCGCCAACCACAAAGATTGGCCTGACCTATTGCCTCTGACTCTGTTAGCCTACAGAACCTCAATGCGCACTTCCACAGGGGCAACCCCCTGCGCTTTAACCTATGGGATGGAAGTAGTACTCCCTATAGAAGTTGAAATGGAATCCCTCAGAGAGTGTTGATAGATGCTCAGCTGGATGAAGATCAATGGGTACAAGATAGGTATCACCAATTGTCTCTAATAGACGAAAGGCGAACCGCGACTATCTTCCATGGTCAGTTATATTAGCAAAGGATCGCCAGATCCTACAACAAAAAAGTCCGGCTACGGCAGTTTGAACAACATGACTTGGTTTTGAAGAAAATCCTTGACAACCAAGATCAGTCTAAGGGAAAATTCGCTCCTAACTGGGAACGCCCGTTTATTGTCAAGGAAGCATTGACAGGAGGCGCTCTCAGATTGCAAGAAATGTACGGCGATGAATTTCCACAACTCATCAACTCGGACACCGTGAAACGATATTATGTCTGAAGTAATTCGCAAACACCCTGGTGCAGAACCATCAGATCACCAGTCATTCCGGTTCTTTAACCCTTTACCACATATAACTCTTCTATACTTTGCCCTCATGGAAACATGCTTTTCAAGCCAGTAGCCTGGCTTTCCTTTGCGTTCCTACAACTTAGGTCATCCCATCGCGGATTGAACCTCTTGCGTTTACAGTTTGGCTACCCATACCTGGGATCAAACTTCTCGTACCTACAATTTATCCTCAACCTATGATTAAACTTTCTCCTCCCCGCACTTTGACCTGCACATGGGATTACGCTTTTCATCTCGCCCTGAGGGGCGAACTACGTCGACCTGATCTCCTCTTCAATAGGAGTACGAAGGCAACCATTTCATATGGCTCGGTCGCAATAAAACAAAAACAACAAAAACATTTCTACCATCTTCTCCTCACAAAAACAACAAAAATATTCCTACACCATTTCTCATATACAGCGTTGAACCTCTTACACCAAGTTCGAACTACGCAGACCTGATCTCTCTTCCATAGGAGTACGTAGGCAGCCATTCATGGTGCGGTCTTACCCCCTACCAAAATACAAACCATTGTCAACTGGTACTGGGATCATCCTTCAATCCACCACATTTTCATTCGACTTCAGACCAAATGGTTGGAATTACCTGAACTCCTCCCAAATAGGAGATTCGACAACCATCTAAGCTGCGGTCATACCTCAAAGAGCAACACCAATCCATAAGAAATGGAATTAACTAGGCTTCTCCTAAATAGAAGTATTGGCGACCATCTGTGGTGTGGTTAATCTCAGAGAGGAAAGCCACACTCCTCTCCACATTTCCATATAGAAACTAGTCCCAAGACACCAAAGATGGTAGGGATTCATACAGATCGATGATCCATTCTGAACTATCCAGAGACAACTCAATGTCCATCCACCCAGGAAGAATTCAGAATGCATCAAGACCACAAGCCCTGAAGAAGCAGGCAAAATATCCAGCAAATAGTAAGGCATATCTAAAAGGGAAGTGATCCAAAAATATATTTCCCTGTCATATATATAATGTTGTTTGATATATACAATATAAACTGTACATGACAAAATGGCTAAGCTAGTTTGTGCAGGTAAGTACAAGTCCATCTACAAGTAAGGGTATATGCAAGCTAACAAGCCCAACATGGCGTCCCTCTCAAAAGAAGGAGGCGAAGCTGTGGTTTCATGTACGAGAATATCTACACGACCCAATAGATCTGCAGCCATTTGCATGGTGACCATATGATCAACGATATATGCGTTCATCTCTGCGATCATGCTAGTGGTGGTGAGGACCTCCTCAAAGATTATCTATCCGTGACGACAACATCCCGGCGAGATATGGCACTATCCGCTCAACTATCACAAAGATCTCCAAACTGATCTAGCCTCATCCCGCTCAACGACAATGCAGCATCTCTCATGAGCTAATGCCTCGTCTCTCTCTAATAGAGCTGCGTCTCTCCCATCAAGGGCAGTCAACATCATAGATCGAGCCTGATCTCTCTCAAAGGTCATCAGATGAAGACTCTGCTCAAAGTACTATGCTGAGTGCTGAATAACAACAATACTGGTACTAGGAGAATCTGGAGGAAATGCTGGCAACCCAGCAGCGGGCTCCTCCTCGATGTAGGAATTGATGTCCTCCATGGGCTCTACATCATCTAACTCGTTATCCGGTACTGTAGATACTGTTGCAGCAAATAAAATCTCTGTCTCCATCCATGCGGAATACTCTGCAGAACAACCCGGATGACTGACAGAAAAAGAAGCTATCTCACGCTGATCCCAACAAGCATACACGCGGGATCGGTCCTCTGTTGAGAGATATCGAGAAGCTGAACGCTGACCTATCGCCCCCTCGAAAGGATGAAAGTCCTGGAACTGGTCAAACTGTGACATCACGGCCAGTGGGTGATAAGTAGTCACGCCCCTCAAACCAGCCAGAGAGAGGTAGTCCATGCCCGGAGCATGAGTAATGAAGCTGTATGGTGAGCTAAGCCCCGAACATGGCAGTATGCTAAATGGATCTCTGATATCTGCTAAAAATGTGGACCAGGACAGAGCATCTATACACTCTGATGGCTGGAAGGAGTATGACATAGCTACATCATGGGTGAAACAATATCTATGCCGTCCGAAGGTACCAATCGGTCTCAAGTGTGACATAAACCACACATACAGCATGACCGAACTCCCAATGAACACTCATGTCGGATAAGTGCAGCAGTAGGATGCTGATCGCAGGGTCTCTGCTACAATCATAGGTATAATGGTGCGACCCTCTCTAAGAGCTCTCACGGCCATGATGACACCAATGTCTATCTCATCCATGTAGCGCGACATATAAACATATGATAGTACGCATAACATCAGTACATCAACTCTGGCCAAACGCCAATGGTCCTCCGGTGCGGTGAAATTTCCAAAATGTCGTGAATAGTTATCCTCCAAGCCAAATCTATCATAAAGAAAATGCTGGGATATCACGTGACTAGACGTCAGCTCGTCCTGCACTACTCTGCATCGCAATCCTGTGAGAGTCATGAACCGTCTACTCATGTCTCCCAAAGCCAGATGCACGCAAGGTCTGTCTAAAGGCAGAATCGTCAATCGTGCATATTCCTCCAAAGTAGGAGTCAGCTCATGGGTCCCGAATCAAAAAACATGCCTATCCGGTATCCAATGCTCTAGCATCCCATCTACAAATCCTGCGGGAACCCGAAACATCAATAAAGTCATGGTATGCTGCAGTAAATGATCTACAGTCACCCTGTCTGGTGGTGACATGTTATCATACCACGATCGCATACCCAATACCACCACTGACGGTGGGGTATGATCTATATGGCTAACTGTCGAAGAAGACATCTGTGTGGGCCGTGTCATAAGACCATCCAGGGGTCAATGCTGAATATCTCTGGATAATACATACATATGCATAACATGATACATTCATAACAGATAATGGATGGCAATATGAAATAGGGAATGGAAAAAACTGTGCATACATTCCTAAGTATATCATCATCTAATACATCATCTCTCAGACAATGCTACAAAACACAGTGGAAATGGGGCACAGACGCCCTACTACTAACAGAGGCCTATCAAAAGATATAGCGAGAATGGGGTACAACCACCCAATATCTAACAGAGGCCTATCAAAAGATATAACGAGAATACACATCAGAAGAAGACGAAGGTGTCGATGTCCACATCATCAATCCTGTCCACCTGATGTAACTCCTCCTGAGTCACTGGATCTCTATCAACAGGGATGTCAGGCCTATATAGAGGAGGATCTGCACCGAAAAAATTGAATGGGTCATCTGAGGGGCCAGCGCCTGAGTTGGAAGGAACAAATGACTCCGTCTCTGTTGGATCTCTACCCAAATGCCGGATAAATATATGTGCCTGGTCCAACTGTCGGGTCAAACTATCAATCTGGGTCATATGAGTCGGATCTCAAACACAAGCTACCCAATCCGTCATCATCAAGGATCCTGGAACCATATCCCTCATAAACTGTGTGGCGCGGGACTGGGCTCCAATGGTGCGAGGGGACTACCACCGCTGGAACGTCTCCTAGGTACATGGACCCTCTGATAATGCAAAATTGTTAACCCCCAACAATGGGATATCGTTGACGGTGATCGTGATATGTGCCAACGACGCTCGGGCAGGAGGCAAGATCGGCATACGAATTTCCCTGTGGTGCTCCTAATAGCACGCTCTCCTAAATAGAGCTCCCAGCCTCCATCTGTGAAGAGAAGAACTCTCCTGGTGGAATCAAGTACTCGACTCCAGTCAGGTATCCATCCTCAAAGTCGATGGTCAAGTGTTCCCCGAATAGGGAATCCATGTGATGGTGTCAACTGTCGGCAACTCCAGCTGCATACGGCAGTGAGTGAAGCCCTCAACTATAGGGACCTTCGGCAAAATAGAATGGTGTCATCGTCGTCCTCGTGGATAGGTATCTAAACCTAACACACTCACAGGACGCAAGCATGGGAGCCTCTCATAGGCCCAAAACTGCCAATACAATGGCAAAACATCTGCTATCAGTAAACACTCTTAACCTATAAATGGGAAAAGACAAGAGAAATACTCACCAGTAAAAATGGGTAAAATCCTAGCCAAGCCTCGTCAAACCCTGTGAGCGCATACGCATGCCCTGGAGGAAATAAGCAAATGTATAGGAGCCCCAATCATACTCTCCAGTACGGTCCACATCACGTGTGGCGCTGATCCAAGCGAAAGATACCGTAGAAGAGTTATCTGCTATGAAGCAGCCTCGAATGATCATCAGGAACAATCGCCGAAGAACGCGATCCCTGATTCTGACATCATCAGGCATGGGCTCACTCAAAAGCCCACTCATAGCATCTACGCTCAAAGGACCTGAATGGACACTCCTACCTTTGAGCGCCTCCGCCGGAACTCCTAACAAAGATCAGACGGCAGTAGGGGTAATATTCGCCACGCAAGGCAATCGCCCTCCAAACTCCATACCGTGATAAATCGCCAATCCATAGGCGCCATCATCACCTCGCAATCCAGCCAGATGGAGTGACTGAGTCTGATGAAACCATCGCTTAGACAATGCCCTGAGGTAACCCCAGGGACAACGACGGGGAAGGATGGAGAAGAATGCCCCAAATCCCCAGTCATGCACTACGGCTCTGTAATCAGGATGAAGAGCCTGATACATGGAGTGTATACTAAACCAATTCCCTCGAGGCTGTGTGAAGCCAGGAACCTGCATGAAATGCAGATCAACGTCAAAACCCTTAATCCTCATCAATAGGAAAGAAGGAAGATCAAAAGTCTAACGCCATACCTCGTTAGCATGCAAATACATCGATGGATGTCTGCTCAAATCACCCAGCAGCTCTGGGTTTGCCACCTGAATACTCGAGAGCTCCCTACGAGGGACATGTGCAGCAGGAGTGGGATCCTCAATAGAATATCCGCCTCCTCGTCCTCAACGACTGGCACGTCTACCTGGACAGGACAAATCATGGCCTCCACCAACCGACGAGGTTGTCTGACAGAACGGGGACGAGGCACTTCGGAAACCCTCCGCCATATGCCAGAAGTGGTCCTATGGGAACTGCTCGGCTGATCCGGATCCATAAATATCGGGACAACAAGTCTCCAAATCACCTCAGAAAGGGTGTGGTATTTCCTTACCTGGAGCTTTCTAGAATGCATTTATGACTATATGCATGCATGCATTTACTTTAACATACAATAGAGTTAAAATGTATGACTACCCAATGCCTACATTTGAATTTTTTTTGCCATAGTCCCCTTTGAAAATAGGACTATCCACATGCACATAGGCATGTCTAGGTGGCCATTCAGTAGCACACCTGCCCCAAAAGTCATATACATAATATATGCATTAAAAATCAAAATCATCATGCATAAGGTCAACCTCAATATCAGGAGTACTTTGCCTTTCTACCTTTGCTCATTGGACCTCAAATAGGACAGAAAATAGCTGAAAAAGGTGCCAATTTGACTGTTTCAAAAGTTAAAAAATTTTTACATCATTATGTTCAGCATGGTTTAATATTATGTTGAATATTTTTTATCAAGTCTTTTGTGCATACATAATCACTACTATGTGTTTAGATGCATTTCATGCTATAACTCAAAATCCAACGGATAAAAACTGGAAAAAATACATGCATACGTTACCAGGATAGTGTAGAACACTTATACGGTGATGATGAATTTGCGTAAAAAATATTCAACTCAAAGAGATCTGAAGGAGGCTCACGGATTTCTCTTCGCGCGACAAGTTGAAAATGACTTATGAGACCAATCTGCTGGAATTAATCATCCGCAATTGGTCGCAGGCTCACCTGCGGCACCCTTATGTGGGTCCCACCCCTCCGACTCGGTCCAGTTCAAGTTGCAAAGGAGTTCTTACGGACTAGAAAGGTCAAATCGGGAATAAAAACGCCACGCGATTGAGCAAAATAGCATACAATCTTGGTCTTCTCAGATGAAACTTTGAGTATGTACATCGCTCATTGGTAGCCACCCAAACATGAGGTATATTATGCCAATGATCTCATTTGTTATAAATCACATCCAGTAATACCTTATACAGGTCTGATGCCGCCAATTATGGGTCGTTACCCTAAATGTGTCCCCGACGGGGGTTACAACGTATGTCCCCGGCGGGGGTTACAACGCGTGCTTATCCGTTGACACATAAATTAGCGAAGGTCAAGCAGCCTTGACGTTATTTCAGCCGATAGCGATTAAACCTATCAGAGCTCTAGAGCTATTCGAGGGTTTCACGCTCGATTGCTCATATTCCACAGCACATCCCCGGCGGGGGTCACAACGCAATGCTCCGTTGATCTACACGACAGCGGAGGTCAAGCAACCTTGACAGTATATCCCACAGGATTTTTCAGCCGTTGATTCATAAGTCGGTGAAGTACACGTCAACGAAGGTCGCATCCTCGACAAAGATTTGTCGTTGGCAAGAATCCAACAAAATCGTGATATATTCTGGCGATACCAACCAGGAAAGGTCAACGTTATCAAAGAGGATCAATGATGGAATATGTTATACACATCCTCAAACAGATCAAGCTTTGTCCCCACAGATCTCTTACACATAAGAGATACATCTTCAGGAACAAGTCATAGTCGAAGGCATAGGGATTTGGTGATAACTCCAACATCAACATCCTAACAGATTCGGATTACACATCGAATCTGGTCATCATTGCCAATCCCCAGTTGAAGCAATAGAGAGCCAGAAATCATCCTCAGCATGTTGGGCTACAACCCCGTACACATGCATCATACATTTGCATCATGTTGCTACCCATAAGTACCATGTTTGTCTTATTGCATTTCAAGTGTCTAGGATTCTTTATCCTACCCATGCATCGCCATGTATGAGTATGATAAAGAGGGGCATCTGTAGACACTCAAAATTTTTTGTATTATTATCACTAACATTGCAGGAGGACAGATTCGTCTTTTAAGAGGGAACCCTGAAAGACATTCCATATCCATACCGGATACTACAGGAAGTTCAACATCAACCCCAGAGCACACACTAGGAGTAACAAGTCCAACCTCGGAGATAACCCCGAGGCGTGCAGATCCAATACCGGAACACACACCGAAGAAGATTGATTAATCTTGGAGATAACCCCGAGGTATCCAGTCTCAGTCCTAACCATTGGAATAGCCACCAACCTTGGTGATAACCCCAAGGAATGCAGTTTCGGCGATAACCCCAGAAATTCTTGTTTCAAATGCGACTCGACTTCAATCTCGATGCTCCACAACAGATATATTTGTACAAACCCCGGCGATAACATCGGAAGACAGCACACCTCAAAGATGACAATGAGGACCATCAACAAATTACAGCAGTCCAATCTCAGTGAAGCCTGAGCAACGTCTGCTTTATCAGCCCAATCCGGCAATAACACCGGTGAGGGGCAACTTCATCATCTTACAAACACTATGTCGCGTCGTGTCGTCTCAACATCTCCACGCAACGATGTCCCACAAGACTAACCAATCCCTAGTGACTATTGTGCGGGGTAACGGATGAAAGTTAAAGCTTGAAGACCGGAGGGCATCGTCCCATCTTCAATGACTTTGTACAAACTCTAATCCCATGCCATCGTACAACTCTCGACAACGGTAGTCTGAAATAGATCCTGTATACCTCAAATGGATGCCCGGATTGCACTTCTTAAAGTTTGAGTGGATATTATAGTGCCTGAGTGCACGTACTTCGAGATGACCCGACCTGAAAAACCTAGGCCCACCCGGGTTTTCTCTCTGTTACACTCATGGGTGAAATGCAGGTACACCTACGGCTAAATCTTCTAAAAATAGAGGGCTTGGGCTGCCCATTTTGCAAGAGAAAACGGCTAGGAAGCCCTGCCCAATTTGCTCTGCACTCACCCCATGCAGTGTACTTTCCCCTTTTAAACACCTGTGAGCTCATATATAGCCTCTTTTGTACCTACAAAAGCCAGTGTTTACCCACTCTAAAGATATATAAGTCTTCTTTTGGTACCAATTGTAAGCCTTCTCACACACTTGTAGTCTTTCTTCATCTCTACACACACCCTTCTACACGTTGAGAGTCGTGTTGCTTACTTTTTGCTCGGAGCTTTGGTCCATGGTTTCATTTCAGTCTGTATATATACATATATTATATATATATTTATATATATATTGACTAACATTATCGAGTTATGCCTCGATTGATCCTAGACTTCGGTCTGGAGCGTTTATTTGCTTTAATAGATATATATATATATATATATATATATATATATATATATTAATTGTGTGTCAAACTTTGTTCGATGAGCCTAGACTTCGGTCTGGTGCGTTTACTGCTTTAATATATATATACATTTATATATATTAACTGTGTGTCGGACTCTGTTCGATGAGCCTGTATTTTATATCCGGTGCGTTTACTGCTTTAATATATATATATATACATTTATATATATTAACTGTGTGTCGTACTCTGTTCGATGAGCCTGAATTTTATATCCGGTGCGTTTATTATGCTTTTGTAAAACTCCAACTTTTTGAATAAAGATGAATTTTCAATAAATATTATTTTTGAATATTATGGAGTGAAATTGATATAATGTTATAGTTGTGGGTAATATTTATAAATTTTGCAAAGTACGCAAGTTGTTATATAATATTCGATTGGTGGAAATATTCGTTTTAACGGGAATATTAAATATAACAAAGACAATCATTGGTGGACCCCACAACGGAATTATTATCTCGATTAAGAAAATGACAAAAATACTTTATAAAAATAACAAATGGAAGTTTTACCGTTAACTATTGAAACACCCGGTGTTAAAAGTACAGTAATACGCGTGGTTGCATAGTAGCACATGGTATTAATTATTGATGCTTACGTGATAAGTCACTCGGTTTTGTTGGTATTATTAATGTAATAATACGTAAAATCTTTTATTAAAAAATGTAATACTTTTATAAAGTTATTCTATAAATAGAATATATTATATTCTATTATGCATAGTGTTGCATAGTGTATGCGCATAGTTAGAACCTGAGGACGAAATAGCGGAAGATTTGACGTATGAAGAGGTTTCTGTTCAAATCTTGGATAAGAAGGAACATATTCTACGCTCAAGGTTATACCTCTCAAGTTAAAGTTTTGTGGAGAAACCACGATGTTGAGGAAATGACTTGGGAGTTAGAATCGAAATGAAATCAAGGTATCCTTACCTCTTGAATATACCGATCACGTAACCTAATTTCGAGGAGAAATTTCATAAGAAGGGAGATTGTAAAACCCAACTTTTGAATAAAGATGAATTTTCTATAAATATTATTTTTGAATATTATGGAGTGAAATTGATATAATGTTATAGTTGTGGGTAATATTTATAAATTTTGCAAATTACGCAAGTTGTTATATAATATTCGATTGGTGGGAATATTCGCTTTTACAGGGAATATTAGATAAACAAGCACAATCATTGGTGGACCCCACAAATGTAATTATTGTCGATTGAGAAAATGACAAAAATACTTTATTAAAATAACGGCGGAAGTTTTACAATTAACTGTTAAAAACACGGTGTTAAAAGAAATACGATGAATACGCGTGGTTGCATAGTAGCATTACACGGTATTAATTATTGATGCTTACGTGATAAGTCACTCAGTTTTGTTGGTATTATTAATGTAATAATCTGAGAAAATATTTTTATATAAAAGCAGAATACTTTTATAAAATTATTCTATAAATAGAATATATTATATTCTATTATGCATAGTGTTGCATAGTATAGTATTTTTATAGTAAAATCTTTTTATATAAAATGTAATACTTTTATAAAGTTATCATTTTATTAGATAACAATTAGAATATATTATATTTTATTATGCATAGTGTTTGCATAAGTAAGACATAGTGTTTGCATAGTAAAATCTTTTATAAAGTTATTCGTTTTATTAGATTATAAATAGAATATATTATATTTTATTTAAAAGATTTTACTTTAAATATGGATAGTCGATTAAAGTAAATCAATCTGGACCGTTCATGAGTTAGTTACTATACGATCCATTTTTCTATAAATAGAAGCTCATTCCATCATTATTTTCTTACAATTCAATTTGAAATTCATTTGAAACTCTAGAGAGAAAGAAGAAAGTATTCTGCTACTTCACTACTTATATATCCAGTACTCTTCTTCTTAAGGTAGGGAATATTATTTGTTGTACTCGTAAGGGGTGTTATTCTTTTATAATCATGAAGAGAACTTATGTTATTCCATTCTTTGTTATTCTGTTGGAATAAACTGTATACGCGGGCTACCCTATACTTGGTGACATTCTTCTAATATTCCATCTTTATTATTATTACATTGGAATATCACATGCGTGCGTTTATGCTGGGACTAGTTAAAATCTTTATTATTATTCTAATGGAATATCACATGCATGCGTTTACATGGGACCTGTTCCATCTTTATTATTATTACATTGGAATATCTTATTATGCATGCTTTTACACCCAACCCGTTCCGTCTTTATTATTACTGTTGGAACATCATGCCGGTGTAATTTACTTTGACTTTGGTTCCGTTACTTATTAATCTATTGGAATAACTTTGTATATAAGTACCGCATGCATGGTGATTTCTTTTGTTATTCCATTCTTTATTATACTCGGTTGGTTAAAGTTTTGACTTCTATACTCCATTAAATTAGTGGAATATCCTTGATAATTGCGCTTCATCCAAAGATCTTTTCATGGAAATATTCTTACGAGCATTCTTGAATTTTACTCTACAAAGCAAAGATCATGTTGACAATTTAGACGTTATTGGTTCTTGGACAAATTAATTCTTGAACTTGTTTTATTGAATTCTTATATCATTGTCATCATCCTCATATTTATATTTTTTGAAAGTCATCCGTGGCTTTGTAGTGCATAGATGGACTTGGTATGATTATGACCGAGGATTATTGATTGTAATCATGGTAGTAATGTTACAAATAATGTGGTAAAAGTCCTCATTGGCCCGTAGTGCATTGATGGACGAGTTGTTGGCATGATCATGACCATTAATGAATACACAAATATTCTTGGCCCGTAGTGCATGGATAATTGTGGTCGTGATACTAAAGAATATCCTTGGTAGTAGTGTGTGGGGGTGATTCGATGATGTGGATTATTTATTGTCGAGTCTCAAATGATAAAAGTCATGAAAAACCTTTTAAATCATAGAATATAGTAGATTTTATTCTCTACTTGACTCTTCTAATGGATTGCTTATTTTCGCTTCTGATTAAACTTGATGTTTGTTATATTGTATCGGTTTAACACTATTTAAGGCTAATGATAATTTATTACGCATTATCTTAGTCATAATATTTCTTCTTTGGGTTAGTTGAGCTCACCCTTTCTTTTCATTGTTCTCTTGAAGTGAAATGAGAACGTAGTTGGGATTTAGTCGGGGAGCGGAGTGATGGTCCAGGATGATAGTATTAGCTAGTAGTCCTCACTATTCATTAAATTGTGTGACAATAAATGTAATGAGGTCTCATTTCGAGAGTGGATATTGTCTAGAAGACAGTATTTGTATTTAAACTCACATCTCTTGTTGTATAATTAAAATTGTATTTATATTCTGTACCATGTATTTGGCGACTCAGAATAGGTGATGTATACCTATTTTGGGGGCGTCACAGTTGGTATCAAAGCTTAGGGATATGATCCCTGGCTAAGATGTGAGACTAGAACTAGGAGGGGAGAGACGGGGAATTCCTTCGCTAGTATGACCTACCTAAGTTTTTTGGTATTTAATTGGTCGGTCAAAGTATAGGGATAATATGTTATATGTTAATTAACCTTTGTTTTGTGGCAGTATCTGAAAATGACATCCGAGAATGTTGAAAATAGCAATGGAGCACAAGAGACCGTTGAGTCTCCACATATCAATAATCAAGAGAATGTGCATCAGGAAGGCGACAATCCTCATGCAAACAACCACATTGACCAAATGATGAATGATGGATTATTCAAAGGCTTTATGCAATTCATGCAACATCAGGCGAGAGTGGCTCCTATACAAAATGTAGGTGGAAACACTGGAAACTCTCGGACGGTCACTGCTAAATAGTTTAATGAGCTTGGACCACCGGAGCTTATTGGAGAGCCAAAACCACTTAAGGCGGAAGCATGGATAAAGCAGATCACCAAGATATTTGATGTCTTGGGATGCTCCGAGGAGAAAAAGGTCCCCTTCGCCACCTTCATGTTGCGTGAAGAGGCAGATTACTGGTGGGAATCAATAAAACGTACCCAGCCTGACGCATTCAAGATGTCTTGGGAAAAGTTCCAAGAGCTATTCAACGACAAGTACTTTCCCGAGAGTATTCGTCACATGAAAGAGATGGAGTTTATCAAGTTGGAACAAAACAATATGACCGTGTCGCAATACGAGGCTAAATTTGCGGAGTTATCCCGGTTTGCATCCCATTTGGTCGATAATGAGGAGCGAATGACGCAAATGTTTTTAAGAGGTTTAAAACCGGAGATATGTCAATATCTTATTTCTCATAAACTGTGTTTGTACTCAGATGTTGTAAATAGGGCTCAGTTATTGGAGCGCGGTAACGAGTCAATGCAACCAAGAGAAAGCAGCCGGTAGCATGAAAATACCAGTGGTATCAGTCATCGAAGCGGTGACAACAAATGTGGAGGGAATCAACATGCCAGAAATGGTAACCACTTCGGTGGTAATCATGGCCAAGACAGTAAAAATGGACATTTCTAGAAAAAGAGATTCAACAATGATGAAAAGATGTTAGCACCAGCAACTGTGGTTAAGGAAGGAGAACGACCACCTATCATATGCTTCAAATGCGGAGGGGAGGGACATATCAGTCCAAACTGCGCGATGCCATCCAAAGCATGTTATAATTGTGGAAGAGAAGGTCACCTAGCCCGATTTTGTCGTTCACCAAAGACAAGTTCAGCTAGGATGGAGGCACCAAAGGCCGTCCCGGAAAAGTCAAATTCGGTGGTGCAAGGGAGAGCATTTGTCGTGACCTCCCAGAAAACAAGGAACCCGAACGAGGTCATCACGAGTAAGCTTATCATAAACTCTAAGCGAAGTCTATACCTTATTTGATACCGGTTCTACCCATTCTTTTATTTCTCCTACTTGCGCTCCACGATTAAATTTGACTCCGGAGAAATTAGACTTTGACTTATCTGTGGAAACTCCGTTGGGAGAAACCTTCATTATATCCACTGTTTATAAGTCTTGTTTGGTTCAAATCGGTACCCTTACATTACCTGTCGATCTTATTTCATTAAAAATACTTGCATTTAACGTAATTCTAGGGATTGATTGGTTAACTACTCATTATGAAAAAATTGATTATTTTCGTAAGATTGTTAGCTTTCATATTCCTAACCAATCTGTTATGCGAATTCAAGCCACCAAACCATTAAAATCAATCACTGTCATCTCAAGCCATAAAGTTATTCATTTATTAAAAAACGGATGTCAAGCTTTCTTAGCTCATGTCACGGATCTAAAAAAAAAATCGTCGGTTTTGAATTATATTTCTATTGTTAATGAATTTTATCGACGTATTCCCTCAAGAACTTCTCGGCTACCCCAGAGCGTGAAATTGAATTTTGTATCGACCTTGAACCCGAAGACAAAACCCATTTTTAAAGCCCCATATCGAATTGCTCTTATTGAACTTCGGGAGTTAAAGACTCAATTGCAGGAATTGTTAGACATTGGCTTTATTCATCCTAGTACTTCTCCTGGGGTGCTCCTCATTCTATTCGTGAAGAAGAAAGATGGGAGTATGCGACTTTTTGTATTGATTATCGGGGAGTTGAATCATGTCACCATCAAAAATAGTTACCCATTTCCACGTATTGATGACCTGTTTGACCAGTTGCAAGGAGCCAAATTCTTTTCAAAGATTGATCTTCATTCCGGATATCACCAATTGAAGATTAAAACCGATGACATTCCAAAGACGGCCAGAACCGATGCGGGCATTATGAATTCCTAGTCATGTCCTTTGGATTGACTAATGCTCCTGCTGCCTTCATGGATATGATGAACTGAGTATTCAACGAATATTTGGATCACTTTGTGGTAGTCTTTATTGATGACATCCTTATTTATTCCAAAAGTCGTGAAGATCATGAAAGCAACACTTGAGGCTGATACTCCAAAAGCTTCGTGAATATAAGCTTTATGCCAAGTTGAAGAAATACGAGTTCGGCCTTGAGGAAGTAGCATTCCTTGGGCACGTGGTATCAAGTCATGGAATTTTGTTGACCCCAAGAAAGATTGAAGTTATTCAAAGCTGGGAGCAACCTAAATCAATGACCGAAGTACGTAGCTTTCTCGGCTTAACTGGTTATTATCGGAGATTCGTAGAAGGGTTTTCTCGAATCTCTACTCCACTAACTCAGCTGACTCAAAAAGATACAAAGTTTGGTTGGAGCGAGGAATGTGAGAAGAGTTTTCAAGAACTCAAGAAGAGACTCATTTCAAAGACTGCTCGACAATACCATCCGGTTCGGAGGGATTTGTCATCTCTGGTGATGCTTCTGAGCAAAGGGTTAGGATGTGTTCTCATGCAACATGGGAAAGTCATAGCCTATGCCTCACGACAACTCAAAGAATATGAGAGGAATTATCCTACTCATGATCTAGAGTTGGCGGTTATTATCTTCGCACTAAAGATTTGGAGGCATTACTTGTATGGGAAAAAGTGGAGATCTTTACGGATCATAAAAAGCCTCAAATATTTCTTCACTTAAAAGGAACTCAACATGCGACAACGACGTTGGCTTGAATTGTTGAAAGATTATGATCATACCATCCAATACCATCTCGGAAAAGCGAGCGTGGTAGGCGACGCATTGAGTAGAAGAACATACGAAAGTATGAGTGCAATATTGACAACACAAAAGCCCATTTTGTGTGACTTGCAAAGGATGGAGATAGAGTTAAAGACTCCGGAGGACCCATGTGATGATGGCGAATATCTGAGTAGAACCGACTTTAATTGATAAAGTTAAAGTCGCTTTCAAGCTAGAGAATTGGAGAAGATGATGCGTATGAGGAAGAAAGTGTAAGAAGGTGCTATGCTTGGAAGCAAGAATCGATGAAGAAGGAATACTTGAGTCAACTCGGACTTTGTGTTCCTAACGACCCCTAATTTAAAGTATAAAATCATGATGGAGGCACACAATACACCATTTTGCAATCCATCTGGGAGTACCAAAATGTATCGTGATCTGACGACATACATTTTGGTGGGGCAATATAAGAGAGAGATAGCGTTGTTTATCTCAAGGTGTCTAACGATCAACGAAGTCAGGGCGAGCATCAAGTACCAAAAGGTCCATTGCAACCACTTGAAATTCTAGAATGGAAGTGGGAGCACATTACCATGGATTTGTTATCGGTCTTCCTATGGTTTCTCAAGGTATAGATGCGATTTGGGTCATTGTTGATAGATTGACCAAGTCTGCTCATTTCTTACTGATACGAGAAACTTATACACTTGAACGTCTTGCTCGTATGTATATAAACGAGATTATAAGACTGCATGGTATGCCAGTATCCATAGTTTCTGATCGAGACCCAAGATTCACTTCACGATTTTGGGTTAGTTTGCAGAAAGCTATGGGCACAGTTTTACGATTTAGCTCGGCATATCATCCTCAGACGGACGGACAGTCAGAGAGGACTATTCAAACTCTTGAAGATCTATTAAGACTCTATTTCCTTGATTTCAAAGGAAGTTGGGACAAGTTCTTACCATTAGTGGAGTTTTCCTACAACAACAGTTATCAAGCAAGTATTGGCATGGCTCCATTCGAAGCGTTGTATGGAAGAAAGTGTCGTTCTCCAGTATGCTGGGATGAGGTGGGTGAAGCAACATTGTTGGGACCGGAGTTGGTACGTATGACTACGGAAAAGATTCAAACAATCCGACAACATATAAAGACCTCACAAGATTGACAAAAGAGTTATGTTGATCTTCATCGAAAGGACGTGGAATTCGATATAGGAGATCATGTGTTGTTACGTGTTGCTCCATGGAAAGGAGTTACGAGATTTGGAAAGAGAGGAAAGCTCAATCCTCGATTCATCGGCCCATTTTTAATCCTTGATCGAGTAGGAACTGTGGCCTATAGACTCGCTTTACCGCCAAGTATGTCTCATGTTCATAACGTTTTTCACATATCCATGTTACGTAAATATGTGGAAGACCGAACCACATTATTGAGTTAGAACCGGACGAAATAGCGGAAGATTTGACGTATGAAGAGGTTCTTGTTCAAATCTTGGATAAGAAGGAACATATTCTACGCTCCAAGGTTATACCTCAAGTTAAAGTTTTGTGGAGAAACCACGATGTTGAGGAAATGACTTGGGAGTTAGAATCTGAAATGAAATCAAGGTATCCTTACCTCTTCATATATACAGTGCACGTAACCTAATTTCGAGGAGAAATTTCATAAGAAGGGGAGATTGTAAAACCCCAACTTTTTGAATAAAGATGAATTTTCTATAAATATTATTTTTGAATATTATGGAGTGAAATTGATATAATGTTATAGTTGTGGGTAATATTTATAAATTTTGCAAATTACGCAAGTTGTTATATAATATTCGATTGGTCGGGAAATATTCGTTTTAACGAGGGGAATATTAATACAACAACACAATCATTGGTGGACCCCACAATGTAATTATTATCGGATTGAGAAAATGACAAAAATACTTTATTAAAATAACGGCGGAAGTTTTACTGTTAAGCTGTTAAAACACCGGTGTTAAAAAATACGATGTCTGGCGTGGTTGCGTAGTAGTACACGGTATTAATTATTGATGCTTACGTGATAAGTCACTCGGTTTTGTTGGTATTATTAATGTAATAATACGAGAAAATATTTTTATATAAAAAATGTAATACTTTTATAAAATTATTCTATAAATAGAATATATTATATTCTATTATGCATAGTGTTGTCATATATAGTATTTTGCATAGTAAAATCTTTTATATAAAATGCAGAATACTTTTATAAAGTTATCTCATTTTATTAGATAATAATTAGAATATATTATATTTTATTATGCATAGTGTTTGCATAGTGCCAAATATAGTGTTTGCATAGTAAAATCTTTTATAAAGTTATTCATTTTATTAGATTATAAATAAAATATATTATATTTTATTTAAAAGATTTTGCTTTAAATATGGACCGTCGATTAAAGTAAATCAATCTGGACCGTTCATGAGTTAGTTACTTATGCGATCCATTTTCTATAAATAGAAGCTCATTCCTTCATTATTTTCTTACGAATTCATTGAAACTACAGAGAGTATAGAAGAAAGAAAGAAATTCTACGCTACTTCACTACATATATATCCGTTACTCTTCTTCTTAAGGTAGAGAATATTATTTGTTGTACTCGTAAGGGGTGTTATTCTTTTGTATTCATGAAGAGAACTTATGTTATTCCATTCTTTGTTATTACGTTGGAATAACTCAGATACGCTGTGAAGCTACCTATACTTGGTGACATTCTTCTAATATTCCATCTTTATTATTATTACATTGGAATATCCACATACGTGCATTTCTGTGGGACCAGGTCCGTCTTTATTATTATTCGATGGAATATATTCGTGCATGCGTTTACGTGGGACCTTGTTCCATCATTTTTATTATTATTCTGTTGGAATATCTTGTGCATCAGGCGTTTACACCCGAACCTGGTTCCGTCTTTATTATTACATTTGGAACATCATGCCGCTTGCGAATTTTAATGACACCGTTCCGTTACTTATTAATCATTGGAATAACCTTGTCATATCTAAATACCGCATGCATGGTGATTTCTTTTGTTATTCCATTCTTTATTATACTCAGTTGGTTAAAGTTTTGACTTCTATACTCCATTAAATTAGTGGAATATCCTTGATAATTGCGCTTCATCCAATATCTTTTCATGGAAATATTCTTCTGAGCATTCTTGAATTTTACTCTACAAAGCAGTATCATGTTGACAATTTAGACGTTATTGGTTCTTGGACAAATTAATTCTTGAACTTGTTTTATTGAATTCTTATATCATTGTCATCATCCTCATATTTATATTTTTTGAAAGTCATCTGTGGCCTGTAGTGCATAGATGGACTTGGTATGATTATGACCAAGGATTATTCGGTGTAATCATGACCGTAATGTTACAAATAATGTGGTAAAAGTCCTCATTGGCCCGTAGTGCATTGATGGATGATTGTTGGCATGATCATGACCATTAATGAATACACAAATATTCTTGGCCCGTAGTGCATGGATAATTGTGGTCGTGATACTAAAGAATATCATTGGTCAGTAGTAGTGCGAGGGGTGATTCGATGATGTGGATTATTTATTTATTGTTTGAGTCTCAGTGATAAAAGTCATGAAAACCTTTTAAATCATAGAAGATAGTAGATTTTATTCTCTACTTGACTCTTCTAATGGATTGCTTTTTTCGCTTCTGATTAAACTTGATGTTTGTTATATTGTATCGGTTTAACATTGTTTAAGGCTAATGATAATTTATTACGCATTATCTTAGTCATAATATTTCTTCTTGGGCTAGTTGAGCTCACCCTTTCTTTCATCTTTTTCTCTTGAAATGAAAGCGTGGTGGGGACGAGTCGGAAAGCGAGTGATGGTCGGATGATAGTATTAGCTAGTAGTCCTCACTATTACATTAAATTGTGTGACAATAAATGTAATGAGGACTCATTTCGAGAGTGGATATTGTCTAGAAGATGATTATTTGTATTTAAACTCACGACTCTCTTGTTGTATAATTTAAATTGTATTTATATTACGTACCATGTATTTGGCGACTCAGAATAGGTGATGTATACCTATTTTGGGGGCGTCACAGCTTTTGTATATATATATTTATATATATGAACTGTTGTCGAACTCTGTTCGATGAGCCTGGATTTTACATCCGGTGCGTTTATTGCTTATATATATATATATATATTAATATATATATCCTGCCTGGAGTTTCCTTCGTGGTAGTTGATCGCTTTTACAGCTTTATTTACATTTCGTCCCACCTAGAGTTTCCTTCGTGGTGGTTGACCGTATTTACAGCTTTATTTACGTTTTGTCCCGTCTGGAGTTTCCTTCGTGACGGTTGATATCTTTTAACAACTTTATTTACATTTCTGATCCCCCATGGAGGTGCTTCGTGGTTGGTGATCCTATTTGTATATATATATTTACTGCTTTTTATATATATACCGCCATCGCTTTCATACAAATTATGTATGATACGGCCCCTAGGAATCATGTGATCACTGATTCACCTATTGGATCTAGATTCGGTTCCCATGATGGATATTTTCAAATTGTAGCGACTTATAACTTATTCTCTGCGGTATCGAATTTCCTCGGATGGTTTCCATACCAACGAGGAAGTCGGCATTATTTTGTACATTATTTTGCATTTGCGGATGCCTCGCATCTCATCAAATAAAATCAATCGTCGAACACTTAATAAAATGGGAGTGTAAAAGGTCTCAATTACTATTGAGCATCGGGGTTTGAAAAACCTCTTTATAAAACATCATCGCCATATCTTGCTTAAAATTAAATTTTACGTAAATTCAAACCTCATGTATATATATAGGTGCTAACGAGGCCTCGTGACTACTTCCAAATAATAGCACATTGACCACACACACACATTCGGATAATAGTTTCACGAAAAGAGGCGGTCACCGTGGTAACACGGATGTTCAGTGCCTAACACCTTCCTCCGCATAACCAAGTCCCGGACCCTAATGAATCTCGGTTTCACAGAATTCGTTTAGCAGATGTCACATCTTTGGGTCAATGTGCAAACCTTTTCTCGGTTGTGTTGGTACAACCATTTAAAAACCAATGGCGACTCTTAACAGTCCCATCGTCGACATTATTCATGTCGGACCTTTTTCACTTATTTTTTCAAACAAATCTCACCTAAAATGAGAACACCAAAGAACAAGTAACGGAAAGGGACATCCAAAAATCCCGACGTCGACATGGTGTATATGGAAAAGAAGAAGTCAAGGGTGGGGGCGATGCCTACCTCATGGCAGAAGGCGATGAACGCCAATATGTGGATGTAGGAATTTGGGACCAGTTGGGCGAATTCGACGCCAACGAACCCCAGGAGGGTAACAAGAAAGACATGTAGGGGGAATCGGACCCCTTTTTCCAGAAGTGTCAGAGGCATAGCAGTCCATGAAAGTAGTATGCATACAAGCCAATCATGTTTGATGATAAAGCATATACTTTGTAACAATCTTATTCATTTATTAATAAAAAGTATTAATTTATTAAAGGCTTTTAATTATCTACATGATGTTGTTTTATAATATGTGATAAACCCATAGTTTTAAGCAATGCTTTTAGAATAATGATGATGATCATTCTAATGAGATCTAAATTCTTAGAAAGCTTAAAACTAAAATAGTTCCCAATCGTTGGATTACTAAATTGGGGATTAGTGAATCCCAGGATAGATTGGTACATACGTTTGCTTGCTCATTGGATGAGGATGATTGATCTCATGATCATTTGTGTGGAGACACTAAAGCAAGTATGTAGGTGCTTATTAGAGAATAAGTTCATCGAACGCGGCTCGCTAAGGAATACCTAATGGAGTTTTATTTGCTGTCAATAGGAATTCTCAGTAGTGATAGTAGTACAAGTAATCCTTGGACTTGAGATCATCATAGTATCTTGTGTATGATGAGTTATACTTTGACTTATTCCTTAAGACCCTTAGGGTATATCAAAGGGTATGCTTGGGTATAATAAGTTGTACATGGAGATAATGTATGATCAATAAAGAATCTACCACTTTAATAAAAGAAGAGAAATGTTCTATGTGATTAGATAAATGACAACCCAAGTAGTCCTTGGGTTAAGGCGAGAATGAAATTAGAAAGGAGTTTCTAATTTGCATTATTTGGAGTTGTGCATTTAAGAGTCGAAATACATATAATTAAATAAAATAAGACTTGTGATGAATTCCATGTCTTATATTTAATTGGGACATGTATGGTGGAAGGATTGAATTGTGCATTTAACTATTTACTCAAAGGTTCTTTTATGATTAATGTTGAAATCTATATTATCCGGAAAGTCGTTGATCGCTAGTGGAGGCTTATCCCTATTGTAGAATAAATATTATTTATTTAAATAAATTAATTGTTTAATTTATTTATTTAAATAAGATTAGAATTATTCTAATTGATTTATTCACAACCGGTTTAATATGGAGAACCTAAAGGGTCACACCATAAAAGGAAGAATAATTATTTAAGAAGTTAATGGCATAATCGTAATAATATAGTTAAGTATATTTAATTTAATCTATGGTGATGTAATAAATTAAATAGCTTAATATTTATTATTTAATATTTTAGAAATATTAAATATAAATTAATAAGAGGAGTCTTATTAATATTATTACAATTATTATTATTTTAATTTCTAAAAAGAGTTTAAGAATTAATTTAATATAAGTACTTTCATTTATTCCTAAT
>CM035160.1:38444113-38609799 GCA_020205615.1 Panax quinquefolius
AGAATATTCAAAAACTATGCACGTAGCCTCGATTTGCAAGTGTAGTGGATAATCTCCTCAAAATTACCTCTCAAGTTGCTGGCGGATCCTAGAAATCCTCTTAGAAATTATGTCTCCGGAGTCAGAATACGATCATTAGATCTCAAAGTAATATCAGCTCCCATCTATAATACTGGGTCGAAAGTCCTCCTTATAAAGTCCAGCCTCAACAAGCAATTCCAAACTGTACACGACCAAACGCCAAAACCTAACGGACACTTGAGGAAAATGGGACCTCACGGCAACTGCCAGGCTCTACGCAAAGGGATTTTTTTCGCTTTTACTTCTGCTTTTTCCACTTTTGCTCCCAAACCCACCATTCTTCACTTCTTGCATCCATGACCACCACTACACATAAATTAACATCAAACGAGGGAAAACGAACACAAAAACACAAAGATAACTATGAATTTAAACTTGAAATGAATATTGATTCGCGGTATATAAAATCCACTTATCCAAATCCCCCAAACTTAAACCGTTCCTAGTCCTCTAGTACAAAACAAACTACATGATATGCAATGCAAATGAAATGCAATAACATTCTAAATGCCTAAAATCCAACAATATCGTATAAACTAACTTATCCCATCGGCCTCAGAGAAAATGCGAAGCAACTTTACAACACGAATTACCAAAACCAATCCACATTTATATATTAATTCTCAAATCTCGTGAACAATTATCACTGGTATAGCGTATGAAGTGTGATCCAACACCTAAGATAACCTATACGGTCCCAAATTCAATACATAAACAACTTCTTAGAAGGAATCATACAGTGCAAACTTCAAAATCTCAAAATAGGCACAAACTCAACCAAATTAAACAAACCAAATTCAAGGGTACACGCAGGATACTTATACTTCTTTCTTTTTTCTTTTTTTTTTTCACGCGGGGCTTTTTGCTCTTTTTCCCCATCATTATTTCCCTTTTCTTTTCTTTTCGATAGATGGTTAGTGAGTGCTGCTTTACGCTCCATCTCACGCTTGTGTTTATGGGGAGTGCTTCCTCAACCCACCCTACAAGACTCAACATGTTTCCTTTTTTTTTTTTTTTTCAAAGCTTATATACCCTCATATATACTCCCCAAACTTAGGTTCTTGCTTAATTTAAAGCCTTTTATCGCTTTATCCCTTGTCGCTTTCTAGTTCAATTTAGCATTATCCTTTAGAAACTATTTATGTATCAATTTGAACTCGATGGTCAACAAAGATGTTATTAGTTGCTAACCTTTTATAATAGTTTCAAACAAGTTCAAGAGTCGATTACATCGTAAATTATATCACGGCTTAATAATCCATACTATATTGGTTAACTTGTTCACAATCTCATCATTGGCTCACAAATAACATGAAAATACAACAATCATGGACATATGCAAACACATTAATTAACTAAATTTTATTTATTTATTTATTTTAATAATGGAATCGACACTAATGCAAAAATCCTAGATTACTATGTAAAATGCCTAATCTATTATGCAAGTAACTTTGATATGAAAACAAAATAACAAAAATGCATGCAACTAACAAATAAATCCCCAAACTTAAATAAGACAATGCCCTCATTTAAGATAAAAATAAAATTAAGTGTATGAGGACTTCCTCGGAATCGCTTCTAAGTCCGGGAGGTGGTTGGTGCTCTTCTTCATCAGAATCACTTGAAGGAAAATTGAGGTAATGGTCCGTTGTTGTTGATATGGAAATTGAGCCACGGTTAAAACTTTGGAGTGTGGTGTCGAGTGGAGGCAAAAGATCGCTCACGGCATCAAACATATGATCTGCATATCGCCAATCAATCACGATTTTAAAGGTACGCCCCATTGTGCGATTCATCCAACATTTTGGAACTCAAGGAACCGCAGACTGATATTGTTTTGATTCTGTGGTACCGCTTGCGTTCCTTGATCTCCCATCGCTTCATCCTCATCCCTCGGAGGTATCTTCTAAGATCGATTTCACTTCTCACAGCAGATGGAAAAATAAAACCGCACTTCGTGGATGTGACTCTTCCCCGCCTACAAATCGAATACCGCTGTAATCATTTGGAATCAAGCAAAGTGAATGGCATTTGAGTGGGCTCATCGCATTGATCTCACCCGGCATTAAGCAAGCAAACACACATATAAGTAGATTTCCGTGGGCAAACCCGCCAAAAAATTTCCAATGAAGCAATGCGACGTGATTGAGAAATTGATAATGGCCCCGACATCAATAATGAAATCTTTGCACATGGCGTATAACAAGAATTCTTCTTTCTCTTTGCTGACGTCTAAGCAAGTGTGTTGGAATGAAGCAATTTTTCTATACCGACTAAGGTCCTCGCTATCGAACACCGCTCCTCCCTTCTACCTTTGATCCAAGATGTGCTCCCGACTTTTGTCATGTTTGTAATAACCTCTCTCTAAGTCGTGGTCAAAATCCTCAATTGTGCATATACACCGACAATGTCGTGGCACCCGCAAATCGATAAGTAAGCATTAAATGGCATCACATCGAATCTGCACACGCGCACTTCAATACAAACGCTTTTGGAAAGGAGCTTTGTCTTCGGGCGCTTTGCATAAAATTCCTTGACAATGTTGACAACTGGGACGGATGTTCAAGGGCTGAAGCCACCCCTTTGGTAAATTTGAGACATCATCTCCCATCATTCCCTGAAAGCAAATCTCGCCCTACAGTAAGTGCTTTAGTTAGCATGATACATCTGGGATTTGGTCATGCGTGGCACTCTCATAAATTTTCGCGATGATCAGAATTCGTAGTGGTTGAAAGGAGCTTGAACTCTCCATATTGCTGGCATTTGGATTTCTGGGCTGAGTAGTCATTAATAATTTCAAGTTAAGTAACCTCTGCTAGCAAACACTACCTTCCCCCAAACTTGGTCTAAAGCTTAGGTTTGTCAAACACTTGGTGTCATGCACAGCCTGCTTCTTCCCCAAACTTAGGTTATTTCCTCATGGAATTGGGGCTTGAGAAAGATGAAAACTTGACACGAACTCAACTTACTCTCAAGTAAAAGCTATGTTTTCCCAATTTCTCAAGAATTCGAAGGTTTAGTGGTGATGAATTTGGGAAGTATGGGTAGGGTTTATATAGAAATGATGAATGAGAGAGGAAGTGGTGTACTTAAATGTGGGAGGTAATGGAATCTGTGGGGTAGAAAGTGGAGTGAAAGGATTTAGTAGTAGTGGATAGAGGGAGGTTGTATCGTGGGTAAAGTAAGCAAATTATAGCTCATATGGACGCTTAGGTAGTGTGTTCGAGGGAGAATGAGAGAAAAGAGGCATGTATGCTAAAGTGTAATAGAAAGAATTAGAAGGCGTTGTTTAACTACCTTATCCGGCTTAGATTTGGGACCTCATTTCTCAGTGGGGGTACTTGCTTTAAAACGCCTTGTCCGACGGTAATGCACCGATCGTGAACAATTTTTGTTTTCAAAGTGCAGATCTACAATTCTTCCGATTTTGCTTATTTTCTTGCCCTTTGTTGTTCTTACTCACTTTGGACCCCTCCGCAACCATAAACATGCAATATGTTAGATTAATTACGACTTGGGAGTTTCATTGAGATTTTTAGCAAAGTTATTCTTGATAAGACCTAACTCATCAAGTTACTAAAACTACATCCTAACAATTAAATACTTAACTATAAAAATAAAGAAAAAGTTGGTTGCTCCCTACGCAGTCTTTAATTTAAAAGTCGCTCACTTCTCGACTACTCCCGCTTTTACTGCAGACGGCGAGGGTAATGTCACCGACGTCCCAATCTCGACTCACCACCCGCATAATAATGTTTATCCGTCAATTATCGACCTCGAACGTTTCTAATGGATTACGATTGTAGAGTTTAACGGCCATGAGGAAATACTCGCTTTATAGTGAATGGTCCGCACCATCTCGACTTAAGCTTTCCAGGAACAATCGCAATTCGATGAGTCGAATAAGAGGACATTGACCCTACTAAAATGTTCATGGCGTAATTCTTTCAGTGCGTGCCATCTTTTAACCTTTTTCAGATATCTCATGTCTCGTGAGGCTTGGAGTCGAAATTCCTGAGCTCATTTAGTTGGAGTAGCCTCTTTTCTCTTGCAATTTGACAGTCAAAATTCAATTTCTTTATGGCCCAAGAGGGTCTATGTAATGTAGCTCCAATTTGGTAGGACATGTTTTTCCGCTCAAGAGTCGATAAGTGACATCCGGATTGCGTTTTCAGATGGTCCCAGATGCCCATAAAATGCATGTCATCCAACCCGGCGTGACCAAATCTTTTCGAACACTAGATTTATGACTTTTTCAAATATCTTCTTAACTTCTCCTGTTTGATACCCTAAGCATGTCCATTAGCTTTCCGAGGGTGATATATATGTAGCCACCTTGCGGGTTGACTTCTATACTTAGCTGAAAAGGGTCGAAATGACTTATTGCGGTATGACTACCTTCATCACCGACATTATTGCTCTTAGCATTGCCAAACCTCGTAGAAAATGTTTTTCAAGGAATTTAGAGGACCACTTGCATCGTAGATGGTAGTGCTCTGTCGTTCAACCCATTTTGAGACGTAATCTCACCACGCAGTAGAAGATATCTGATCGCTTCAAAAGACGATTGGAATGATCCCATGAAATCATGCCCCTGCTACATCAAAGATTTCCACTTCAAGAATTGTTGTAAGGGCATCTCATTCTGCTTAGATATATGTTTCCCACCCTTCATCGATCACATGCTTTCTAAGCAAACTGGTGGGCGGCTCTTTGAACAATGGTTGCCACTAAAACTTGGGATTGAAGCACTTTTCACAGTACACTCACTCTATAATGTCCATTCTGGACATATACCACTTGACATCATGAAGAAACTTTTTCCGTTGCCGTGAATCGTGGAAGCACTTTCGCTAACCACAAAATTTGTAAAGTCATAGTACTACGAAAATTCTCGTGATTTAACCCAAATAGTTGCTTCATCCGGAATTTACCAAGTGATCGAGCATCTATCTTCCTCCTTTTTCTTCTTCGGATTTTCCGCACTTTGATAAATGATCAAAGAATTTGATTCTTCGTCCCCTTTCTATCTTTAATTTCTAAATCAAACTCTCAAGTAGGAGAATCCACTGGACAAATGCTTAAAGCATCTTTTCGCTATTAGGTAAAATTTAATCGTCGATAATGGTCCGTGGTAGAATTATTAAATAACTTTAATATCATTAATAATAATTAATTAATGAAATTATCTTTAAATATTGTTATATTTATAACTTAAAATATTTTAAATACCTTATTATTATTTAAAATGATTTTTAATATAATAAAATTATTTTAATTAATTAATTTTAATTTATTTAGTAATTAACTTTAATGATCATTGATATTAAATAATTAATGAAATTTTCTCTAAAATATTAAAAGTTATATTTTATAATTTAAAATATTTCTAAATAACTTTATTATCATTTAAAATGATTTTACTATACTAAAATAATTTTTAATTAATTTATTTAATGTATTTAATAAATAAATTAATTATCAAAATATTTAAATGCTAATATTTATGAAAAATATTTCAAATTATTAATATTTAATTTTATAACTTAAAATAATCATAAAATTATTTTTGTAATTTTCTCAAATTAATTATTTATTTTAAATGATATTTCAAAAATAATTATTATTCTCATTATTCTTAACAATAATCCAAAAGTTGGGGCTTTGGATTCCATATCTCGATTTATTCTTTCATATTTAACCTTAATAATTAAGGTAAAATAATTAACTTAATAATGCAACACTAAAATTCATATAATAAAATAATTATAATAATTATTAAAATCATTTCATATATTATTTAAATAATATATGATTATATTTTATGAAAAATAATTAATAAAAAACATTTATATCTTAAAATTAATTATTATAAGAATATACTTTATAATAATCAAAAAATTCTAAAATAAAATTATTTATAAATATTTATGTAATAAATATATTTTTATTTACCACATAAGTAATATTATACACATTATCTTCTCTGCAACTCCTCAAAAAAAATTATATTTACCTAAAATTTCCGATTTATTTAGATAGAAAATATCGGGTTGTTACATTCACCTCCTTATAAAGATTCTCATTCCCTAATCACCATTTTAAAAACTTTACTACATATACAATTATATAAGCATATATAATCTCGGTAGTAGATCTCATCAATTTTGATGAACCCGATTCTTAATTATTCACATCGCATCTTTCTCGATTAAACGGAAATTTGATTTCAAAAGAACTCAAATTCTCCTTCAAAATATCTTTTATAAAATAATTTTACTATATATAAGAAAATAATATATAAGAAAATAAAAATGTGTTCGAATATTACCCTGACTTCAGATCCCTACTGCCACTGATTCTTCAGACATTTATGTTGAAGACTCCTCAACAAGTTGATTTTGTTGATTTGTTTGTTGAAGCTCATCTCCTTATCGCCAATGTCTTGCTTCTTTTCCTTATATTCGCATTCCTTGCCTCCTTCTTCTTCTTCAAGGCGGTCCACCTTATGCTCCATTTGATTTATAAATAAAACACCAACTATACACTTTGGATCGAGGCGGTTATGAGAGATATATCTCTCCACCCACACTTATAGCACACAAACTTTCTTTTAAACACACCTCCTACTAATTAGGTATTATCGAAATTATCTCCTTTTCATCGTATAGGTGTCAAAAGTTTTCTTTGTCCCCTGATTACCTAATTATCACCTATAGCGTCAATCTGGCCGGTTGATCTTCTAGATCCTGGCAATATGACCGGCCTTAAAGCTTTGCAATCCATCAATTGATTGTCTCGGATGATTTCCATGGGCCGGTATTCCATTCTACATAGCTTGATCACATTCGAGATATTATATATCAGTGTCCGGCAGTTATTCTCGGCTTACGTTGAAGATGTTCTTCTATCTTTTAGTTTCATTTTCGTTTCATCGGTATTCTCATAAATTATTCTTTATTAACTTATTTTCTAAGCCTTATCATATAAGTTTAAAATATTAAACTTGTTTCATTACTTAAGCATAGATTCATATTCATCCAACGATTTCAAAATACTTTAAATATCATAATACATATTTCTTTAAACATCGGCTATCCCTTTCAGTGACTTCCAAAAGCCTGGATTTACAACCTTGATTAATACAAAAAGTTTTAGAATATTACATTACAGACGTATTACTAAGTACGTATATTACATTAAATATGCCTCTGCATCAATGTAACTTATACCACCTATTTACTAAGCCTTTTTCCTTGGACAACCATTCGCTCGATGACGCTTCCATCCCACGGATAAAAACATTCTCCTCTAAGCTTAAAGTTCTGGACAATTGTGAGACCCCATATTTTATCGATAAAGATTTAAATTTTGTCAAAATAATTTTTAATATTATGGTGTGAATTTGAGATAATATTATAGTTGTGGGTAGTATTTATAAATTTTGCAAAAGTATGCAAGTGGTTATATTATATTCGATTGGTGGGGAATATTCGGTTTAGCGAGGGAATATTATTCTGCAGCTCAATCATTGGTGGACCCACAATACGGAAATTATTGTCGGATTGAGAAAATGACAAAAATATTTTATTGAAATAACGGTAAAGGAAGTTTCTGGGTTAATCTTTGTTGAACTACTCGGTAGTAAAAATGCGATGTCGTGTGGTTGCATAGTAGCTTACGGTATTGATTATTGATGCTTATGTGAAAGTCACTCGGTTTGATTCCATTATTGTCGATTAATAATATGAATTATTATAGCGATAATGACGTTTTGTTTTATTCATTATTATTAACGTAATAAAAGCGAAACATCTTTTTATATAAAAAGAATACTTTATTAAAGTTATTATATAAAAGAATATATTATATTTTATTATGCATAGTGTTTGCATAGTGTTTTTGCATAGTGTTTTGCATAGTGTTGCATAGTGTTTGCATAGTAAAATGTTTTATATAAATAGAATATATTATATTTTATTTAAAAGATTTTTCTTTAAATATGAACCGTCAGATTAAAGTAAATCAATCTGGACCGTTCATGGATTAATTACTATGCATTCTATTTTCCTATAAATAGAAGCTCGTTCCTTCATTATTTTCTTACGAATTCCTTTGAAACTCTGAGAGAGAAACTATAGAGAAAGAAGAAGAAGTATACGCTACTTCACCTTGCCAATATTCGGTTCTTCTAAGGTAGGGAATATTATTTGTTGTACCCGTAAGTGTTATTCTTTGTATTCATGAAGAGAACTTCATTGTTATTCCATTGTTTATTATTACATTGGAATAACTTTTGTAAAAAGTGGTATACCCTATACATAACTCGTATGTCTGCGGCATACCACTATACTTGGTGAAATCCTTATATTATTCCATTCTTATTTATTACATTTGGAATAACTTTTGTATATCTGGAATCCCCTATACTTGGTGATCTTCTTACATTATTCCATTCTTTATTATTACATTGGAATATCACTTATGCGTGTGTTTTACAGGACACAGTTCCATTGTTTATTATTCAGCATTTATTATTACATTGGAATATCACATGCATGTGTTTTTACAGGACTGGTTCCATTGTTTATTATTCAAAGCATTTATTATTACATTGGATCATCACATCGGTGTGAATTTCACACTGACACAGTTCCGTTATTATTATTACTTGGAATAACTTTATGTCTGCAATACCGCATGCATGGTGATTTCTTTTGTTATTCCATTCTTTATTATACCCAGTTGGTTAAATCTTTGACTTCTATACTCCATGAAATTAGTGGAATATCCTTGATATTTACACTTCATCCAGTATCTTTTCATGGAAATATTCTTCTGATCATTCTTGAATTTTACTCTACAAAACAGTATCTTGTTGACAATTTGGACGTTAATAATTCCTAGATAAATTAATTCTTGAACTTGTTTTATTGAATTCTTATATCATTGTCATCATCCTCGTGTTTATATTATGTTAAAAGTTATCTTTGGCTTACGTGCATAGATGAACTTAGTATGATTATGACCAGGGTTCATTCGGTATAATCATGGCTTGATATAAATGATGTGACAAAAGTCCTCGATGGCTTTGTAATGCGGTGGTGGATAGTTTTTGGTATGATTATGACCCGGGGGTGATTCGGTATAGTCATGACCATTGATAATTTGATGAAAATCCTTGGCCGTAGTACGGGGATGATTAGATATTGTGGTTTATTCATTAAAGCCGAGTCTTACTATAACGATGATGAAAAACCTTTTAAATCACTAAAAGATAGTAGATTTTATTTTCTACTTGACTCTTTTAATGGATTGCTTATTCCGCTGCTTGATTAAACTTGTTGTCTATTGTATTTTATCGGTTTAACATTTGTTGAAGGCTAATGATAATTTATTACGCATTATCTTAGTCATAATATTTCTTCTTGGGCTAGTTGAGCTCACCCTTTCTTTCAACTGTTCTCTTGAAAATGAGAACATAGGCTGAGACAGTCGGGGAGCAGAGTAATGGTCGAGAGGATAGCATTAGTAGTCCTCACTGATTCAGTGAAATAGTGTGATAATAGTTGTAATGAGGACTCCTTTTGAGTTTGTATAATATCTAGTAGACAATATTTGTATTCAAACTCACGATTTATGTCGTATTGTACCTGACAGTTATATTAGTAAGTTGTATTTGAATTTATGTACCATGTAAGTGGCGACCCAAGATGGGTGGCGTATACCTAATTTTGGGGGCGTCACGGTTGGTATCGAGCTTAGGGATATGATCCTGGCTAAGATGCGAGATAAGAACTAGGAGGGAGGCAGGAATTCCTTCGCTAGTATGATCTACCTAAGTTTATTTGTTATTTAATTGGTCGAATTAGAAGTATAGGGATAATATTTGATATATTAATTAACCCTTGTGTTGTGGCGGTGTTTGGAAATGGCGGTGAAAATATTCACAATGGAGTGAATGTGGCCAGTTGTGACACCTTTAATCACTAATCGAGTTAATCACGATGTCGAGACGAGGAACAAATTAGAGATATCCGTGTAGTGAATGAAGAACTAATTATTTTTTTACAAGCTAGTTAGCAGAGGTAGCGGTGAGTGAGGAAGAAGAGGAAGAAGAGGAAGAAGAGGAACACGAGGAGAATTGGTTAGAAGAAGTTTATGATCAAAACTTAGAATTACAAAATCGTGTTAAATGAGCTAGAAGAACGAGGTTGAAGAACGGCAAGCGATTAAGTGGAACAAAGGATACAACAATTCAAAATTGGGTTACCCGATATGTGATGCTCGAACAAAATCACGCTTTGGCGAGGGTGTAAGATATTAAAGTTGGAATCTGAGAATTTAAAAAATCAAAGATCAATTTGAAAGAAGAAACAAGCTGAGCGAAGGAGAATAGGCGATGCATGGGTAAAAAAATTGCACTGTACGTTGATAGTGTAGAAAAGAGCGTCCAGATCGATAAAGCCAAAATAGATGAAATGGACTTTGCTTTTGGACATGACAATTGGGAGAACCAACATCAATTGAATTACCACATGCATAGCGGTCAACCAATTCGATATGGATCGAAGAATAATGATTCAAATCATGGATCGAGGAATGTGAAGAAGCACTAAGGGTGGAATGTACCTATAGTAAAAGTCAAACTTCGGTAATTTAAGCGAGGCGTTTGTCGAAAAACGAGCGAAGTTATTACAGGGTAAATTAATTATAAATTATTACGAAGTCTATACTTTATTCAATACAAGTTCTACCCACTCTTTTATTCTACCTAGTTGTGTTCAATGTTTAAATTTGACTCTGGAAAAATTAGACTTTGATTTATCTATTGAAACTTCGTTGGGAGAAACCTTCGTTACCTCCACTGTTTATTAATCTTGTTGTTTCAAATAAACACTTTCACGATCTTATCTCTTTGAAAATACTTGCCTTTGAGGTAATTTTTGAAAATGATTGATTAACTTCTCATTATTCTTTTTGTAAGGTTGTTAGCTTTCATATTCTAACCAACTGTTATACTCAATTCAAAGTAACCAAACCCTAAAGTTAATCCTTTGTTATATCAAGCCATAAGTAAAGAGCCCGATCCTTTCGTTGTTGACTTCCTTGTGTGAATGCACAAAGCCGGACTTTACATGTAGGCGGCGTGTTGGCTGAAGATGGCAAGTTGATAGGTATCATTGTGAGTCTTATCCGGGTTAAGGATAGAAGTCCCATTGGTATTAATGTGACGTACTATCAAGTCTTGGAGCGAGAGTAATGATTTTGAATGATATTTCTATCATTAATAAATTTCTTGGCGTATTCTTGAAGATTTCCTAGCCTACCTAGGCGTGAAATCGAATTTTGTATTGACCCCGGTGCAAAACCCATTTCTTAAACCCTCAAATATTTCTTCAACTAAAAGGATCATTTACGAGGATTATGATGAAAGTCATAATAAAAGCATTGGACTAATGAAAATCATGGGTATATGAAGTATTAGTAAGTGTTATGATGAGTTATGTTGGTTATTATGTGAAAACATGAAAGTTTCTTAGAAATCACAAAAAGAGTTGAAAATCGATTTTGGTGAAAAGCGTAACATGAAATTCAATTGACCATATCTCCTATTATATTTTGAATTTTTGAGTGTGGTCAAGTCCTAGAGTTAGATCTATGAGTTACCTAACTAATCCAAGTGGAATTACTGGAAAAGGTGTTGTAGATTTTGTGTGGACTGATTTTGCAAAGGAGTGCAAAGCTGCAAAAATAAAAAAAGGCTGCTGCCATGATTTTAGAGGGCTGTTTCGGCCACTTAAATTATGAGAAAAATTCTGGCCTTTTGGGACATGAAGGTATATGGTATAAAGTACCTCCTGTCCAAAAATGAGCTCATTACGACTTAAAATGAGCAAGTTATGACTATTTTCAATATTTAGGTTTTCAAATGAAAAATGCTATAACGAGAGTTCTATAACTCAGATGACCATGAAATTTAAACTGGAAGCTCAAGTTAACATGTAAGGTCCTTCCAAGATTTGGGAATTTTGGAGTTAAACTTGAGGTAGCAAATTTCTTAAGGAATTAATTAGAAATTGATTTTTGAAAAATAGTAAATGAATTTTAAAATTTAGAAAAATATATTTTCATTATGGGACTATATTATGCTAAATCCCAGAAAAGAAATATTTTTGGGACTGATTTGGTATTTTTCATGAAAATAGTTTAATTCTGAACATATGAGTTAAATATGTTATGTGAAGTAACAAAGTTGAAAATAGGATTTTATGGCTAGAGAATCCTATATAGAGTATATGCATATTTTTTTTGATGAGGATTTGATAATTGGTGATGATATCTTATGAGTATGGCATTTTGAATGATTAAATGCATTATATGGTAAAAGCGTAAACAATTGAAATAAATTGTTTATAAATTTAAGAAGTGATTAAAAATTGTTATAATATTAATGATATTAGATTATAAGATTATTAAGTGATTGATAACATGGGGATATTCTTGAATCTGGATAAATTATATTATAAATGTTTAATATTTATCCTTTATCTCATTTGATTGATTCTTTATATCATTGACATGATCCTCATGCTTATATTATGTTGAAAGTCAATACGTGGCTCACGTGCATAGATGGACTTGGTATGATTATGACCGAGGATTGTTCGGTATAATCATGGTAGTAATTAAAAACACGATTATCTTTGTACGTAGTGCATGGATAATTGTGGTCGTGATACTAATGAATACGATTATCTTTGGCACGTGGTGCATGGATAATTTGTGATGCATGATACTAATGAATACACGATTATCTTTGGCACGTAGTGCATGGATAATTTGTGGTCGTGATACTAATGAATACGATTATCTTTGGTAGTAAAGCATGGATAATTTGTGGTTGTGATACTAATGAATACCACGATTATCTTTGGTAGTAGTGCATGGATAATTAGTGGTGCATAATCTTAATGAATATCCTTGCACGTGCGAGGGATGATTGATGATATGGATTAATTATTGACACTGAGTCTCAATGATGAAATATTAATTCATGGATGTGGTAAAAAGTCATCTTTGGTAGTAGTGCATTGATAGACTTGGTATGATTATGACCACGGATTATTCGGTATAATCATTCTAGTAATTGAAAACACGCGAATATCCTTGGCGATGGTGCATGGATAATTAAGTGGTAATGATACTATTAAATTGCGTCTGGCATTATTGGTTTCTGATTGTATATCTTTTATGGCAAAAGATGAATTGTTAATAAATATCTTTGGCACAAATGCAAAAGATGAATTGTTAATGAATATCTTTGGCGGATTGCAAAGATGAATTTAATGTTTTCAACGATAAAGGTATTCAAGGTATCCTCACCTCTTTATCATACTGTGCATCGTTACCCTAATTTGGTGAAATTCCATAAGGAGGGAGATTGTGAGACCCCATATTTTATCAATAAAGATTTAAATTTTGTAAAATAATTTTTAATATTATGGTGTGAATTTGAGATAATATTATAGTTGTGGGTAGTATTTATAAATTTTGCAAAGTATGCAGTGGTTATATTATATTAGATTGGTTTCCGGGAATATTAGGTTTAGCGGGGAATATTACGTACAACTGCTCAATCATTGGTGGACCCTAGCGAATTATTGTCGGTTGAAAAACGACAAAAATATTTTATTGAAATAACGGCGGAAGTTTTACCGTTGATCTTTGTTGAACTACTCGGTAGTAAAAGTACGATGTCGTGTGGTTGCATAGTAGCACCACGGTATTGATTATTGATGCTTATGTGAGAAGTCACTCGGTTTGATTCCATTATTGTCGATTAATAATATGAATTATTATAGCGATAATGACGTTTTGTTTTATTAATATTATTAACGTAATAAAAGCGAAACATCTTTATATAAAACAGAATACTTTATTAAAGTTATTATATAAATAGAATATATTATATTTTATTATGCATAGTGTTGCATAGTGTTTTGCATGTATAGTGTTGCATAGTGTTTGCATAGTAAAATGTTTTTATATAAATAGAATATATTATATTTTATTTAAAAGATTTTTCTTTTAAATATGAATAGTCGATTAAAGTAAATCAATGCGGACCGTTCATGGATTAATTACTATGCATTCTATTTTCCTATAAATAGAAGCTCATTCCTTCATTATTTTCTTACAATTCATTGAAACTTCTGAGAGAGAAATATAGAGAAAAGAAGAAAAGTATTACGCTACTTCACCTTGCCAATATTAGGTTCTTCTAAGGTAGGGAATATTATTTATTTGTACAGTAAAGTGTTATTCTTTGTATTCATGAAGAGAACTTACATTGTTATTCCATTGTTTATTATTACATTGGAATAACTTTTGTAAAAGTGGTATACCCTATATACATAACTTTTGTATCTGTGGCATACCTATATACTTGGTGAAATCCTTATATTATTCCATTCTTATTTATTACATTGGAATAACTTTGTATCTGTGAATCCCTATACTTGGTGATCTTCTTACATTATTCCATTCTTTATTATTACATTGGAATATCACATGCGTGTGTTTTACGGACACAGTTCCATTGTTTATTATTACATTTTATTATTACATTTGGAATATCACATGCATGTGTTTTACAGGACTGGTTCCATTGTTTATTATTCAGCATTTATTATTACATTGGATCATCCTGTGCGGTGTGAATTTCACACGACACTGGTTCCGTTATTATTATTACATTTGGAATAACTTTTGTCTGTCAATCTACCGCGTGCATGGTGATTTCTTTTGTTATTCCATTCTTTATTATACCCAGTTGGTTAAATCTTTGACTTCTATACTCCATGAAATTAGTGGAATATCCTTGATATTTAAACTTCATCGATATCTTTTCATGGAAATATTCTTGATCATTCTTGAATTTTACTCTACAAAATAGTATCTTGTTGACAATTTGGGCGTTAATAATTCCTAGATAAATTAATTCTTGAACTTGTTTTTATTGAATTCTTATATCATTGTCATCATCCTCTCGTGTTTATATTATGTTAAAAGTTATCTTTGGCTTACGTGCATAGATGAACTTAGTATGATTATGACCGGGGTTCATTCGGTATAATCATGGCTTGATATAAATGATGTGACAAAAGTCCTCGATGGCTTTATGTCGGTGGTGGATAGTTTTGGTATGATTATGACCCAAGGGTGATTCGGTATAGTCATGACCATTGATAATTTGATGAAAATCCTTGGCCAGTGGTATGGGGATGATTAGATATTGTGGTTTATTCATTAAAAGCCCAGTCTCAAATTATAACGTTGATGAAAACCTTTTAAATCATAAAAGATAGTAGATTTTATTTTCTACTTGACTCTTTTAATGGATTGCTTATTCACTGCAGGATTAAACTTGTTGTCTATTGTATTTTATCGGTTTAACCTTTGTTTGAAGGCTAATGATAATTTATTACGCATTATCTTAGTCATAATATTTCTTCTTGGGCTAGTTGAGCTCACCCTTTTCTTTCCTTTGTTCTCTTGAAATGAGAACATAAATTTGAGACGAGTCGGGGAGCAGAGTAATGGTCCGGAAGGATAGCATTAGTAGTCCTCATTATTACGTGAAATAGTGTGATAATAGTTGTAATGAGGACTCCTTTTGAGTTTGTATAATATCTAGTAGACAATATTTGTATTCAAACTTCACGATTTATGTCGTATTATTACAGGCAGTTATATATTAGTAAGTTGTATTTGAATTTATGTACCATGTAAGTGGCGACCCAAGATGGGTGGCGTATACCTAATTTTGGGGCGTCACAACAATGATGAGAGGTATGTCCCTCATATCCATAAATGTAACATATCTTTCTCCTTTCTTCTTATCGGATTTTCCTAAGTCGTGGTCTTCTATCTTTCTTTTCCCTTCTTGCTCGGAGTGCGCACATATGGTTGCATATGGCTCCCATCCGATCAATTTGGATTTTAAGCTTATCTTGTTCTTCCATTGTTTCTATTAACGCCGACGTGGCCGACTATTTATTCAATAGCTTTCCTATCTCCCACAACCTTTCCGGAGAAGAAACCTTATTCCTCGGATCCACACTCTCAGTTGATGCTCGATCGACTTTTAACTTTAGTGTCCGAATCACTATCATCCGTCGATCCACCATCTCCGAATCCACGGAACTTCGTTTTTTACAATAAACATTTTACTCATGTCCATTGCATAAAGAAAATGCAAATGTAAGATACTTGCACGATCTTGTACATACTACGGTTCACAACTTAGTTTTATCGTTTATATCACGACCTATCATTAATCAGATCATTTGTTCGATTAGAACAATATACTATAACACATAGTATCGCATTTCATGATCAATGCATAACCTAATCACATTATTACCCATGTTTAACAACCGTTGAATCACAAATAATCACATATCTAATTAAATTATCTAAGTCCGGATCAATTTCTGAAACATTTTGATTGTCTGCAATGACTTTATCGGGTAATTATCGAGTCTAAGACTCTATTCCCAGAACTCAATATCTATAAATATCAGTTCGTATTATTTTTTAAAATGACTTATAATAATTTTAAAACATTTATTATTATTTATCATGAATTTTCAAATATCTAATCATTATTAAATGATTTAAGTATTAAGCAATCCTATTATCATTAATAAATTAATATTAAACTATTAATGAAATCATTTTCAAAATATTAAAGTTATTTATAATAACTTAAAATACTTTTAAAGTATTAATATTACCCTTAAATGATTTTAAAATATTTAAAATCATTTTAAATAATTACCATTAATATTTAAATATTAATGTACTATTTATCAAAATATTAAAAGTCATTATTTATAACTTAAAATATTTTTTAATTCATTTATATCCTTTTAAATGATTTTAAAATTAATAAAACTATTTTAAACTATTTATTATTAAATAAATTTAATATTATTAATAATAAATTAATAATTATTAATATGAAATTATTAATAAAATTATCCTTTATATATTAAAAGTTATATTTTATAACTTAAAATATCTCTAAACACTTTATTTTCATTTAAAATTATTATTATAATATTAAAATCATTTTTAAACTAAATTATTTAATATAATTATTAAATAATTTTAATATCATTAATAATAATTAATTAATGAAATTTATCTTTAAATATTGAAAGTTATATTTTATAACTTAAAATATTTTTAAATACCTTATTATTATTTAAAATGATTTTAATATAATAAAATCATTTTAATTAATTAATTTAATTTAATTAGTAATTAACTTAATGATCATTAATATTAAATAATTAATGAAATTTGCTCTAAAAATATTAAAAGTTATATTTTATAACTTAAAATATTTCTAAATAACTTATTATCATTTAAAATGATTTTTAGTATAATAAAATCATTTTTAATTAATTTATTTAATGTATTTAATAAATAAATTAATTATCAATAATATTTAAATAAATGCTAATATTTATGAAAAATATTTCAAATTATTAATATTTAATTTTTTATAACTTAAAATAATTTTTAAAATAATTTTTGTAATTTTTGGAAATTAATTACTATTTTTAAATGATTTTTTGAAAATAATTAATTAATTTTACATAAGTCTGTCGCTGAAGACTGCCTATAGCGACAGAACCGTCGCTATAGGTGTTCTTCGTGTTCTTCATGAAACCTGCAATATCATAAAAGCCATTCTGAAACTACTAAGTTTGACTATTCATAATTTAGTGTGTGATGTGTTTCGGAAATTATGTTGCTCATATTATGTAGTTCAATGCAAGACTACAAGATACAACAATAAATGGGATCATATCATGCATAACCAAAGAGATCCTTTTACGATCCTCAAACAAGTTGTCAAGACATATTTCTTCATTTACGGGTTACCTGCAAATGAAGAACATGTTGTCTATCCATTTCGGCCTTCTATAACATGTGATTTTTGTCCGCTTTTGTGAACTAATGAATGCGTATGTAGATACATGTATTCTAGAGATCCATTACATAAAACCGAATAAAAAAACAACAAAATCAAAAGATATAAGTTGGTCAAACCTTGTCAGAGATATCATGCACTTAAGTTTTCTGGTTACCCAAAAAACTAAGTTCGTGATCTTCTGGCCTAGTTTGACCTTCCACTAACTTCGATCCATTAGATATTTAGGCGATCTACAAGCTTAATCTTGAAGTCCATATACCATAGTACAAATATATTATAACATAAACAACAAATCAACATCCAGAAGCGAGATCAAGGCTCATCAATAACATGTCAGACACTTAAAACCCATTTCAGTTTTGCTAGAAATGAATCCGATCATGGTTCGATTAAAGCGACCTTTGACCAACAATACCTATCAATCTAGGCCTGATCTGGACCTCCTATAAATTTCAGAACACAGATCTCATGACACACTACAAGATCAAACACTTAAAACACGAAAACACATATCGTAGAACGATCTACGGGCATCGGCGATTCGTTGTAAGGCATTTGACTCAATTTTTTTTCCACATTTTCAAATCTTCAAATTCGAGCCTCTAGATGTTATGGATCTAACATTTAGCAACCTGTGATCATCCTTAGACATTATATCTAACATGTTTAACACAAAAAACATCTAACATGGGATCAATGGACATATTTTCAAGTAGGGTTTATAATTTTACTTTGATCGAATCTTGATGAGCTCTTGATTTGTTTTTGATATTAGTGGGGCTCGATTCTTGGTGATCTTAGGAGAGAATTTACGTGGGAGGGAGCTGGAGAAAATGTTGAGTGTTTGGAAAAATTTGAGCTAGCAAATGAATTTCTCTCTCTCCAAATCTATTTATAATACTTGTGTGCATTGTATATAGGTTATTCATGGGAGTTCTTTGTCACATTTTGAGTCACATTTGTCAAACAAGTTGGTCACCCACCCATCCTATCATTAAAACCTAGTTTGTAGCTTTTAATAATGCAAAGGCAAAATGGTTATTTGTATTTTCCATTTAATGGCATTCTTGTTATTTAAGCAAACCCTTAGGGTTTGACCCTTTAGGTTTAACCCTAAGGTTTAGCAATAAATCAATTATAGGATTTCTAATTTAGGGGTTGCACAAAAAATTAAATAAATTTTAGTTTCTAAAATTTGTAATTAGGATTTTCTTAATTATGATTAATTTTCTAATTACTTTATATAGGAACATTAGGGTTTAAAATCACTAATTATAATTAACTTCACTTTTTAAGCAATTAGAGCTTAAAATTAGTAATTAGTTTTTATAATTTAATTAGGGTTATTAATTTTAGAAATTAGGTTTCTAGAAATTAATATCTCTAAATGTTAATTAGGGTTAACCTAATTAATCATGAAATCACATAACACAGTTATATAATAATCTCGAACTCATGATTGAGTTTCAAGTCACTACACCAAAAATGGCCTCTAGCGAAGGAAATTTTGTGAAGGAATTTATTCCTTCACATGAGGAGTTGTTTAGCGAAGGAAGTTGAAGGAAAAAGTATAGTACAATATAGTTATTAGCGAAAGAAACATCCTTCACAATTTATATTTTTTCTTCGCAAAATTGGAGCGATAGAAGATTTTGGAGCAATTTATGATGAAAATTTCATGAGGAAAAAATCTATTTAATGAGCTAATTATTACTCACTAAATATCATTATTCGAAGTTTTTAGCGAGGAATAAAATTGGTCGCTACCTTGTTCTAAATATTTTTTTTGAATTAATTGTGGTGAATATAAATACCTTAAATTTTTTAATATAGTAAATTTTAATTTTAATAACACTTTTTAAGTAATCTCACAATATCAACTATTTATTTTAATAAACTATAAAGTAAATAACTTTACACTATATTAAACTTTAAAATTTCTCCATAAAAGTTTATTTTTATGATCATAATTAAATAAAGTTAAAGTTAAATAAAAATAAAATTCAAAAAGACTTTAAATTTTATTTTAAGTATATAATATTAATTCAAAAAAGTCTTTTTGGAGATTAAGTAATTTAAAATTAAATAATTTTAAGTAATTTGTTTTTGGAACAGAGTCCCTAATTTTAGAGTTATGTGTGTGGTCTCAAGAGAGTAAGGCGTAAACAGATAGCTATTTAGGTTTCTCCTCTCTTGACTTCTTCCTTGCCAAAATTCACATTTTAAAGCCTTCATCCATACCCATCCCTCCGTGAATTTGTTTTTTCTATGGAAGCCACTCTCACTGTCGGCGAGATATCTTCGCAGGTTGTGAAGGCTGCAGAGGTGGAGGTGGAGGAGGAAGAAGAGAGCCTATTAGGCGTGGGACTAAGTTCATGAATTTTTTTTCGTGGTGTCATAACTTTTAGAGAGGCGTTGGTATTTCATTGTCGCATGCGGCATATGAAGTTGGGGGTTAACTGGTGGGTTGATCGATGGCTTCTTAATTTTGTGGGAGTTTATTCCTTTCTGATCTCACGTGACGGTTACTTTCGCCATCCGCATTTGCTACAATGCTTAAATTACACAATTTTTCTTTTGTTTGGTTGTTTCTCTAGTAGAGTTCAATCTACTTGAAAACCCTATATCTTCATTTCCTACTTGTGCATCAGTTCTTGAACAAGCGCATTTTCCCAGTGTATACTACTAACTAGGAAGCTGTAGATGGTTCATTGTTGGTAAATAGTGTTAATCCTCTTTTCACACTCCACATGAACAACTTGCTGGTACAAGCTTTAAACAATCTTAAATTCTTAATAAACCTTAAATTTTAGTAGGAATTCACATCAAATTAACCATTATTTTCCTTATTTAATGGATTATGCTCTTACTAGCATTCTTAAAATGATACACACATAAAATTGAAGAAATCTGAAAGAAGGTAGACTTATGGGGTTATAAAAAGTAGTAGCATATTAACATATACCTATCCAAAAGATTTATTCTCACCTAGCAAGCACCTTCTTGAAGTGTTTAGAGGGGTTAAAATTGGCTATTCAATTTTAGAACTCGAGCATTATTACCTGATAACATAGTAAAATGCTAAGATATGGATGTAGATTTATCATGTTTTTCTTGGTCTATTCTTTTATCTAAATGAAGATGAAATTCGTAACTAGGAGGCATGGACTTTGTTGATTATCACGGAGGAACATGTTAAGATACTTCTGAGGTTATGTACAGTTCTTTGCTTTTGTGGGTCTTTTTTGTACTTGATTTTTGGGGGAAGACAGGGAATAGGAGAAAAGAACAAAGCCATAGTTTTAGGGAAAAGCCATACACTTATTTAAACTTTTATGTGTGGGATTTTGATTAATCTGCAACTTTGATTTGGCAAAACTCTAGAATTCTGCAGAAATGGATCTTGGTTGTTTGGACATGGGTTGCATCAAAAGCAAAAGAATCGAGCTCTTTTGTTTAAAAACGACTACGCATTTCATCTTCAAATTTGAAAAGGTACCCCTTCTCTCTCTCGGCGCTTGCTTGATATACTAATTGACTTTATTGGAAGTTATTGTTGTTTGGTAAAGTTTGTTTTTTCGAGTTGGGTTTTCTTTTTCTTTTTCATTTTTACAATTTAGTTTGGTTGAGTCCATTTAGTGAAAAATAACTTATAAGTTGGTTTAAGAACAAATTTATAAACACTTAACAACTGATTTCATCTATTTAGAGTTTTGATATCGGTGACTTTAAACCTTTTGAACTCAAATTTATTTAAGGGATTTGAACTCATTTTTACTTAATTAGAAAACCCTATATTTTTTTGCCAATTTGTCATTCTTGGGCTTATTTGATATGTTAGTGAATTATGAACACTAGACTTTCCAAGGGATTATAAATTTGTTCATGCATAATGATTGAGCAAGTATTAGGAAGTGTTGATATATAGTGGAGGACAAATTAACACTTGCATTCCATGGTTGTATAATGATATATAAACAATTTCTCTCTTGGCCAAATGATTTTAGTAGAAAGAGTGGCATAATTAATACTTTAATACCCATCCTACCTGATTTGTGTCACAACTTCTAATTATGTTTTCCCGGGTTTTCAATAATTATATGGCTAATGGTTTGCATCACGATAGGAATGTACATTTTATCTTTCAACTTGCATTTTGAGTGTTTGCGTAATCCATGGATTCCCTACCCCAATTCAAATTCCTTTGGCATGGAAGCCAAACATTAATCTTAATAATTTATTTATTCTGCTTGTTCTCTAACACGTTAAAGTCATGCTTTTTTGTACTCTTCCCTTTATTTATTTTGTTGTGTCATGTGTGCCTAGTAGGACTTGTTCAATCTAAATACATGTTGGCTTTCAGATTAAATGGATGTTTTCTTCTCTTCTTTTCCTTTTACGTTTAGATTGGGGACTAGAACTTAGTGGAATATTATTTCAATGTTGGCATATGTTGGATTTGAAACTTGGATATTTTGAGGAGTACAAAGGGTTTTTAAGCATGTATGAATTGTTTGAAGTGGTACAAATAATTATCAACTACATTTGCTAAAAAAATTAAGTAATTAAAATTGTTTATCCATGCATTTGTTTTAGGCTATTCTATCTTGACCCATTAAAACATTAATTATATCACGTTTAATACTTTTGAGGACTTCTATTTTACTCACTTGTAGTGCTAAAATTTTGTTTGTTATCGATGTTAGTGATTAGGTTTTGTATCTCCAATCTTAAATCTTCATATTTAGTGTAACCACCTAATGGCTCTTGTGTCTTACATGTTGCATGAAGTTGATCAAATTTGGACCCCATAACTCTTTGTTAACTTTTTTCTATGGATTGTACGAGAATAAGGCGGTGAAAAGATACTACCCATTCAAGAATTTCTAAAGAAGGTGACACCATGAACATGGTGGGAGGCAGAAATAGTGTCGCGATCCGGATGAGATGAAGACAGAGGTGACTGGCTGGACTGGTAATGGATGTAATGATGAATATGTGCATGTGCCTCGAAAGAAAAGATAATGCACCAAGCCTTGGTGACCATAATTTTCAAGGAAGTCAACATGTCGATGCTTACTTGCCAAGTTTTACTATTAAGAGAGCAAGCAGAAACCTCTCAAGAATGGATGGTGGAAATCACTTGAGTCACCTGGGTGAGAATTTATATGTAGATTAAACTATTTCTATGCTTGATGACTTTTTCGATGCTTAGTACATGTGTTCCACTTAACATGCACTACTAAATGACAAATCCTTTTACAGTGAGTGGAAACCACGATCAAGAAGGAGGATATTTACGTATCAACCGATTTGCCACCATCAGCAAAGTACACTACGCACAGGAGAAGTGGATTATGGATCAGCAAAAAAAAACTCCTTAGTGAGTAAACTTGGGCTCTCAAACGGCAAAAGACAATGCCAAGCAATTACTATATGTCTTGACAAGCTAAAAGGTCCATTACAAAATTAATGTCTTGTGCTTACTTTTGTGATATCACTATGATGATTGTATGCTATAAAAAGGGCATCGATAACCCTATAAATGCCGCAATTTGGAAAAAGTTATTTTTTCCCTTTAATTGAATATGTTTGATTGAAGATAGAATGGGGGATGAATTACAGGTTGGTGAGAGGCGATGTTTCACCAAATGCACTCTCGTAAATGTTACTTATAAAATTTAAGCCCGATGTCTTTTATGCGTGGCATGTGATCCACTTTTTATGAAAACGATTGTACACATGATAATGTTAGTTCTTAGAAGATATCTCTCGCAAAAACTAGAAGTGTAATTGAATTAAAGAAGCTTCAAAATGTTAGAGTCGCAAATACGGATAATATTCGCTTTGGACACGGATACGAATAATTTGACATGAATACGGATACGGGCGAATATAGGGTATTTTTCGCCATTTCTTACGCCTCTCATTTACTTTCTTTTGGCTTAAGAACTAACATGTACTCATCCGTGTATTATCTTTTAAGGTGCATTCTGTAGGGAGCTTAGTTGTGTTACATTTTCCTATCCTTCAATTGGAGCTTCTCATAATTAACTTTCTTATATTTAATTTTGACTATTGTTCCATGTATGCGCATGGCCTACTTTCTTTGCTTCGACACCTTTTCATTGATGAGATTACTCATTAAAAATATAGCGAAAGAAAGTGTTGAGATTGATGCTCAAAGAATCTCGATTTGCTGCCAAAGACTGCATATTATTGTGTTGAAAGTTAGTTGTTATGTGGTTGGTATCCCACTTAAAAACTATGAATTTACTGACTACTGTTATAGCCCATCTTTACTTTAAATCTACTAGTGTTGGTGTCTTATTAGAAAGTTGACTTAAGTAACAAATAATGATGATAAGGAAAAAATTAAGATTCTCTGCCTGATTACATCGTTAGACTAGTTGGAGAATTTATTGTATTGTTACTCATATGATGGAGAGCCATTAGAAGATTTAATAAATGGTTGTCTTGTCAATTTGAATCATCACAACTTTGTTTTATATTTTAGGTGTTCACTTGGTGATGTTACTAATAATGATTCTTGCTATGAAAGCCCTTTGAGGTTTCTTTGAGAACAGATCTACTCGAGCAAAGGTGATCACATTTATTGACCAAACTTTACCATGTTTGTGATTTACATATTCAATTTTTTGTTATGGTATTTCGTTTAATTTTTGAATTGTAGAAACATCGGTCTCTTGCTTGCAGTGCATACAACAGTAGGGAAGTATGAGATGTCAAAATTTTATGGTATATTGCAGTATATTCTTTTCTCCGGTATTATTACCTACGATATGTATAGCTATATTGATATCCATTCTTTCTATATTCCAAATCAAAATGATTTGCTCTTTGGTTTCATTCTATTAGGGAGTCTGCAATGGCATTGAACTCTTTATTTTCCAGATGGTTGGTTTACACTTGGTGTTGTTGCCTTTAAAGGTATCATTTATACTTTTTTTGTGCAAATTGAGCTCAATCCACTGCACTTACGTGTATAAGAAAATCAATTAGTTGTTAAAGAGGACCTTTACGCCATAATACCTGCAGTCTAAAAGTCCATGCCACAAACCCCATTTATAGGATCCAAAGCGGAGAAATAACAAATAATAGAGACGTCAACGCACAAAAAGGAAGTTAACTAAAAGTTCAAGACATACAACCTTAGGCTTAGCAGTATATCTAATTTTGCCAGAATCATAATAAAACTCAAAGGCAAATAGTGCTACTTGGTAGTTTTAACAACTCATCCTAGAAACTCTCCTGTTTCTCTTAACTCCAAATGGACTGCATTGTACCAAGGGTGAAGCATCCAACCTCTTCCTATCACATTTCCTGATGCCCCAAAAAGGCAACAATCGATCAACTTGATAACAATAGATAACCAACATTTTAATCTATTCAAAGAAAAGGAAAGAAAAGGATATAGATAGATCCTTAACATGCTTTTGATAATCTTGTCTTTTCTAACAGTGTAGCAAAAGATGCTTTGCTAATTCCAACAGCTTTCTTCGCAAGCATTATGACATGCATTATGGTCATGATTTTCTTTCTATTTCACATTTTCTTATTTTCGTTTTAGTATAGTTCTTTAAATTTTATGCTTGAATAATATACAGGCTTGGGATGTTGAAAACGCACTGGTTAGATTTACGCGTGCTGTTCAACTAGATCCTAAAAATGGAGAGGCTTGGAATAATATTACTTGTTTGTATGTTCTTTTGCTCTTCATCATCTTCTAGCACTCAAGTAGTAATAATTGCAGTCTATGTACTGAATATATCTTCCTATGTTTTTGCTTTCCTTATCTAATGATACTCATGAATGGTTCACCTTGAGTTGGTAGTATCAGAGTTATTGAAGTAAAGTTTGGTTTTCCTAAGATTACCTATCTCGCCAATCTGGGAAGTCTTTAACTAAACTGGGCTTCTTTCTTATGTGGCTCTGATATCTTCTTTTTGTGCGCTATTAACCTATATTATACTAGATGAAATCTCTAATATATAGGTTATTGAAGTAAATCTTCTTTCTTATGTATCCTTTCTTTTGTTTGGTTCAGGTGTTGTTTGCTTCTCTAAAATTATCAGATTTCACTTGCAAAGTGCTATTTTTAGTTAACTTTAGCAGTGTTTCTTCTTGTTGTAAGATGCAAAATCAGATCGTGTTAAACAATTGTTAAAAGAGACGAGAAATATCTTCAAAAAGCTTGGATCAAAGTTACATGTTTCAAAGGCCACGAGTAGATGCTTTGAGGCGAAATGGATGATAATTGACTTACTTGAAGAGCGAAGATAATGAGGAGCTAACAATTACTACGCTTTATAGCTAGAGTTTTTTTTTTCATTGTGATATATCCTCAGATACATACATATTGTAGGTGATGACACTTGCTTTTGGTAACAAGTCTTGTAATTTTAATGTGTATATTGGCTATACTAGCTTTGTATACATTATTTACTTTTGAAATGATATAATAATTAGTTTTTCATTTAGTATGTATAAAATTTTGTGCCCATTTTTGTTATTTATATTTTAATGAGATATTATAATGAAGAAATGAACATTAATGAAGGATTATTTCCCGTGACTAAAATCTTTTTTTAGTTAATTATTTAGTCATCAATGAAGGATTATTTCCCCTCACTAATTTGAAGATACAATCTCAATTTATAATTAGTGAAGGAAAATTTTCTCTCGTTAAATAAATTTGTTCTTCATAATATATTATTTGTGATGGAATAAAGTTATTCACTAATTTCAAATAGTCCTTACATGAAATATTATTTGTGAAGGAAACCAATCTTTCACTAAATAACAATATTCCATTACTAAATACAATTTGTGAAGAAAACTTATTCATGTTATATCCTTCATAAAAAACATTTGAGTTACTAATTAGAGAAGGATACCCAATCAAGCGAGGAGGTCTAATGCGAGCACTCGTGTGAAGGAAATATTTCTTAAAATAAATCACTATGAGTGAGATAGGGACCTCTAGTGAAGGATTTGTCCTTCAATAGAGGCCATTTTTGTGTAATAGTGAGTTAGGGTTTTTCTCATTTCAAAAATTAGGTTTTGAAATATTACTTAGGGTTTCTAATTTAGAATTTTATAATTAGGGTTTTCTAAGATTAGGGTTTCTAGAATTTTAATTAGGGTTTACTTCTAATTAATCCACAACATAAATTATATAACACAGTTATATAACAATCTTGTACTCTAAATTGGATCTCAAATTAGGGTTTAACATTATTACTAGGGTTTGGTCATAATACACCGTAATTGACCAACCATTATCAATACGGACATACAGTACATATTACATAGTACTTGGGCCCATGTGCAAAATTAGGGTTCACATGACCTAATTAAATTAAATGCACAATTAGGGTTCCATGACCTCATTAAATGTGCAATTTAGGTTCGCATAACCTAATGGAATGAAGATGGAAAAGTCAAAAATAAATGTGCTGTATCGGAAGAAGCCTTCCACGTGTCCCGAGGCTAAGACTCGTGGAGGCGGCTCATTTTGGGAATTGATTGAGGGATTGGATTGGTGGCTAGAAGGATGAGTGCATATGGGGCATTACTTTAACGATCGAAAGGTATTTCTGAAATTTCATTGAGAACATGTGCCAAGATGTGATAACTTAAGTCCAGTGGAACTCTATAAATACCCTTTCCATTCTAGGAAGGAGGAGGACGCTTTTGGTAGCTTAAGGCTTGGAGATTCCACCTAAAAGCACTAACAAGATTCAAACACTCTCTCAACTCAAGAATCAAGAAGGCTCTTGAATCCCAATAACCCTAACACGGCTTCCTCCGATTCTAGGGTTCTCACCACGCGTCGTTGGAGTAATCGCCCACCTGTCGTTCTCCCCTCTACAATCAATCAATCAATTTCGTATTCTTCGTGGATTTCTCTCCTCCTCAGCCAACACGAAACCCTAACCCTAGCAAGGCGCGATTTCCTTGCCCACATTTATTTGGCGACTTTGCTGGGGAGGTGTAGAATTCGTGAAGGGTATGCCCACAACTCAAAGTGGGAGAACTACAGGGAGAGCTGCTTCACCAACAAATAGCATTACCTCACCGAATCCAGTTCCAAGACAAGTAACTCAAGCATTCCAAGGCGCAAACCTGGATTTTGACCAACCACTTGTTGAAGACGCTTCAGAAGAGAGTTCGACATCACCACATATGGCTAATCAACAACAAACCAACGCAGGAAGGCAAGGCGAGGATGCAGGTGGAGACAAGACGAATGCTGTGCAACTGGAGATGCTCAAGGCATTGAAGGAAGCACGAGAAGGGCAAGGGATGATGATGGCCATGATGCTGGAAATACAAAGGAAGCAAGTGGAGATGGGGAATTTCCGCCAACAGTTGATGCAGATTCCCACTTTTAAGGCCATGTTCCCAGGAAGTTCGCATGGGGAACAGGTAGAAGTGGAAGACAACAACAATGGCAGCAACAACAAAGAGAACCAGATTGTACCACCCTCGACGGAAAGTTAATCGATTCCAATAATCAACTTGAGGCTCAAGACAAGCATGACGTGCCACAACTTAGGTTGAAGCAAGCCAACCTCGCATAAACATCATCCCAACCGCTTCTCCCATCAATTTCACAGTGCAAATGCCAACCATTCCGTGCAATGTCCAAATGAGTGAGCCAAAGAATCGCCACTCGAGTGCCTTTTTGCATGATGCAAGTGTACATCAACCAATCTCTCTAATATACACACTGCCGATACAACAATATATCTCAACACCCTAGAGAGTTCACACCACGAGCCAGTATGTGACGAAGGATGATATGATCGACGTGATCAATCAACTTCGTAGGCAGACATCTCGACCCTCGGAGTTGGACTTTACTCCGCCTTACCCGGCACACATTCGGAGGAAACCTTACCCGATAGGGTATATCGAGCATCCCCCGCAATTTCCAAAATACAACGGGGAGAAAGAAAATGCCAGGGAACATATTGCCAGATTTGTAGAGTCGATGTCTCCGTGGCTGAGATATGATGAAGTGAACAACCACAACTTGTTGATGCGGGAATTCAACAAAACTTTGACAGATAGTGCCTTCAGTTGGTACTACAATTTGGAGAAGGGGTCAGTCCATGATTGGGATGACCTAAAATTACAAATTTTTAAGAAATTTTTCTATGTGCAGAAACAGGTAACCATTGTAGAACTCATGCGGTTCAAACAGAAGCCGAATGAGGAGCTATCAGATTATATTGACAGGTTCAAGGCCCAGGCACAGAAGTGTACAGAGCCGATTGAAGAAAAGAACCTGGTCAGCATTTGCAACAATGGTGCCTTAGATTCCTTCAAGCCCCACCTCATTACTAAGGCTTGTGATTCCTTCACACCCCTCTCTTTCGCAGACAAGACTTGGGAGGAATTATGACACTGCCCACTAGCCATGCGACGGTTACATGGAGGGGCAAGAGGACAACAACTGTGGCTTTGGCTGACTCTCAGTCAAAACCACAAGGGGGCAAGAGGGAGAAGCATGAGAAAAATTTTGATCGAAGCAAAGGAAGGCCTGGAGATAAATATGCAAGAAAGTCAGTCCCGGAGGCTATCACATGCAGTGAGAAAGCATTCAGGGGTCTATACGAGCAATGGATTAAACATGGGGTGGTGAAACCCCCAAGGCCTAGATTTGCAGTGACGGAGGAGATAAAGAGAAGGCCAGACTTCTGTGTATTCCACCAATACGCGGGACACTCAACTATGGATTGTTATAGCCTGCGTAGGATATTCCACGAGAAGCTGGCAAATGGGGAGATTGAACTGGGAAAGGAAAGCAGTGTTCATGACAAGCCACTGCCAAATCACAAGGGGAAAGAAACATGCAACACTGTTATCCACAACACAATCCCAAAAGTGGAGATGATGGTGGAAGAAAAGGAAGAGTGTGACCAAGGCCTGCAGGTGACGGCGTTGATGAATGGGGCCAAATTCAAAAAAAAATTCGATCAGATAGGGTTGGCCAAGGAAGCAAGGATTGAGGCAACCAGGGAAATCATTAAGGCCGCCGAGACACAGGAGACTTGTATGGCCATAAGCAAAGGATTTGTGAAGACGATGGACGAAGAAGCAAATAAGATATCTTTCTCTAAAGCTGATAGAGAGATAAGATATCCGCACAATGATCATTGATGTGATAAAGGTAATCAATGGCATCGAAGTGCGGAGGCGCCATCGACAATTGAGCATCTCAGAAATATTATGCCCTACACCATGTTCAAACGGTTAGGCCTGCCAGAGAAGAAGATAGTGAAGGAACAAACAAACATTACAGGATTCGCTAACCAGAGCACAAGAACCCTGGGACACATCAAGGTAGACATGCAAGTTCGAAAGATTCGAGGGCCTGTAATGTTCCATGTTGCAGAGGTAGATGCAGCATACCATGTCTTGCTTGGAAGGGCTTGGCAAAATGACTATGGGGTGGTACCCTCAATCTTTCATCAGTGCCTGAAAGCTATCTGGAAAGGGAAAGAAGTGAAGGTACCAACAACTCGGAATCCCTTTGGACCAGAGGAGGCACACATCAACAAGCAACTTTCTTCGATGATGTCATTGAAGAGGAGAGAGAACCCAGATCGCGAGGCCCCGATTCCTTAAGACTAGCAAGCTGGAATGAAGTGCGAGAAGATAAGTTTGTACCGCAGAAAAAGTGAAGAAGAAGACCCTAACATGGAGAATGTTCCAAAAATATGGGGCCGAGTAGTGGACTTGGAGAAGAAAGGAAGAGAAGAGAAGAAAAGGCCAGCAGATCTTGAAGATGCCAAAATATAATAAATGCCAAGCGGATAAGAAACCGAGGATGGCCAAAAGGCAAATGGGAGAGGGTTGTAAAACCCGACTTTGAAAGGTAGTGTTTCGATTGTGATTGTGCAAGGGGAAGAGCCCAAAGAAGCGTGCAAAACCCAATCTACTCAGAGGTGTCCCCACTCCAAAGAATAATGAAGAAGAAGAAGTTATACAATAGAAGGTAGAACCAGCTCCAGAATGCTTTGAAGATAGGCCAAAACCTCAACAAAATGAATTAGAAGAAGTTGATTTGGCAATAGATGGAGGAATGCCAAGACCGACTTATGTCAACAAGGAGCTTGAGGCTAACCAGAAAGAGGAGCTCATACAACTATTGCGAGAGTATAAGGACGTCTTTGCTTGGAATTACTGACGAGATGCCCGAAATTGACAAAGATCTTGTGTGGAGCACAATCTAAACATAAGCCCGGAATGAAGCCAAGAAGCAAGCACCTCGCAACTATGCACCAAGTCGAAACCCAAATAAAGGAAAAATCAAAAGTTGTTGAAGTAGGGTTCATCAAGTCGATCCAACATCCAACATGGCTTTCCAAAGATCGTATTCGGAAAAGAAATCAAACGGGACAAATACGAATATGTGTGATTTCAGAGACTTGAACAAGGCATGCCCGAAGGACATGTATCCATTACCCAACATAGACACTTTGGTAGATGCAACGGCTAATCATGAGATGATGTCATTCATGTACGAGTTTGTGGGTTACAACCAGATAAAGATGTTCATAGAAGATGCAAAATTGACAGCCTTTCGTACCCCGTTTGGGAATTTCTACTATGTAGTAATGCCATTCAGGTTGAAGAATGCGGGGGCAACTTATCAAAGGGCAATGCATGCCATATTTCATGACATGATTCATGATATAGTGGAGGACTATGTGGATGACATAGTGGTGAAATCCAAAAAGGTGACAACTCATGTGGAGGACTTGAGGAAAGTGTTTGAGCGATGCTGAAGGTATAAGTTGAGGATGAATCCGAAGAAGTGCGCCTTTGGAATGACGGCTGGAAAATTCTTGGGCTTCTTGGTGCACAACAGAGGTTTAGAGGTGGACCCAAACAAGGCAAAAATAGTTACAGAGATGCCCCCACCAAAGACGCAAAATCAGTTGAAGAGCTTTCTAGGGAAGGTCTCGTTCATGAGAAGATTCATGCCAGCATTAGCCGAAGTCACAGAACCTTTTGGCAAATTGCTAAAAGGAAAGGCACCAAGACCAACAACATGCCTTCGAGAAGGTAAAAAGAATTTTGTCTTCAGCACAAACGATGGTAGTGCCACAAAGAGGAATGTCATTACAATTGTACATCACATCTACCAAGAAGTCTATAGGAGGATTGATCACGCAAGAGGTGGATGGAGAAGAGAAACCTGTGTATTACATTAGCCGGATAATTAGAGGACCGGAAACCAAGTATTCACAAGTGGAGAGGCATTGCCTAGCGTTGGTGTTCATTGCGCAGAAAATGCAGCATTATTTTCTAGCGCACGAAGTAAAGATTGCAACAAAAACTGATCCAATCAGATACCTATTAACTAGGCTAGCATTAGTAGGGAGACCTGCCAGATGGACGATGATTCTTTCAGAATACGACATCAAGTGTGTGACACCAAAGGCAATCCGATGTCAAGCCTTGGCAGACCTGCTAGCTCAATTTCCAAATGGAGAATATGAACCCCCTTCTGAGGATCTTCCGGGTGGAGAAGTAGAATCAATCGACTTGATGGATGACGACCCAAAATGGTGGAGTTTGGCTTTTGATGGATCATCTGCAGAAGGTAAAGGCGGAGCAGGAGTGGTGTTGACCACCAAAGAAGGAAATGAAATATCCTTGTCATACAAATTGGACCTTCCTTGCACAAATAATGAAGCAGAATACGAAGCGTTCATACTAGGATTGTTGGCAGCTCAAGAGTTGGGAGCCAAATATCTTAAAGTAAAGGGAGATTCAAACCTTATAGTGCAGCAGATTAGAGGCCAATTCAGAGTGAAAGAACCTATCTTGGCGCCGTATCGAACTGTAGCATAAAAGGTGATGGAAGCTTACAAGAAGATGGTGATTGAATATGTGCCAAGAGGATGTAATAAATAACCTGATGCACTAACAACAGTAGCATCTCGAGTCTATGTCCAAGGGGAAGATTTGGATGTGAAGGTAATGAAGAGAACCCACCCAACCACGGTGCTAGACTTGTTCCCCAAAGACATGATAGACGATTGGAGATATAACATCTCCCATCAATTGCAAACAAAGGAAGGAACAATACCAATCGTGGAGCTACAGAAGTACAACATCATCAAAGGTGTCTTGTATCACAAAGAAACAGATGGTGTATTGACACGATGCTTGGGGAGGCAAGAAGTAAGTAAAGTCTTGCATCAGGTGCATAAAGAGAACTGCGGGTTTGTAGACATAGGTCTGTATTGTAGGTTGTAACGCCAAGGGTATTATTGGCCTGAAATGAAGAAGGAAGCAGATGCCCTACAACGCCACTGTGTTTCATGCCAAGAATACCCTGGGGAGGATGAATGCATTTTCATTGATGACATAGCGGATTGGCGAATTCCTTATGTGGACTTCTTACAAAGCGGGACTCTTCCAACCGAAAAAAGGATACAATTATAATAAAGAGGAAGTCGCAACGATTCTTCTTACAAAATGGAGAATTGTTCAGAAGAGGTTTCAATGGCAAGCCCTACTGATTATACAAACTAAAGCGAGGCCAAAGATTTGGTTTATCAAATGCACAAGGATGAACATCAAGGGGGAGCCAAGTTGTACAAACAACTTATCGATCATGGTTACTATTGGCCAAAGATGGAAGGAGATTGTATAGAATTTGTCAAAAATGCCATATTTGTCAAATACATGGAAACTTGATTAATGCTCCCGCCGTGGATTTGCAAGACCTTAGCAACACCACCACCTTTCTTTCATACATGGGGAATGGATCTTATGGGTCCTGTACACCCTAATTCTAAGGGCAACATATGGATTTTAACTGCCACCGAGATGTACACAAAGTGGGTGGAAGCCATACCCTTGAAGAAGGCCACGGGGCCGGCAGTGGCAAATTTTATCAAGGAGCACATCATTTGCCATTTCGGGATCCCGAAGATCATTTTGTCGGACAATGGAACCCCCTTCATCAATAGGGATATCAAAAATCTGATGGAAAGATATAGGGTAAAACATTACAAATCATCACCCTACTACCCCGAAAAAGCAACGACAAGCGAAGCGACAAACAAAACTTTGATAAAATCTTATCAAAGACCTTAGACGATCATCCAAGAAAATGGGCGTAACAACTACCAATAAATAAGTATGGGCATATCGAACTTCAAAAGAAAGCCTACAAAGTAAAACCCCATACGCTTTGGTTTATGGTGAAGAAGCTATCTTACCCGCCGAGATAGAAATACCTTCGGCTCGAATGAGACTTCGAAGCTTAGTCGAGGAAGAAAGTCGACCAGCCGCCCTAGAGGCCTTAGCCGACTTCCGAGACAAGGCTAAAGAAAAGCTTGAACGGTACCATGAAAGACTGCGACGACAATACAACACCGTGGAGGTACCACGACAAATTCTGGTGGGAGACCTGGTCCTCAAAACGGCAACTCAAGTTATGAGGGGGACCCCAACCACCAAATTTTACCCCAAATGGGAAGGCCCGTATAGGTTACGAGAGATCTCTGAAAGCGGTATTGCAAGATATCTTATGTGGGATTAGATGCTGTCTCAGGCCCATTAAACTTGAAATGGGTAAAGAAATATTACACATGAGAAGAGCATCACAAAAGTTATACTTTCAACTTCAAAAGTAATCGAGGCACCTGAATCACAGCCCTCGGAAGTTACACTTTCAACTTCAAAAGTGACTGAGGCACCTGAGTATAAGCCCTCAAACCCGAAAGTTACACTTTAACTTTAAAAGTGGAGAACGTTATGCTTTATTCGACAAAAGCAAGAAAGTTACACTTTATCTCTAAAAGTGGCAAACATTATGCTTTCTTAGATAAAAGCAAGATTTACTATGTGAAACGTTATGCTTTTCATTAAAAGCAATTTTTTATCAATAAATTGACAAACTTTCACTTATACTTGAATGTTTTAATTTTCTTAAAAAAAAGTATAAATTCAAGTGTTGGTTTATGAATAATATATATATATATATATATTTTTGACAAAATTCATGTTTTCTTATAATACCTATTGTTGTCTTGGAATATTAATTTGAAAAACTTGAGATTCAATGATAACTATTGAGTTTTAAGGAATCATTCAAATTAAAGGCAATCAACAAGGTTAAAGAAACCACGTTCTGATAAATGAAATATGTGTAAATGAGTTTCTGAAATAGGAAATCGAAAAAAAAACTACTACAATAAGTTATGATCTAAAGGCCAAGACATATCAAAATGAAGAGGAGGCACAACTAAAGCTTCCAAGTCAGCAACGGAAGCATCTCGAATCTTAAGATTTGCGACTTTCGACTCCCTAACTCATTAAGTAATCGACTCTAAGTCCTGGTCGACACTCTACCTCCTCAAGTTTTGCCTCTAGATCCCAAATAACGCCCTCTAAATCTTGAGACTGGATCTTCAATTTGTTTGCGGCTTCATCAAGCTCAAAAAGCTGCACTGAAAATGATTCATCTTCACACTTACGTACAACAACCTCTGAACGTAGTGAAACAAGATTAAAACTCGACTTGAGAAGATCCAACCTATCACGAAAAGGAGACATGTCAACACCTACGGCTGCAAGGTCATCTACATCATCACTAAACTTCTTCAAGTCCTCAACTCATTAAGGAATATAAAGAAAGAGTATGCAACCCAAGAACAAGGCTCATGAAATGATCTAAGAAGAGGGTTTGGGTGGAAGTTGTCTTAATAATCAGCCGGTTAAGAATCTGCGGGAACCGAGCTAGGAGACGCTCCAGACTTTCCAGACTAAAAGACAATATCTGGAAACCCCTCCAAGAAACAAGATCCCCACTTGGATTGAAGGAAGCTCTGGCAGGAGCTACTTTAGAGGCCACCATAGAATCTGTTGAGACCAGGGATGGAGGAGCTGAAAGATGTTGTATGGCTAAGGATTCCTCGAAGCCTTGGTCACCTGGACGAAATTGAGAAAAGCATCCTCATAATTCCCCCGGCAGGTGTGACCGAAAGGGTGTTCCTGGTCATATCCGAATTGTCTCATGACCCTGTGAGGAGAATATAGTACAAGATGCAAAACTATTATTCTCAAGGAAATAGGGAAGCTCAGTAGACCAAAGAAAAAGCGAACCAAGATAAAGGCGTGAGCCACTCAAGCTATTTCTATTGAGGTTGGAGAAGGTAATGAAATTTGTGCTTGTAGAAGTGAGGTAGATGACCGCAACCCCCACAAACAATGGTATAGGGACGAAAGCAAAGTGAGCATGAATAATCATCAAGAAATGTCGCAAATTGCATCTGTCAGGGACTAGAGCGGTGATCAATCCAACGAAGCATGCGAGGAATGATGTTGCGTGGTGGGAGAGAATGAGACTTCTTCTTCTTCGTAGAAAGATGCTCAAGATCTAAATAGCCCTGAAAAGCGCGCTTCGAAAAGAAAGATCTGAAGGAAGGAGCATGGAATGAAGCAACTGACATCATACCTGAGTAAATAAAAAAAAAATATTATAGAAAAGGTTAAAGGAAAAGAAGCGCAGTTTGAAAGACAATTAAATATAAAATATGAAAGTGATTACCTCCCAACGGATTCTTTCATGGCAAGGGTGGTTTCGTCTAGGCGACGATATAAGGTCCCTAGGAGAGAGAAAGCAAGGGAATCTCCGAGCCTCGGGATAACAACGCTGCCAAACTGAACATACGGGCAGAAGGACCGTCTATGGGAGACCCAGGGAAGATGAAACGGGACAGCCACATAACCAGATAAGCCGCCAGAGGAAAGGGACAAGTTTCTTCACTAAGGCAAGAACGGACTTATCGTGAAAACAGAGTGTTTCCATCGTTGGTCTTGTAATCACGGAAGAAATAGCGCACCCGGATAACCAAGAATTCTTTTGCCGACTTGAGCTCTCGAAGTCCTAAAGGAGTGACGCCTCAAGCCGGAGGTGAAGTGGGAAGATTGCTCAAGGCTTCCATCAAGTAGGCAACACATTCATTATCTCTAGTGCATATGTTAGAAGGGCCGCAGGAGTTCGAAGCAACAATGGGAAGGCTACAAGATGAGATTCAAAATAAATATATATATTTCAAAAAAAAATGAGAATGAATGAAAGGAATAAAAGAAGAAAACTTACCGATAGAGGGCATAAACATCCTCTGAGTAGGGTGAATTTCCCCAGCAAAGATACAAATGTGCAAGTAGAGGAACACCATCGTGAGATCAACACAGTAAGTGCGTTATGGTCCTGGTAAATCCATTGGTCTCTACACAGTTGAACACAACGAAAGATACTCGCATTCTTGAGTATTTCCATATATTCAGCGTTGTCAAGGATCTCGTCGGTCCAATAATGCCATCCTTGAATGCGACCAGATGAATCTGACAGGAAGCGAAGGGGATTGAATGGGTACTCTTGTTTCTCTATGCATAGGCAGGGAATGCAATTGGCATGAGGAAAGTCATCCCAATCTCCAGAAGCTGGGGCATACAGAAACAAGCCTTCTTTCTCTGGGGGAGGAAAAGTTGTACGGTCATAGTCTCTAATTCTATCCCAAAAGAGGTCAGAAGGACCAAAGAAGGGAGCTTTTCCCCAATCAGTGATGAATGGGGACTCCTTGGTAGTCCTTAGTTCGGCAGAGCATTCAGAAGAAAGGGCCTACAAACAAGAAGGAGATCATTATAACAATTCTAGATAAAGTATATCAAGAATGTCAAGTAAAGTATATGAGCATAAAGTACTCACCATGGCAAAAAGGAACGAACTTCCGAGAGTTAAGCTTCAAAACACCTAAAAATAAGAAGAAATAATGTCAGAAAGATTGAGGGAGTACATTTATGCAAGAAAAAATTCCCAAAAATTTTTGAAAAAACCTCGGATGGCCAAAATCCATCCTTCAGAGCCTTTTTTGGACTTATAACGGCATATGTCATGGCAAAGCGATGACTTTTGAAGGGCTCGCCGACACTGATTGCTTTGATATATTATATGCCCAAAACTCCAAATGACGCTCCTAATAGTAGAGGCTCGTCATCCCGAACTTCATTTTTTTTCGCCCAAAACATGAATTTCTGCCTAGAGTTCGCCCCCTAGGGTTTGCCCCCCTAGGGTTCGGCCCCCTAAGGTTCAGCCCTCCTAGGGTTCGGCCTCCTAGGGTTCGCCCCCTAGGGGTTTGGTCATCTGGAGTGGTTTCATCGCATGCAAGCATATCAGTTTTTCTCCTTTAGCGTTTTCGTCAAGAAAAAATGTTAATCTTTCTTCATTATCCGAGAGAAAAAACCAAGATGTACTCAAGGTATTGGGGATCGGAAGACAAAAGAAAGTTTGAAAAAAAAATTAAAATTGATAAGGTTCTACTTCCCAGGGTTCTATGCCTCTATAGGTTTGGCCACCACCTGTAATGGTGTCTCCTCAAAAAAAATTAATAAGGTTCTCTACCTCTAGGTTCTGGCGCCCTATAGGGTTTGGCTCCTATAGGGTTCGGCCACCACCTAGGGCGGGATCTCTCCTTCAAAAAAATAAAATAAAAACAATATTGATAAGGTTCGACCCCCCTAGGGTTCGGCTCCTATAGGGTTCAGCTCCTATAGGGTTCTGCCACCACCTAGGGGCGGAATCTTTCCTTCAAAAAAAAATTGATAAGGTTCGGCCCCCTAGGGTTCGGCTCCCTATAGGGTTCGGCTCCTATAGGGTTCGGCCACCACCTAGGGGCGGACTGTCTCCTTCAAAAAAAAAAAGGTTCGGCGCCCTATAGGGTTCGGCCACCACCTAGGGGTTTGTTCCCATGCATACCTTTAAGGTCCCGTTGTTCTCTTAATCCACGGTTTGGGATGAATGCTCCTTCACCGCGAAAATTATAGCCTTTTTCTGAGAAATTCCGAGGGAAAAGGCCAAGATATGGTGATGGGACTCGAAAAATTGAAGAAAGTCTACAATTCCCTGAAAAAAAATATATATATATATATAGAGGAAACAATTATGAGAAATTGGCTAAATGAAGACTCCAATAAAGGTTGCACCCCTAATGGTTTACAATTACCTAGTGTTGGATACCGCAAGGATGTCCTTGATGGTGAGACTTGCTAATATGGCTGCAATGGTGAGGAACACATGTGTGTTCTTTGGCTCCTAGCGATTATGAGACAATCCTAAGAAATATGCACGCAAGTAAAGACCTACTCAATCGTAAGGCATGCGATAATGGATTACTTAATATGGACTTCTTACTTCTCCAAAATAAAGATAAGTAAAAACCCTATAGGAGAGAATAGCTTATTTTCGAAAATAATAAAATTTAAGTTGATTTTATTCCCAATAAAGGGTAGTTTTCGAAAAATAGCTTATATATATATATGTATATATATATGTATATATATATATATAATAAAGATAGATTTTATTTTATTTCCAAAATAAATTTAGATTTTATTTTACTTCCAAAATAAAGATAGATTTGGTTTATTTCCCAAATAAAGAAAGATTTTATTTTGTTTCCAAAATAAAGAGAGATTTGATTTCCAAACTAAAATTAAGATTTTATTTTATTTTCAAAATAAAATTAAGATTTTATTTTATTTCAAAAATAAAATTATGATTTTATTTGGTTTGATGAAAAAGAAAGATTTTGTGTACCACCCAAAATAAAGATTTCTTTTTATTTAAATGCTATTTGATTATTTTTCTTGTTTTCAATTTTTAAGAAAAATAAAGAAGCAAATCCAAGGGTTTGGCTCCCTAGGAGTTCCATTTACTAGGACCATGGTCTTCAAGACCCGTAAAGTGAAGTCACGCAAAATATACTCAAAAGTTTGAAGTATTCTTGCACGATCGTCTATTTGGAAATGCGACTCTCGCGCAAGGGGCAAATGTGGGCCTATGTGCAAAATTATGGTTCACATGACCTACTTAAATTAAATGCACAATTAGGGTTCCATGACCTCATTAAATGTGCAATTTAGGGTTTGCATAACCTAATGGAATGAAGATGGAAAACTCAGAAATAAATGTGCTAGACCGGGAGAAGCCTCCACGTGTCCCGAGGTGAAAGACTCGTGGAGGCGGCTCATTTTGGAAATTAATTGAGGGATTGGATTGGTGGCTAGAAGGACAGGGCAATATGGGCATTACTTTAATGACTGAAGGGTATTTCTGGAATTTCATTGAGAACATGTGCCTAGCATGTGATAACTTAAGTCCAGGAAACTCTATAAATACCCCTTCCATTCTAGGAAGGAGGAGGACGCTTTTGGTAGCTTAAGGCTTGGAGATTTCACCTAAAAGAACTAATAAGATTCGAACACTCTCTCAACTCGAAGAACTGAAGAAGGCTCTTGGAATCTCAATAACCCTAACACGGTTTCCGGATTCTAGGGGTTCTGCCACGCGTCGTTGGAGTAATCGCCCACCTATTATTCTCCCCTCTACAATCAATCAATCAATTCCGTATTCTTCGTGGATTTTTCTCCTCCTCAGCCAACACGAAACCCTAACCCTAGCAAGGCGCGATTTCCTTGCCCATAATCCACATATAAATTAAATAAATCCAATTAGTTTTAAGGCTCAAATTTTACCAAATTAATTTATCCTTCACATATTAATACTTATTAGGCTATATAAAATAAATAACTAGTTTTACTCAATAAAAGACAAAGTTTAATTAAATTATTTAAAATATAAATTTAAATGTTATTTATTTATTTTATTTTATTTTCTTTATTATTATTATTTTTGGGTATTACATCGCGAATTTCTGGATTCCCTCTTTACTGGCGATCCGAATTTCCACCTTTGCGTTTAATATTTGGAAGTCCTTAGAGATGAGGTCAGACTTTGGATATGGGTTGATAGTTATAATTCTTCTTTTAAAGTCTGTCAAACTCTACCATTTGATAGAAATCTAAAAAATCTATGACTTTTTGAATACCAAAATACTTTTATAGACTTTGTAAAAAACTTAATTCAATACCACCTAACTATTAAAGACATTAAAAAAGTTGTAATTGAATAACAGTAAACTTTTATAAACTCTTTAAATGTCTTGATTGAATCCAACCAAACTTTTAAAATCTTTAAAAGTCTTTAAGGTTATATAGATGTATTAAATTTTCAAAATGATTAATTATAGTACAAGAATTTGATGTATTACTATTATCTTGAGTAAAATACTCTCACACCCCTTGCAAAAAAGTATAATAACACTTACTATTCTCTAGTTTTTCAAGTAACACTTGCTACCCTTGTCAATGTTTATTATTGACCAAATAAGCAAAGTTACATATATTTACCCTTATATTTTACTATTTTAAAATATAATGAATTTATACTTATTTTTTTAATAATTAATGTACTCTATTTTGACTAGTCACCGTTATACAGGGGAGACTGGAGAGGGAGTGAAAGTTTTTTTGCCGTGAAGGAGATGATCGAAGAAAATTAACTTGTCCGACTAGGATCGAGGTTTTTGGGTTTAAGGTATACATGTTTTTCCCCATTATCGTTTCTATAAACCCTTGTTCTCATTTGATTCGCTCAATTCTAAACTCTAGATTATGAAATCAACCTTGTTTCACACTTGATAAAACCTGACAAGAACACTGCTCTCTCTCTCTCTCTCTCATTTACTCAATCTCATTAAAATTAATTATTTGTATTCACATAAACAAACACATGTATATATATAAATGTATGTTTATAGATGTTAAGTGGTTTCAATATTTTTGTTTCTTCCTACGTTATACGTGTGAAATATTTGCATTATCATTTTGAGATGGGGTTTGATAGATGAACGTGGGTGTGTTGTGATATTTCACATGAATATCTCACATCAGATAAATTCAAGAGTATAGATGGGTTAATAAGTATGGTAGAGCCTCAACCTAATAATTTAATCTTTTAGGTAAGGAGGCATGCTTATTGGTCCAGTTTACACAGATGTGTGATTAATTAATGTGGGATGGATCGTGTTATTACGCTACAAGTGGAATTAAAGCTCATGGTTCGATGGGCCCAAGTATCAGGTTCACACTCCATGGTGGAGCATTCATATGCCGCATGATAACTCATGTGTTTGACACCATGCAGTGAAATATGATTTGAGTCGGGTGGAGCGGGCTCAGAATAGCTCTGGGAAAAGTTATTCAGGGTGAACGGTTCACAGGGAGTAAGATTGTACTCCCATGTTTGTCTCGGATGTGGTGAAGTAGTATTAGAGTCAAACATAGCTCTTGAAGGACTCAAAGAAGGTGTGTGTTTAATGTTGACTGTTGGTGTAAAATCTAGTTTAGCACAGTATGCAAGTGTACGTGGTCAACAAGTAATAAAGTGATAAGTCAAGTATCATTTCCAAAGAGAAAATAACTTCAATTTATCCTAACAACTATCAATTTTATATTATCTCAATTTTATTAAACAAATGATAAAGTTTGTGAAATCTATGAAAATTACTAATTAAATACTAAACTAACTACCACTAGATTTAATGAGATAATGGAGACTTAAGACTATAATTTCACTTATTACTTCACTTAGATCGACACACCTCCTATTAAGCCAAATTAATTATTCCGGATTGTTAATCAAGAACACATAAGTAAATATGACCATCTCTCAATGCATCATACCCATATCAATTTAAATCCACAGATGATAGAATTAAGTTGAACACCCTCATTAACTAATTCACTATATCTCTATACGAATTACAATTAAAGAGGATTTTAAGCACACGCTCTCTAACATATTACATGTGATGTATATGTATATCTCTATCCTAGACATAAATCATGATTTCCAACGCCATGCAAATCACATGCTATTATGATAAGATCTAAATCTATAATTATCTCTAGAATTCATATATATTATCACGATAATTGTTGATCAGACAATTAATATTTAAGTACAAATCATAATAGACAATCTTGAAAATAATCTCAATATCCTAACAAGGAAGCATGTCAATCTCAATTACACAATAAAATCTATTGTAGCCTTAAATAGAAAATTATTTCATCTTCAATGAGTTAAAATCCAAAATCCACAAGTAATATAGCATTCTGAATACAAGAGTAAAAGTAGAAGAAGAAGAATAAAAACTATATATATAATCCTTCTCTTTGTTGCTCGCTCCCTTGAATTCTTCGTGCTTTCTCCTTGCTTTAATTCTCCAAAAGCTTGAAAAACTAGGGTTTGATGATGTATTTTCTGTCTCAACAGAGTCGGCCCTGGGCAAGGGTCAACAAGGCAACCACTACAAGAAAACCAGCTAATTCCGACGGACGTATACTCGACGGATTATATTCGGTCGAAATAGGATTATGTCCGAGGGAATAATACGTCGGATATAATTCCCTCGCAAATACCATAATTCTGACGGGATTTCGTCGACCTTAGAACTCTCCAGTTGGGGCCAAATTTCACGCCACCGCGAAAATTAATTTCAACGAATAACCGTTAATTCCGAGGGATATTTTGTCGAAGTTAAGTTATGTTCGAGGGACTTATGACCGACGGACATTCCGTCGGATATAACAAATGTAAACTTTTTATTCTTATTGTTTATGTTTTTCAATTAAGGCTAGTTTGTTAATTCTCATATATATATATATATATATATATATATATATATACGGACTAATGATTTATATTTTTGATTCTATCAACAGGGTGGCGATGGCGACCAGGCTGGCGATGATGAGCAGGAACACGAGTCTGACATCCATACACCAGAGCATCGTCGTTCACCTCTGCCCGATGATGATCATACTTTTACTAGTTTATAGTTCATTTGTATATATTCATGTCATGTAGACCCTTTTGTATATATTGTATTGTCTAATTGCGTCTGTACAACTATTATAAATTATATTGTTTAACATTTATGGAACATTAGCTTATATTTGTAATTGGTTAGCTTATAATACATTTTGGTGGATATTTGAATGTGAATGTGAATGATAATGAGTTGAAGATTAAGTTTTAGTGTTACGTTGCATATTTGAATGTGAGATACAGGTTTATATTACTGTGTATTGGGTTGTGACAGGTTACAGGTACATTAATGGGTTTAAACACCTGGAAACTGAACTTTTAAAATCTGTATTTAAAAAAAAAGGATAGTTAATTCCGATTTTAATATGGTAGTTATGACGAATTTCCCTCGGCAATAAATGAGTAATTTTAATAAATAAAATATCCTAATTTCAAATAACCATATCGTTATCTTCGATTTAAACTTATACGTCAGAACACTCTCATCTCCGCCGCAAATTCAGTCGAATTTAAGAATTAGCCAATTTTAATAAATGATGGGTTATTCTATTTTTCATTTTACATAAGATAATTTCGAGGAATGTATCCGCTTAACTTATGTATTTTATATTCGACGAAAAGTTTCATTCTTATATATTTAGTCGAAGATAGTTAATGTTCGACGTACATCCGTCAGAGATACGTTCGTCGAAGATATGTAATTTCCGACAGAACTTTTGACGGATCTTATTTTCGACGCGGATATTTACGACCAAATATCTCGATTTGATATTTCCGCTTGAATAATGTAATTTCGAATTTAATAAGAGTAATTTCGACGGAATAATCCGCTTGGACTTAAGCTTTTTTCTTGTAGTAAACCGCCCAGGCAAATAGAGGGGGGGCAAATTTTTTATAAGTTTATATATTTATGTATAAAAAAAATAAATAATAAAAAGATTAGCGATATTATGCATTAAAAATGATATGTTAGAAAACATTAAATATGATAGTATAATTGATGATTTTGTATCTAAAAGTGCAACAAGAAGACATTTTAAATGATGTTTTGTGGTTTAGATTTTATTGGGCAAAACTAAGCAAATACATGTAGTTGGTAGGTTTTACTGATTACACCATTGAATTTTGAATTTTTTAAATTACACTACAAAATTAATTATTATTTTAAAATTGGGTCATTCCGTTAAAAATAAATAAATAGACATTAATTTTTTATCTACAAAATTAATGAATTATCCATTATAGTTGGCACATTTTACTGATTACACCATTAAACTTTTAATTTTTAAATTACCCCATCAAACTAAATAAAAATAATTATTTTAAATATTTTTAAAAATAATTATTATTTTAAGTAAAAAATATTAGAATTTTTTTTTCTTCATAAAATGAATAGAGTTTCATAAAATATAGATTCAAAAAAATAAAGTGATTTTAAATTAAATTAATGTCTACTTAATTTTTTAATGTAATGATCCATTCTTAATATTAGAATTTTTTTAAAAAAAACTAAAAATATAAATTAAAATTAAAAAAAATAGTAAAAGATAAATAAAAAAACTAATTCAAGTTTTTCAAAAACAAATTAATAATTTTTATAAATAAATATTATTTTCAAGAAAAAAATGGAAAATTCTTCATATTTTAAAAAATGAGTAAAATTTTATAAAATATAGATTCAAAAAATAAACTTTATTTTCAAAAGATTTTTTTTTAAATGAGTAAGGTTTCATAAAACTTTAATTTTTAATCTATATTTTATGAAATTTTACTCATTTTATGGAAAAAAATTAAAGTTTTTAATATTTTTTATCGAAAATAATAATTAATTTTAAAAATATTTAAAATAATTATTTTTTAATTAGTTTAATGGGGTAATCTGAAAAATTAAAAGTTCAATGGTGTAATAAGTAAAACATGTCAACTACAGTGGGTAAGTCATTAGTTTTGTAGATAAAAAATTAACGTCCGTTTATTTTTTTTAACGGAATAACCCAATTTCAAAATAATAATTAGTTTAATGGGGTCATTTGAAAAATTAAAAGTTCAATTGTGTAATCAGTAAAACTTGCCAACTACAGTGGATATTTCCTTAGTTTTATCGATTTCATTGATATTTTTATTTTGTAGCTACATGTGATGATTCTTTTCTTCGATTGAATTTTAAAGTGTTCTTCCTTATCTTTTGTAAATTCTTATAATTTTAATAAAAATAATTAGTTGATTTTTATTTATTTATTTATTTATTTAATTTGTATAAAGGGGCACACTTGAGAAAATTTGTCCTGGGCCTTAGAAAACCCAGGACCGGCTCTGTGTCTCAACATGTGTCTTTTTATGTTTCTCACATTCCTTTTCCAAGTAAGCATCCTAGAATACTTTCCCGAATCAAATTTCTCAAAATAAGGTAACTAACTATGTACCGACCAATCCGCCCTAGCGGTTTTAATACGTTCAAGAAATTCGCTTGAAGGATGCATCCTGAAAATACGCCCCGGCGGTCTTACTTCATTATAGAATCCGCCCCAATGGTCTCTTTTAGTCAAGAAGTTGCACATTAAGCCCCACATTTTCCTTTTCGCACATCCACAACCAGTTCCTACACAAAAACATGAAAACGAGTAAATTGACACTAATATACTCAAAGTAACAACGAATCAAGCATAAAAGGTAACCGATTCGTAGGTATAAAACCCACTAATCAGTGATTACTCTAATATGATACTTTGTGATGGGTATTCAAGTGAAATATGGACATTATTGGGATATTTCACATGAATCCCACATAAGATAAATTCAAGAGTATAGATGATTTAATAAGTATGGTGGACTCTCAACCTAATAGGTTAACCTGTTAGGTAAGGAGATAGTCTGACATGATTATTTGGCCAGTTTACACTAGTGTGTGATTAATTGATGTGAGATTGATCGTGCAATTCCGCTACAGGCTGGCCAGGTGGGATATACTCAAATATTCAACCAATGCATTATATGAAATGTCTATAAACTATTATTGAAATGGTGAATAACAACCTAATAATACATACTTAATTAATATACCAATAACACTGCCCGCACCAGTCAAAACAACAGCGTTTTGTTTGGCCGTAGGAAGGAGGTGCAACCAAGGTGAATTCGATTTCTAAATAAGGGAAATTTAAGTAATTTTTTTAGCCGTAAGAAGGACTTGCACCTGCCTCATGAAGGACTTACAGTCAGGCCTAAATCAAAATTAATACCAGTCGTCAATTAATTGAATGAATGGCTAAAGATCTGTTAGCCGGAATAGTGCTCCTAGATAACGTTAGCCGTATATATACATATATATATATATATACATATATATTGTTAAATTCAAAATATGTACGCTCGCCGAATCACCATACAACGAATCTAACATGCATAGTGAACAACCGATCACGCCAAAAAGCTTAACGATCGGGGCAATCGGGGGATAACTCTGGTGTGAGAATAAGTAAAACCCAAAATGTCGTTGTTAAGTATGTAATTTCTCTATTAAATAAGAGTAATAAAGTGTTTGTACCTTGAACTTAGATTATGGCTATATTTATAGTTTGATCACACCGCCCAAATTTACTACGCTCATCCCCGAATTGGAATAGGAGTCATATGAAAATATTTCTTATAATTGTAAGTCCCATAATTAAATAGGATTTGACTTCCTCAAAAATAAGAAGTCAAATCGGATAAGATAATTATAAGTCAACTTGGATTGTAACCCTTCAAAAATATCAAACTCCTTACCGTCGATGTAACTATCCAACCACGTGGAGTATGTCCCCCCGAATTTTTCAGACCCATCAAATCACACTTCAACATATATATATATATACCCATTCCATCTCAATTTTTTTTTATAAATATTCATTACATACTTTTATGAATTGTGATTTTATTTTTGTTCATTTAACAAGAATGACCGAATATCATGATATTCATGTTCACTATAGGAAAATAATGAATGTGATTTTAAATATTGATGGAGATTTATACTTCCATTTGGATATGTTCATCGATGTTTTGAATTGTCATTGAGTTAAGTAGAAACTAGAATGAGTTTAAAAATCAAACTATTTTATTTTGTACCTAGAACACAGGTTGAGATGTCATCAAACAATGATGAGAACATGTTACTCTTGTTTTAAATGTATATGGGGATTAAAATTGTTGATATCTATTTACAAGTAATCTGGGTTCTATCTTCAATACCGGATCTGGCATTATAAATCCAATACATGTCATTACACCATAAAGATAATCATAATATCCTTGTAAATCATTTGCAGAATCTTACCTTTAACTCTCATGTACGAATACTTTAACTAATACATCATTTAATATCCCTTTACAATATTACAACAATACTAATTATTGCAATTAATACACAAACTTCTACTTTAACTTCTCGTACTCTGCGATACTACCAAATTCTTTGGTCCGCTCTGGCTTAGCTGCAATTAAATTAGAATTTGCAAGAGTGATCATTTAAGTGCTCAACAAGTAATAAACATTTGTATAAACAATGATATCAAGAATAAGATAATATTCTTCTGAAAACTTCAACAACTAAACAATAATTGTGAAGTTGCTCGAATAAATAGGAAACTAATTAAATTCCTTTCATTTAGCATTTTACTTTATTACTAACAATAACTAGATTGAAAAAATTCTCTTCAGATACTTTTAAGGTCATTTTAGGCCAACTATCTTTTTGTGTCTACTGATAGGTCGTCAGGACCTTCATTATATTCATATTTATTAAGTGTTCGTTCGAACTGACAATCTTTTTAATTGATATTGAGGGGTCGTTTGGACCATTAAACTGTTGTATCCAAGTTACAATCATAAAGACTACAAACTTTCTTAACCTTTTCTTCTAAACGATAGAACGAATTACTCGCTATAAACGTTAAAGTCAGCGATATATGGCTAAACTTTTTCATACATGCTTCCCTATATAATAGGGTTGTTTAACCTAAAATTTACTCTAGAAATCTGCCCCAATACAATTTGGTTTGGACAACTCTACTTAACATCAATAAATAATAGAATTTTAGAACTTTACCATACATTACGAGTTCAGAAACTTTCCACAATAATATGAGTTCAGGATCTCACCACAGTCATATGAGTTCCAGAACTAATCAGGAACTTACTATACGACTGCAGGTTCAAGAAAATACCATACTAGTATGAGTCATGAAACTATAATAATAGCATGAATACAATATTAGAACCATACTCGCTAATAAACGTAACTTAAAATCTTGAACAATTCTATTTTTAGAACTTTTCTTCTTAGGTTCACACATAAGTGTGAATACTAGCTTAACACGTTATTGCACATAACAGTTAACAAACATTTTGTGATGCCCCCAAAATAGGTCCATTCCATCCAACCCATTCTTCATGGTATAGAAATAACTTCAACTTTATTATTACAACATAGAAACTCTGAGTTTAAATACAGATATTGTCATCTAGACAATATCTACACGCAAATAAATTCCCATCATAATTATTGATACATTATTTTATAAAAATGGTGAGGACTACTAAACAACTCTCTCTAGAACCATCATTCCATACCCCGACTAGTACTCGCTACATTCTCGCCTCCTGAGAAGAAAAATGGAAAAAAAAAGGAAAAGGGTGAGCTCAACTAGCCCAAAGAAGAATGTTATGACTAAGATAATATAGAACAAATTATCGTTAGTCTTCAACAGGGGAAAAATCGATAGAATACAATGTAGACAACAAGTTTCGAGATCAATATTCATTGAAATAATAATTCATAGAAGAGTTACGTAGAGAATGAAATCTACTATAATCTATGAATTTAATAGGTCCATCATCAATATTTTATCCTCGTAACATCAATCAATATTCATCTCAAATCAAATATTCATCTTTGCACTTCTGCATCAAAGATATTCATCGATCGGTCATGTTCATTTAAACACTGCTCATCTTTGCACTAAAGGCCAAAGATATTCATCGAAAATCATTCATCTTTTACTACAAATAAAGATATTCAATAATATCATCATTTAAGACCGAGGATGATGAAAATATTTTTAAGAAACGAATCCAAAGAAAACAAAATGACAAGGATTAAGGATTCGTACTTGGTTTTATCCACGTCAAAAATACCTCAAAATAATCATAGTGGTGTAAAATTCAAGAATGATCAAAACATGGATACAATCAAAGCTAGTATCCGAATAGATATTTTAGATTTAAAAGAAAAATTTTTTCTTTTTTCTTTAGATGAATAGTCCGTGAATAATGCAATAGTGTCAGATATTGAATAGTGAATATACGCGTGAATAACTCGACACCAAAAGATAGAAATTCCACAAAAAACATCTTCACGCTTCATGAATAGTACTAAGTGAATAAGAATTTGTGAATAGTAACTCATGAATAGTAACTCGTGAATAGTAACTCATGAATAGTAACCTGACATGAAAAAATTCCAAATTTGATAAAAGTTCCAACCAATATTTCAAAGATAATGATATTGAAGAAATAATATCATCTCGAGAAGAAAATAACATCCCTTACCTCGAAAAGACAAGATTTCTAGTTGAAACACTTGGATATAAGTCAAGGAAACTTGCAATCCGCCTAACAATACTCAAAGTATACTCAAAATACTCACAAAATACACTCGATAATATAGAGAGAGAAAGAGAGAAAACTTGTTTCTCGTGTGATTTTCAATTCTAACTTAAATTTCTATTTATAGGAAAATGTTAGCACGCCAAGCGGACTTAACTCCGCAACTTTGATGGCTTTACTCTCGCTACTATTCCCACCCACATTTGAAATAAAATTCAGCACATTTCTTCACCAACCACAAGTGGGGCCCACTCAATTCTAGAATTTTCCACCAAAATCAATTATAAACCTAATTTCCTAATCAGCCACCTCTTAAAATTCATAACAAATCATTCGCTCATTTTTAACGGTTCAAAATTTGTGGACATATACTCAACTTATGTATATATAACATATCCAAAAATTACAACGATCCAATCTAATTTTTAATACCTCCATTCCGACAAAATTACCGATAAAACACCTCAACATTAAATCATTTAATTATAACCACATAAAACAAATAAATCCATCATTTATAAATATTTTTTTATCAATAATTAATTATTCACAAATAATATTACGTAATCACAATTATGACAACCAAAGCCGCTCCTCAGAAAGAGGGGCTTTTCCGATAAGGATTTCTCCTTATCGGGCGCGTAATTGGTGACCAAACCTCTCCTCGATGTAACTTTCTAGACATTGCCAATAATGCTATCTAATAATATTATTTAAATAATATGAATTATTGATCCGATAATGGAGATAATGTGCGGTGACAATTATTGAACAACAATAATATAAAATATCAACGCAAAGAATTATCGAATCAATAAAATAAAATATTGAATAAAGAATTACCGTGAAAAATTATTGAGTAGGCCTTCTTACGTAAGGATCAATAATTCAATAATACATGCAATCTGACCGTTAAAGCATCAAGCAACCAACGCCAGACATCGTATTTTAACCACCGGTATTCCAATGTCTTAATGGTAACAACTACGCCTGTTATTTTTAACCAACTTATATTTGTGCGCTTTCTTCATCCAATCGCTTTCGTTATGGGGCCCACACATGGTCGCTACTGTCGCATTTAATATTCCTCGACAAAGATTTAATATTCCACGACCAAACGAATATTCCCCGACAACAATAAATATTTTATAACCACTTGCTTATTTTGAAATATTTGCGTATTTAACCCCTAACTATCCACATTAATCAAATTAACCCTTACTATTTCAAAATAATAAATAGAAAAAATTAAATTTCATTAATAATAAGTTGGGGTCTTACACATTTCATTGCACGGGGTGCAATCACAACCGTACTTAATCACATAACACACCTTCTTGCACGGAGTGCGTGATAACACAAATACATGCCAAAATTATTTGATTTGACACTATCAGTCTATCGTAACTCAAGAATTATTACAATTTATATCTCAACAATAAATATTTCAACTGGAATAGTTCAACAAGTTAAGTTAGGCCGAATCAAATGGTAATAACTCCTTTTAATAACTTTTATCACATAATATGATGGATTTCATATAGCAAATGTAATTTCACAATTTAAACACATATCTTTCACATCATAATAATATGCACAATGTCATACAATACTTGCATTCAATACATAAATCAAATGAAAGTTGAAAACTTACTCAATTTATAAAATTTTAGTAAGTTTAGAAAAACTTGCACAAATAAGAGTATTGTACATGTTAGAAAACTTGCATTCAATACGCAAATTGAATGGATTTTAAGATACTTTCCTTCTACGCGATTTATCAGACTTTTATCCACTCTCTCTTCAAATTACATATATATCATTAAGATCGAACATATCAATTATTTGCATAATGATGCTCAAATTGGGTTATTTTAGCTTATTTAATAGGTCACAATGTTCGGGTTTTACATCTCGAAACAAGGTAATATAACCTTTTACACCTCGATTTACTTCTCTCTTAGCTTCGTTCATAGATTAGATTTCAATTTTTAAGTTTGTCGATGTTCACATTTTATAGAATGAAAATTCTTTAATCATCCTTTAATTAATCTTTATTAAACTCGCCTTATATAGCTCTGAACAACGTTGCACGACTACTCGGTGTTCGGAAGTCGACACACGTTGGTTTACTTCCCATTTAGTCTAATTTATAATTTAGACTTACATTTCAAAGTCCTCTATATTTTTTAACATTAACTTTTAATTCTCATTTTATATGGTTCGCTCGACGTTGGGGCGTGTTGGCGTCCCTTGGCACGCCCTGACGTGCACCATGTCGTATGACGTTGCACGACGTTTGAAAACAGCCCTGCCACCTACCATGCACATCCCCCGTCAGACAACCCAGAATTGCGGCCCTGACACCCCATAACGTGAGGCCCCAGTGCCCCACAGTTGTTTCTTGCAGCGCCACTCGCACCCAACAACGCCCGCGCGCCCAGAAACCCACTGCATTCCTATTTTTGTCGCACCTACTTTGTCGCTTTATAACTTCTTCATCCGATATCTGAATGAGTCTGTTCTTGAGCAATTTTCTTGCTCGTAACACCTTCTACAAATCCCTCCAAGTGAAAAAAAATTTAGACTCGTTAACAGACCAAAATAGTGGCCCAAGAACTTTCGTTGACTAGTTTTCTGCTTTGGAATATCCGACGTACCTTTCTCCAAACGTCATAACTCCCTCCTCTGAAGTCGGAATGGGATTTTTCTTAAGCTTAAGGCTTCCATGTACTACATAATACAATCCTCAGACAAACAAAATTTTCTAAAAACTTAAACACCACAGAAAGTTGACTAAAAAGTTAGGGCGCACACTATTTTTCAATCTTTCGACTAGTTTTACAAAAAAAAATACCACGACTTTGTTATAAAAGCTTTTGTCCTAGCCTCGTTCCAATTGGTTGATGTATGTAACTCATAAGAGCATAACATAACACCCAAAACTTAATTTTTAATTTAGAACACTACACAAAAATGGGTCCAAAACAGTCTATTGTTCATCCTTATGCATAGGTTTGTGTTTTTTTTTCATTTTTGTTCCATTTTTCATGTTAGTTACCAATAGTTTATCATATATAAACCACAAAACATCCTTATATCATCAATATCCTTCATGATCCTCTGTTAATCACAACAACCACAACCATCACCATCAAAGCTAAATAAAAAGCTTGAAAAAGAGATGAATGAGTTAAGGTTTTGGCTTACCTCTTGATATTTTTTCTTCTTATTCTTGTTCTTACTTTCTTCTTGACAATGATTTCTAAATTGCTAGCTTTTCTCTTCCTTTTCTCCCAATCTTTCGAGCTCTCTCTATTTTTGCTAGAGTTTTTCCTCCATGATTTGTGAATTGGTAAGAAAGAAAGAGGAAAATGGCTTCTATTTATAGCATTTGAAAGATTTTCAATATATTGGTCATTTGACCACACAAGAATTTGGCTCTAAGTCCAAGTCAAGGCTCCACTCTTTGGCTTCAAGTATCTAGGTTTTAACCTATAATTCGTCCTATTAGCAAAAAATCAATTTTGCCCTTTCGTAAATTTTATTAGAGATTATGTCTCTAACTCTCAAATAAATGTTATGTCGTAATTTGAAATTTGAAAATAACATAAAAGCATTTTTAGAGTGAATAGTATTTTGACGTCTTTTTCTCAAAAAACTTTTATTAGAGATTTAATATCTCTTTCTAAATTAAACGATATGTCGTAATTCAAAATTTCAAAAATAAACGTTTATTAGCGTTTTTTTGTTTTATGAATAGTGTTATAACATTTTTCTCAAAAAAAATTATTTTCTTTAAAAAAATCCAAACACTCATACATAATCACATAACACGTAAATTAGGTCATTAATCTACCTTAAATCACATGCACAAAATAATATTCATAAAAAATTATTTTTTAAAATAATATTCTTAAACCTTAATTACAAGGCTGCTCAATTTCTAAGTTCGTCACATTCTTTTCTCTTATAAGGATTCCGTTCCAGGAATCACAACTACAAGATTACACCCACCTGTGACTCACACCCATATTCTCTTTGAAGATTACTAAATAAAACTTGCAAATCTCAAAATATTGTTTCGTTCATAAAACCTAAGTAATATACATCATGAGTTTAGAAACCTACCCTAATAATGTGAGTTTAGGAACTTGTCATAGTAATATGTAGTTCAAGAACTCATCAGGAACTTACCATATTACTATGGGTTCAAAAACCTACCATATTACTTGGAGTCAAGAACTTAACATAATAATATGAGTTAAAGAACTAGCAGATATCTCAAAAAGTACAACTTCTTCTTAGAGGCATGCTCCTACTTCTTTCCTTCTTCTTCGAGTTCCCACACAACTTCTTTTGCATTGTGGTTACTCCACACTACCTTTACATAAGATCTTATCTTACTTCTTTTATTATCTTTAATACTCCAAAAGGTCCTATAACTCTCGAACTTAATCTTTTTTTCTTCCACTTCCTGGAAAAACACCTTATTTTACGTGTCTGCACCTCAGTTAATAATTTATCATTCACGACTGCTATTACTTCTTTCTTGTCTTCTTTTGCCTCTTTTTATGGTTTTATATAATCATCCTCAATATTTTCCTCTATCTTTTCATTCAGTTCCATCTCCGAATACTCTTCAAGATCAGTCTCTAGATCTATCATCAGTTCATTTCTTAAAACCTCTTCGTCGTGTCTTCCTTCTGACATGTTATAAAACCATTTTAATTGCCTCAATTAACACTTTAAATTTTTTGTATAATATCTTAATTCTTAGTACTCTCAACTTTCACTTCACCTCTTTTTTACGTAACAAGTCTTTACGAGGTCATTACCTATGTCTTCCATGACATTCTAAAATCAAGCTTAATAACTTATTTAACACCTCAAAATAACAATATATTTATTATTATTTTCTTTCGAAGACTTTCCTCAATTCATCTCTTAAAAACTTCTTATTTTGTCTCTTTATTATCTTCACTAATTTCCTCAAGGTCATATCCTAAGGTACTCTTACCTTAGAGCTATAACCTACTGCTTTGATACCAACTATTACAACACAAATCCAGCATCTATCTTCAATATCGAAATCTGGTGTTATTCATCTAATACATTTCATTACACCATAAAGATAATCATAACATCCTTATAAAACAATTGTGAAATCATACCTTCTACTCCCAGGTATGAAGACCTTAACTAATATATCATTTAATATTCCTTTACAATATTACAACAGTACTAATTATTACAATTAATACAAAAATCTTTTACTTTAACTTCTCTTTCTTTTCGATACTACCAGATTTTTTGGTCCCCCCTGACTTAGCTGCAATTACATTAGAATTTGCAAGAGTGAGTATTTAAGTGCTCAGAATGTAATAAACAGTTGTATAAACAATGATATATATAATAAGATAATATTCTTTTGAAAGCTTCAACAACTGAATAATAATTCTAAAGCTACTCGAATAAATAGGAAACAAATTAAATTCCTTTCATTTAACATTTTACTATCTTACTAACAATCACTAAATTGAAAACTTTCTCTTTAGATACTTTTAAGGTCATTTTAGACCATCTATCTTTTCGTATCTACTGATAGGTATTCAGGAGCTTTAGTCATTTTCATATCTATTGAGTTGTCATTCGTACCAACAATCTTTTTGCATAATACTGAGGGGTCGTTTGGAACATTGAACCGTTGTATCCAAATTATAATCATAAAGACTGCAAAACTTTCATAACCTTTTCTTCTAAATGTTTCAACGAATTACTCGCTATAAATGTTAAAGTTAACGCTATATGGCTAAACGTTTTCATACATTGATGAGTGGGAAATATACCTATTATTTGGATACTTTTGGACTTAGTATTTTTCTTTTTACAAGTGATTTTAGTACATTTTATTTATTGATATTCAATAACAAGTCATCTTTGCACTACAGGCCAAATATATTAATATCATAAAGAAATATATAATCATTTCAGAATTTATATAAACAATAATTATAACCATGTTGATCAATTCGCCTTTGCTCTTAAGCTAAAGATATTCAATTTTAAATTCAATGGTCATGATCATACCAGACGACAATTCATCTTTGTACTACTGGCCAAAGAGAACCCATAGTCATGATCATACCAATAATCTACCCATCTTTACACGCAAGTCAAAGAGAAATTTCATCACCAGGATTATAAAAATGTTATATATGATAATAAAAATAATATGATCAAAAAATGGATTTAATTTCAAGAGTAAGATTCATAAATCAACTATAATTTGGTCAGAAAAAGAAACCAATTTGGTCGGGAATAGTACCCCGTGAATAATACTTCGTGAATAGTAACCCGACATGAAAATATTGAAATTTATCAAGAAATTTCAGACCAATATTCCCGTGAAATGATATTGGATGAAGCGCAAAACTTAAGGAATTTTTAATCATTTCAGGAATTATAGAAGCAATACTTACCATAGTAAGTTTAAATTTAGGAATATGAAATAAAATAATATCCCTTTCATAATATGGAGTATGAAAGAAAATAATATTTCTTACGAGTATTGCAAAAAAAAAATATCCTTTATCATCCCTTACCATCTTTTACCTCAAAAGAATAACACTTCTGACTGGTACTGAAGGAAACTTGCACTGTATAGCAACACTCAAAATATCTAAATACTCACAAAAATACGCTCGATATTATAGAGAGAGAAACTTTTGATTCTGGTGTGATTTTCAATTCTAACCTAAGCACCCTATTTATAGAAAATAATTAGAACGCCAAAGCAGAAATTTTAATAAAATATTATTAAATATTTTTTTCTTATGCACACCACATCACAATCTCAGTACTCCACAAGTGGGGCCCACCAAATTCAGTAAAATCAAGAGGTAAAAAGGATAAGTGGGTCCCACCCCTTATTTTTAATTTAAACAATATTCAGAAACTTCAATAATTCATAATAAATAGTTATTTTATCAGAAAATTTTGAATTTTATGTTCATTCCATAGGAAATTTAATTCTCTACAACTTTATAGAAGAAAGTTTTTCCAAATTTCGAATGGAAAATGACCGAAATTTACATACGGACGAACTTCCAAGCTATAATCAAATTTCAGTCAAAAATGGGACCCGCCAACATATTTAACATGTTTTCTGTAACAAAAATACTCCGTACTCAATTTGCTCTCTTCCTCCTCATTTATTCATATATCGTGCATTCATTGTAAAAATATCACCATTATTATATTATTACTGTGACACCCCCAAAATAGGTATACATCACTCATTCTGAGTCGCCAAATACATGGTACATAATTTAAATACAAACTTCGTTATACAATACGACATAAACGTAGCTGAGAGTTTACACGAATATTGTCCAATAGACAGTATCCAAACTCAAATGGAGTCCTCATTACAATTATTATCACACTATTTTATAAAATAGTGAGGACTACTACAGCCACCATCTCGGAACGTCACTCCATTCCCCGACTAGTCCCGGCTACGTTCTCATTTTCTGAAGAGAATAATGAAAGCAAAAGGGTGAGCTCAACTAGTCCAGTAAGAAATATTATGACTAAGATAATGCAGAATACATTATTGTTAGCCTTCAACAGTGTTAAACTAATAAACAACAAGTTTAACTACAGCGGAACAAGCAATCCATTAGAAGGGTAAAGTAGAGCATGATATCTACTATATATCTTCTATGATTTAAAAAGTTTATCATCAATTTTATCGCTGAGACTCAGCTCAATAAATATTCCACATCGGTGAATTATTCATGCACTACGGGCTAAGGATATTCATTAGTATCGCGTCCACGAATTATCCATGCACTATGGGCCAAGGATATTCGTGTTATCACCAATGGTCATGATCATGCCAACAACTGTCCATCAATGCACTAAGGGCCAATGAGGACATTTACCACATCATTTGTAACATTATAGGTTATGATTATACCGAATAATCCATGGTCATAATCATACCAATCAACAGTCCATCTATGCATTACGGGCCAAAGATGACTTTTACGACATCATAAGCATGAGGATGATGACAATGATATAAGAATTCAATTAAATGAGAGCAAGGATAAATTTTAAAGATTTTATAATTTAATTTATCCAGAATTCAATAATGTCCAAATTATCAACATGATACTACTTTGTGGAGTAAAATTCAAGAATAATATTGTATCAAAAATGATTTTGATCGAAAAGAAATTAATTTTTATCATGAATAGTACCCCGGATGACTAGTACCTGAGTGAATAGTACTCCGTGAATAGTACTTTGGGAATAGTACCCTGGCATGAAAAGATTAAAAAATATCAAGAATGCTCAGAATAATATTTTCATGAAAATATACTAGATGAAGCGCAAATTTCAAGGATATTCTACTAATTTCAAAGAGTATAGAAGCCATACTTTAACAAAATGAGTGTAGAATTCGGAATCTGAAATGAAATAATATTACTAACATACTACAGAGTATAAAAGAAAATATTATTTCATACAAATATTGAACAAAAATAATATCCCTTACCTTAAAAAGGAGAGTATTCCAACTGGTATAGCGGGGATATTCTTGAAGAAAACTTGAACTATTTTCTACACTTAAAGTTGTTAGAGTTTATGCCCTAGAGGCCAATTATTTGATATAATTGCTTAACATTTTGATATTATATTTGATTGAATAAATGAATGATTTTATTATGGTTTTATTTACTGCGTTATATAAATGTTAACATAATAAAATTCCTTAGAATAGTGATACAAATTATATAGTTTCAAGTATGTGACTTGAACATGAGATTATATAATTACAATTAGTATCATTGCTCTGAAATGTCCCTAGTCGAGTATCATTATTGATATGACACCAACGATGCATTGAGGCTAGTATGTGGATTGACTGATGACCAAATCTCATTGGTCATAAATATATGAGATATTAAGTCAATGCATAGGTATGTGTTAGAGAACGATGTACTGGACAGACCCACCATGAAAATTCTATATGGAGCATTATGCGAAGTTTCATTAGCGATACTCATAGTGACAATGATGTAATGATCCTCTGACTTGAAATCACTATATTACTACACGGGAATTTATGTACTTTGATATCATCAAATGTCACCTTTAATAGGGTGGACTATAAAGGTGATTATTGGTTATATCGTGAATCGTGTGAGAAATATGAGTGATCTAGATGTAATTTAACTCTCCTATATATTAGAGGTGATATCCATAGGCCTCTTGATTGAGTAGTACTATGAAATGCATGGCCATGCTCAAATAATGATTTGTTTCATATAGTTTACTTATTGATCAAAAAAAACTCAGATTAAATTATGAAGAGTATGACATATTCCATGCCTCGAGTTTAATCTAGGATATTAAGGTTAAAAGGATTAAATTACATTAAAACATTGGTCACAAAAAGGTTGCATCGAATCATCGATTTTATTATTACTTGGGTAGCAGTGATGCAATACTAGATGTCGCTCACTTTATAATTTTATAATATGATTTTATAATTATTGCCAATGTAATAATAACCTATAGGGTCACACACATAGAACTTAATTAAAAAAGGGAATTAATTTAAATTGTAAAGATTTAAATATGTCAATATGATTGATAGTATTTAAATTATGAATTTAAATTAATAGGATAATTTATATATAGATAAATTAATTAAGTAAGACTTAATTAAGATATATATATATATATATATATATATATATATATAAACAAATTTGGATTTTAAAAGGGTTTTGATTAATCCCTTTTAACCGCTATATATATGATATGTAGCAGTCATTTTAGGGTTAACGATTTATTAAATTAAACCCTAGCCGCTCTTAGAGAGAGACTAGAGAGAAACAGTTCTGAAAATCCTCATCCTTGGTGGCTAATACCACAGTTCCTTTTACTGCAGATCGTACGACGGTTCACAGCGGAGCGTTCATATGGATATCGTAGAGACGCAGTTCGTTTGAATTGCGTTGGAGATTCGATCGCATCGTTTCTTGCTTCCTTAATCGGTATAATTTCTAACCACTAAATTAATTATTTTTTGCATGGATCCTGTTTAGGGTTTCAAAATTGCTTTAAATTGTTCTATTTTCGCTGTGCGTTTCTATGTCGAAACCCTTCAGTGGTATCAGAGCTACTTGCAAAAATGATTAATTAATTCAGATTACGTGTTTTAATTGTATTCGATATATATGATATATGATGTTGCATGTTTACCGATCTGAAATTGAATATATGATATTCCACTGTATGCGTATTCTAGTATTTTGATTGTATCTGTAATATATATACATGTATATGATAATTCTGTTAATCGTATCTTAGAAGGTGGAATAACAATACAACTATTCTAATCGGATTAGAAGCATGCAGATTCGTTTTAATATGATTAATCGAAACTAGACATATATGATATGTTCTAGGTGTACTGTTATTCGTATTAATATGATTAATCAAAACTGGACATATATGATATGTTTTGGGTGTACTGTTATTGTGTGTGTTATGGCGGATTTGATATGATTATGGAATTGTTTCAGAGTTTTATATGGAAAAATTCTACAATACAGATTGTAGTTCACGTTGTACCGCCAGGGGGAGACCCCTTGGACCCCCCTAAATAAAGAAATACATTACGATGGTCGTGACCCCAATATTTCATATATAGTTTTCTTTGATTATATATATTTTGTTATGTGCTTATTGTGATATGCATGGTGCACAGTTATGGCCTTTTGATCCATAGGTTAGTGGTTTTGAAATACGGCTTACATGTCGTGCCTTTCTATAAATTCTAATGTAATATTCTCTTCTCATCTAAATCCCCTCGAATGTAACTCGAGGTTTCTTTATGTCATGTAATAATCTATAATCGATGAAGATGACAAGATGGAGAACACGATGGAAAGATGATGATGGAGAGGAGGAACTTGCATGACGAAGATCCAAGGAAGCTACTATTTTGAGATCTTTTACCACCTTAGATTGACCTTCAATCTTTCATTAGCTTGAAAAGATTGACAGTGGATTGGGCCATAACTGTGACACATTTAATTTTGCACTTTATTTATGCTTGTATGCGATATGATATGATAAATAATTTTCATGCTTAATAAGATTAAAATTGGTGAGATCTAAATTAATTTATAAAATCTCTCATTAAATTATTAAGTCTAAATCAGATGCCTTCCAATGAATAACACTCATCAAGACCTTGATCAATGGATGTAGGTTTTCCAAAATAAAGTACCCTATTTATCTAGGTAAGATGCGATAGGATAATTGTGATATCCAAACTGTTAAAATCATTGGGCCCGACTTAACTAAGTTATCTCAATAGGATTGTGGACTTAGAGGCATGGAGTTTGGTAGGTGCCATTAGATGGACTAGAAACAAATGTTGTTTATCAAACTATCCAAGAGTTATATATGATATAATTGACAAAGGGTTGTCTACCTAAATAATTATGTTTTAAGAGATTAACCAAAGCTAACTTAAGTCATAATAAAATATGGATCTTGGCTCACTAGAAAGATTTAATAGAAAATGCTTTCCGAATTAATGTGAGGGCTATTAATTTGAATAAAATAGTAGGAGGTATATTTTGAATGTACTATTATCAATTACATAATATCAACTCTGCAATTTGACTTATTATTTTTTGCACTTATAAATTGTAGATATCAATGGCAAACAACAACAACACAAGTAGTCTTTCACTACGTTCAGTCCTTGAGAAGAACAAGCTGAGTGGAATTAATTTCCTTGACTGGCATAGGAACTTGAGGATTGTCCTCAAACAAGAGCGCAAGCTATATGTCCTTGATGGGCCCATTCTGCGCAAAGACATTATCTATCATCGCACTAACGTCATGAGCATAATGCTTACAAGAAGCATCAAGATGATGCTCTGGACGTGAGTTGTCTCATGCTAGCAACCATGAACGCTGAGCTTCAGAAGCAACATGAGTTGATGGATGCTTATGAGATGATCGAGCATCTCAAGAAATTGTTCGAAGGGCATGCTCGATAGGAGAGGTATGATATAAACAAGGCGTTGTATCACTGCAAGATGGGTGAATGTGATCCAGTTGATCCACATGTGCTGACAATGATTGGGTATATTGAGTACCTTGATAGGTTGGGTTTTCAAATCACTCGGGAAGCCCAAACAGATCTTGTTTTACAATCCTTGAACAACAGCTACTCTCAATTTGTTATGAATTATCTTATGAATGAAATTGAGAAACCCCTTACTGAGTTGTTGAGCATGTTAAGAACTGCCGAGAACAACATGAAAAAGGTAGGACCCGCTCCCATAATGATGGTGCAAAAGGGGAATGCTAAGGGAAATTGGAAAGGCAAGAAGAAGATAGGATCTAAATCTTTTGCCAAACCCAATTCCAAAACCAAACATGCTTTAAAACCTAAAGGTGGGGTGGCTAAAGAAGGTGAGTGTCACCTCTGTGGAAAACTGAGACTGGAAGAGGAACGGTCATGCCTATTTGGAAGATGTGAAGAAAAGAAAAGGAAGTGCGACTTCTGATTCAGGTATATATGTTATAGAAGTCAACTTGTCTACTTTTACATCATGGGTATTGGATACTGGATGTGGTTCTCATATTTGTGTTAATGTGCAGGAACTTGAAGGAGTAGGACTTTGGCAAAAAGAGAGGTTGACCTACGAGTTGGGAATGGAGCAAAAGTTGCTGCACTGGCCGCAGGAACTTATCATTTATCTTTGCCCTCTGGGCTAGTATTAGAATTAGAGGATTGTTATTATGTGCTTGCTATAAGCAAAAACATTATTTATGTTACTTGTTTGGACAAGAAATGTTTTTCATTTATAATAAAGAACAATCGTTGTTTGTTTTACTTAAATGATATTTGCTATGGTGTTGCACAATTGTTTAACGGTCTCTATATTCTTGATTTAGAAATGCCTATCTATAACATAAATACAAAATGATTTAAATCAAATGATTCAAATCCGACATATATCTAGCACTGTCGTTTAGGCCATATAAATGAGAAACGCATATCCAAACTCTATAAAGATGGATTCTTGGATTCATTTGATTTTGAATCATATGAGAAATGCGATATATTGGGACTTATACATAGTGATGTATGTGGACCCATGAGATCATTAGCAAGAGGTAGGTTTTATTACTTCTTTACATTTACTGACGACTTCAGTAGATATGGATATGTGTATCTTATGAGACACAAATCTGAATCCTTTGAATAGTTCAAGGAATTCAAGAATGAAGTTCAAAACCAATTTGGCAAAAGCATAAAAGCACTTAGATCCGATCGAGGAGGTGAATACTTAAGCCAAGACTTTGATGACCTTCTAAAGGAGTGTGGTATTATATCACAACTCACTCCACCTGGAACACCACAATGGAATGGTGTATCTGAGAGGAGGAATCACACCTTGTTGGACATGGTACGATCAATGATGAGTCATGTGTATCTTCCAATAAGCTTTTAGGGTCATGCCCTAGAGATAGCTGCATTCACACTTAACCGTGTTCCTACAAAGACGGTTCAGAAGACACCATATGAGATATGGATTGGGAAACGTCCTAGTATTTTGTTCATGAAGATTTGGGGTTGGGAGGCGTTTGTTAAACGTCTGGATTCTGACAAGCTCGGACCCAAATTTGACAAATGTAATTTTGTGGGATACCCAAAGGAAACAAAAGGGTATTATTTCTACAAACCTTTTGAGAACAAAGTGTTTGTTGCTTGAACTGGTATTTTTCTAGAAAGAGAATTTGTCTCTAAAGGAAACAGTGGGAGGAAAGTAGAACTCGAAGAAATTCGAGAACCACAAAATATCATTGAACCTGAGTTGGAACGTGAGCAGGAACCATAAGATATTGTGGAAAGTGAACCTGTTCAAATCACACAAGGCATTCGTAGATCTGGTAGGACACGCCAAGAGCCTGAGAGATATTATGGATATCTTGTGACTCAAAACGGCGATGTGATGCTCATAGATCAGGATGAGCCTTCTTCCTACCAAGAAGCTATGAATGGACCAGATTATGAGAAATGGCTTGAAGCCATGAAATCTGAGATGGATTCCATGTATACTAACCAAGTATGGACTTTGGTTGATCCACCCGAAGGGGTAAAACCAATCGGGTGCAAGTGGGTTTTCAAGAAGAAAATCGACATGGATGGTAATGTACAAACCTATAAAGGCCGACTGGTAGCAAAAGGTTTCAAACAAATTCAAGGTGTTAACTATGATGAAACCTTCTCTCCAGTGGCAATGGTTAAATCCATCAGGAACTTACTTGTTATTGCAGCTTTTTATGATTACGAAATTTGGCAGATGGATGTCAAAACTACTTTCCTTAACGGAAATCTCCTTGAGGATGTGTATATGACACAACCTAAGAGTTTGGTCGCTCCAAAGGATGGTGGAAAGGTATATAAGCTGCAGCGATCCATTTATGGATTGAAGCAAGCCTTCTCGGAGTTGGAATCATTGATTTGATGAAGTAGTCAAAGAGTTTGGCTTTATAAAAAATGAAGATGAACCTTGTGTATATAAGAAGGTTAGTGGGAGTCACATTGTATTCCTAGTATTATATGTTGGTGACATATTAATTATTGGGAATGACATTCCTTCCTTACAGGCTGTAAAAACATGGTTAGGAAAATGTTTCTCCATGAAAGATTTGGGTGATGATCACTTACATTTTAGGTATCATCAGATCTATAGAGATAGATCGAGAAAAATTCTCGGCCTAAGTCAAAGTACATATATTGATAAAGTGTTGAAACAGTTCAGCATGCAAGAGGCGAAAAGAGGAAACTTACCCGTGACTTATGGTGTAAAGATCTCTAAGGCCCAATGTCCTAAATCACAAGAAAATGAGGAGCGTATGAGAAAGATCCTTTATGCTTCGGCAATTGGATCTATCATGTATGCAATGATATGTACTCGTCCGGATGTCTCGTATGCATTGAGCATGACGAGCAGATACCAGTCAAATCCAAGTGAAGGTCACTGGACAGTAGTCAAGAATATCCTCAAGTACCTAAAAAGGACTAAGGATTCATTCTTGGTATATGGAGGTAAAGACGAACTGGCAATAAAGGGTTACACAGATGCTAGTTTCCAGACTGACAATGATGACTATATGTCTCAGTCAGGTTTTGTGTTTTTCCTTAATGGTGGTGCTGTAAGCTGGAAGAGTTCGAAGCAAGAGACAATAGCCGATTCTACAACAGCGACTGAGTATATTGTTGCTTCTAGTGCGGCCAAGGAGGCTGTATGGATTAAAAAGTTCGTCACTGAACTTGGTGTTGTTCCAACCATTGTTGATCCGGTTAAGCTATCTTTGTGATAATAATGGAGCCATTGACAAAGAGCTAAGGAACCCAGAACTCACCAACGATCTAAGCATATACTTAGGCGGTACCATCTCATCCGTGAAATCATTAATAGAGGAGATGTACATATAGGAAGAGTGCCAACAGATGATAATGTTGCAGATCCACTGACCAAGGTTTTGTCGCAGCAGAAGAACGACGGTCGCACTAGTTCCATGGGTATTAGATATATGAGTGATTGGCTATAGTGCAAGTGGGAGACTGTTAGAGTTTATGCCCTAGAGGCCAATTATTTGATATAATTGCTTTACATTTTGATATTATATTTGATTTAATAAATAAATGATTTTATTATGGTTTTATTTACTGCGTTATATAAATGTTAACATAATAAAATTCCTTAGAATAGTGATACAAATTATATAGTTTCAAGTATTTGACTTGAACATGAGATTATATAATTACAATTAGTATCATTGCTCTTAAATGTCCCTAGTCGAGTATCATTGTTGATAGGACCCCAATGATGCATTGAGGCTAGTATGTGGATTGACTGATGACCAAATCTCATTGGTCATAAATATATGAGATATTAAGTCAATGCATAGGTATGTGTTAGAGAACGATGTCTGGACAGACCCACCATGAGAATTCTATATGGAGCATTATGCAAAGTGTCATTAGTGATACTCATAGTGACAATGATATAATGATCCTCTGACCTGAAATCACTATATTACTACACGAGAATTTATGTACTTTGATATCATCAAATGTCACCTTTAATAGGGTGGACTATAAAGGTGATTATTGGTTACATCGTGAATCATGTGAGAAATATGAGTAATGTAGATGGAATTTAACCCTCCTATATATTAGGGTTGATATCCATAGGCCTCTTAATTGAGTAGGACTATGAAATGCATGGTCATGCTCAAATAATGATTTGTTTTATATAGTCTACTCATTGATCAAGAAAAACTCAGATTAAATTATGAAGGGTATGACATATTCCATTACTCGAGTTTAATTTAGGATATTAAGGTTAAAAGGATTAAATTACATTGAAACATTGGTCACAAAAAGGTTGCATCGAATCATTGATTTTATTATTACTTGGGTAGCAGTGATGCAATACTAGATGTCGCTCACTGTTTATAATTTTATAATATGATTTTATAATTATTGCCAACGTAATAATAACCTATAGGGTCACACACATAGAACACAATTTAAAAAGGGATTTAATTTAAATTGTAAAGATTTAAATATGTCAATATGATTGATAGTATTTAAATTACGAATTTAAATTAATAGGATAATTTATATATAGATAAATTAATTAAGACTTAATTAAGATATATATATAAATAAATTTGGATTTTAAAAGGGTTTTGATTAATCCCTTTTAACCGCTATATATATGATATATAGCAGTCATTTTAGGGTTAACGATTTATTAACTAAAACCCTAGCCGCTCTTAGAGAGATACTAGAGAGAAATAGTTCCGAAAATTCTCATCCTTGGTGACTAATACCACAGTTCCTTTTACTACAGATCGTCTGACGGCCGGTTGTTACATGAGGAGAGCGCTCGTGGTGAATACTGTAGAGAGACGCAGATTCGTTTGAATTGCGTTAGAGATTCGACCGCATCGTTTCTAGCTTCCTTAATCGGTATAATTTCTAACCACTGAATTAATTGTTTTTTGCATGGATCTTGTTTAGGGTTTCGAAATTGCTTTCAATTGTTCTATTTTCGGTGCGTTTCTGTGTCCAAACCCTTCAAAAGCTTCCTTCAACTCTAAAGAAATATGTCCAATATTATAGAAAAAGAATTTTCTGATTCTGGTGTGATTTTCAATTCTAAACTAAGCATCCTATTTATAGGAGAATGGAAGGATACTATTTAGAATTTTTTCTCACGGGTGAATAAAAGAAAATCATGGGCGTCGAATTCGTCTAAAATTTTGATTTTCACTATTCATTACTGTGCAATAAAATATTCTAATAAAATGAAAACTTTAAATAAAATATAATATATTCTATTTATAATCTAACAAAATAAAACTTATAATATATATATGTACACACGCACACATCAGTACATCACCCACAACATTTTCCACTCCCTCACATTCCTACTTAAGACCCCAACTTTCATAAATAAAGATTATTTTTCTCTAAATATCATTTTGAATATTATGGTGTGGATTTAATATAATGTTATAGTTGTGGATAATATTTATAAATTTTACAAAGTAAGCAAGTTGTTATAAAATATTCGTTTGGTCGGGAAATATTCGTACGATGGCACAATCATTGGTGGATCCCACAACAGAATTATTGTCGGAGTTAGAAAACGACATAATTACCTTTTTATAAAAATAACGGCCAAATTTTTACCGTTAATTGTTGAAATACCCGGTGATAAAAGTACGATGTCTGCATTGGTTGCATAGTAGCACACCAGTATTGATTATCGATGCTTACGTGAGAAGTTACTCGCTTATACTCAATTATTGCTACAGTAATTGCTACATAGTATCGCACGTTATTAATTCAATTATTGTCACAGTATCATCTGCACAATATTTTATATTATTAAATCAATAGTTGAGATGATAAAGTTATTCATATTATTATTTACATTATTGAAGATGTCTAGAAAGTTCTGTTGAGGAAAGGGGTTTGGTCACCTAATTGCGCACCAATAGGGAGAAATCCTTATCAAAAAGCCCCATCTTTCCTGGGAATGATCTGGTCGTTAAATATTGTGAGTTATAATATTAATGATGAATAATTGTTGGAAGATTAAAAATATGTTGATTAAAGATAAAATGATTTGTTGTAATATTTATTCAATCTTTAATATAAATAAGAAGTCTGTTATGAGACGTTTGTGGTAAGTTTGGTTTATTCCATGGGGGGCCATATATCATCATCTAAGAGTCACTTTCGCCAATAATAATTGCCTTTACCAAACGTCGAACCACTTGTCATTTCATATTACAGGCATTGAACCACTTGTCGTTTCATATTACAAGCGTCGAACCACTTGTTGTTTCACATTACAGGCTTCAAACCACTTTTCTTTTCACATCACCAGTCGCCAAGCCACTTGCCTCTTCACATTGCAAGGGCTAAGCTAGAAATCTTCTATAAATAGAAGCTTATTTCTTCTTTCATTCTCACCAATTCACTACGACTCACAAGAGAATTCTATAGAGAGAGAATTAAAGAGAAAGAAGAAGAGTATTCTGTTACTGCACTATTTCATTATCCAATCTCCTACTAAGTTAAGGTGTGACGCCCCCAAATCCGAGTTCCCTAACCTTGGGTTTGGTGCTCACGATCCATCATATATATCACATCTAACTACTCATTCATTAATGAAAAACATCATTCATAATATTCCTTAATATAACTTATAACAATATCCTAGGTAACTAACCTTGACATAACTTACATACCCTTATATAACCAAAAGGTTTACATAATTAATTACATAATAAAACATAACCATTAAAAGTTAACACTAACTACTCCTGAGCCTTGCCTTTACCTTTGTCCCTGTTAGAACCTTCTGCTACATCAGCATTAGCTAAAATATTTTATTTAAGTAAGGGTGAGCAACGAGTTTGCTCAGCAAGTTAAAATATACAATAAATGATATATATCATGAATAGAAGAGTCTAGCTTCTATATAACTTCAACAATAATCAAAAGATTTCGAAATAGCGGAATAATAATTCAATCTCAATAATAAAACTTTCTCCTATTTCATACTGAACAACATATCAGAGATGAAAGGGTAAAATTCTTACAAAGATTCAATAATATTCAATTGAATAAAAAGAAATAACAATACTGCAACAATATTCAATAAAGTGGGATATACCCAAATTTTATGCTGAGTGATCACAAAAGGATCATGAACTAATAGAGGAATCATTTAGTTAATAAAACTAAATTATCACAAGAATATAAATTAGTTATAAAAACTAAACTATACTCTTCTGCAAGTACCTGGAGCGGACAACTCCTTTATACCCTATATTATGCATAATACTCAATAATAGCGCATAGGTCGATTTATGACATTAAAACTTGTTCATCTCAATCTTACGTCACGAGTTCGTACCACAACAATATGGTTTGGATTACTTTCAAAGAAATACTAGGATTTTAATAATTAATAACAATACTAATCTAGCTGAAACCAATGGCATAGATCTTCCAATAACAATTCAGTTCATAATAAATAAAACATTTCATGCTTTAACAAATATTAGTCTCGCCAAAACAATTAGCTGAGACATGATTTATAAACAGTTCAAATAATAGAACAAGAATCAATTGCACTATGTGAGAATTATAACAATCATTATAGATGTGAATAACTATCAATAATTATTCACTACCATGCTTGAAAAATAGTAACTCAAGTTGAGTTAGGAAACTTGCCTAATTCGTTGACTACTGCTACGCAATTTAAGTTAACTTTTTTTTAAGACCTATCATTGATAAGATCGATCTCTTAATTAGCATCACATATCTTAGTCATAGTAATTTAACATGAAATCACATAACCAATCATTAGTGAATACACTATACTATCTTAGACTTAACACTTACTCGTTCATTTATAAGTTCGTAATATAACTTGACAAACTATTTATGAACTCAGTAGACTTAATATATCATTTCAGTTTCTATTTTAGCAAGCTAAAACAAAACTGACTTCTCTCCTTGACATTTTAGTTTCCCGCTTCAGCAACCTGAACTGTTCATTTCGGGAAGCTGAAATACACTATTCACGAATATATGAAATCAACTTATTATTTTTTTAATCTTTTGGCCAATCATATATACATATATTCCACACACAAAATGTATTTTTCTGAAATTTTTCAACTCCCTTAAGTATTTTTCAAAAATAAATTTCTAGTTATTTCCTTAAGAAATTAGCTACCTCGTGCTTAACTCCAGAAATTCTCAACTCTTGACGGGATCTTACACATGTTAACGTGAGCTTACTGTTTAAATTTCAAGGCCATCGGAGTTATACAACTCCGATTATAACGATTTCTAGAAAACGTCAAATTTGAAATAGTCGTAACTCGCTCATTTTAAGTCGGAATGAACTCAATTTTGGACAAAACCTACTTTATCCCATATATTTTTATCCCCCAAAAGGCCGGATTTTATCTCATTAAATAATTGGCTGAAACGGCCCTTACAATTTATGGTCAGAAGCTTTTTAAGCATTTTCAGATTTTTTTCATCCTTTACTAAAATCATTCCACACGAAAATCTGTAAATCCTTTTTAAGTGATTCCACTTGGATATATTAGAAGACTCATATATAAAAATTGACCACACTCAAAAATTGAAAGTAGAATTAGAGATAAGGTCATTTCCATATCATACTTGGTTTTCTCGAAAATTTGTTTTTCAACCTTTGGTGACTTTTAAAAAAACTTCTTTATTTTCACATAAAATCAACATAGCTCATCATAATACTTAAAATAACTCATATACTCATGGATCTAACATGATCCATGGTTTAATTCACCAAATAATCAACAAACACAAGATCAAACAAAACAAAAGCTAAGAAAAATTTGATTTTCTAACTTTTAAAAAACTTAACTCATATTTCTTAGTTTAGATTCAACTTTTGATCTACAAAAGAGTTGGATCTAAACATGAAACACCTTTAAACATATGAATCTAAGGTTTTTATCTTCAAGATCAAAACTTCAAACTATTAAAAATCAAATCAAAATAAAAAGAAATTTAATCTATATACAAATAGAAATCGTTATACCTTCTCTTGATTATTCTTCTTCTTCTTTCTAATACTTAGATTAAAGAACTAAGTAACTATCAAAACTCTCCCTTTCTCTTTCCCTATTATGTCTGAATCCCTCTTGCACTCTCTCTCTCTATATCTTGTTTGCTTTGATTACTAAGTTAAGGAAATAGAAAAGATGAAAGAGAAAATGAAAGAATATAATTTGGTTAGTAGATATATTTGTTATATCTAATCTACCAACTAAAGTAACATTATCATCAAATACCTCCCCCCTTTCTCCTTCTCTTAAGTGACCGGCCATGTGGCCTTAATATCTCCACTATATCTCTTTCGATGTTACTTATAAGAATAACCAAGTGTTGTCTCCATATAATGGTTGACACCTAGTAAAAGTAGTTTACCTAATAAAATGATATAATCATTACATGCTCTCCTCCTTTCTCCACATACCATATGGCCACATGGCCTCTCATCCACTCCATTATTTGTTTTATTAAATGATTTATATAATGACAATAATGCCCCTCTTTAAGTGGATTTTAATTGAGCCAAGATTGGGCACCCTTTTTATTTCTTTTTGGGCTTGCACTTTCTTATTCCTTTGCCTACTAATTAAAATGAGTTTGGGCTCCTCCACCAAATAAATTGGGTCATCACTAAACTTGCCCTTTATATTAAATATTGGGCTAGCTCAATAATTTAATTGTTCTTAAATTAATTAACTACAAGTCTCATGCTTAAATAAACACTTGGGCTACGAATTAATTCTTTGGGCCTTAAAATCAACTTAGTTCTATACTTATTAATTTTTATCCATTCCGCATTATTTAATTAGGGTTCCCTTACATACATTAGTAAGTTAATTTCTTACTCATATATCTTTAATTTCATAACCCAATTAGACTTGCTATTCTTAGGTTATAAAAGTAATTAATTGAGATGTTAAAATAAATCTTTTAGGATTAGTATATCTTTTAAATACTATCATTCTCATTAAATTATAACCCATTAGGTTATTTAATTATCATACCTAATATATGTATTAGGTTACATAACTTTATTCTTCATCTCTTTACAAAATAAATGTATACACATTATATAATATATATTTACTCAATCACGCATATAATTCACATATGTCATAACATATTTCCCTGCTTTTATTAACTTATTAGCCCAAATTGACTTAATAAGTTATAAACACATACATACTTAAATTAATAATCAATTACTTAAGGATTGTAAATCCTTTTAATTTAATAATCAAGGCTAACATTCAAGCTATGTTAATTTCTTACATAACTTTCATTACTCTTCCTTGAAAATGATTAAGTATACTTCTTAGTTAATAAATTAACTATCTAGCTTAATTATCATATACACTTATATGATTCAAGTACTTTCTCTTTCTTTTTTTTTTTAAAAAAAAATTATTAGAAAATTTTGAATTATGTGAAATTCTGGGTTCTCACATAAGGGGTATTATTTCTTTCGTATTCGTAAAGGATGTTATTTTGTTCATACTCATAAGGGTTGTCATTCTATTTTTTATTAATCTGTGGGAGTAACATGTCTACGTGGATTACCGTATGCATGGTGAATAACCCATCGTATTCATTTTTTATTAATCTGCGGGAGTAACCTGTCTACGCGGATTACCGCGTGCATGGTGAATAACCTTTTGTATTCATTCTTTATTAAATTGTGAAAATGATCTGTCTACGTGGATTACCGCATGACGGGTGAAAATCCATTTGCAGTTTCGTATATTCTTTCATACTGTAAGACCCCAAATTTTATGAAATGAAAGTATTCAATTTTCTTATAATTATTATTCTATTTAATAAATGGTTAAATTGATAAAAGGTTAAAGTTAAGGGTGATATTTGAAAATTTTGCAAAGTAAGCAAGTTGATATAAAATATTCGTTGTGTCGGAGAATATTCGATTGGTCGGGGAATATTCGTTTTAAACAGAAAATATGTGTACGACGACATAATTATTGGTGGACCCCACAACAAAATTATTGTCGGAATTAGAAAACGACATAAATATCTTTTTATAAAAATAACGGCGAAAGTTTTACCGTTAAACTGTTGAACTACCAGGTGGTAAATGTATAGTAATACGCGTGGTTGCATAGTAGCACGGTATTGATTATTGATGCTTACATAAGAAGCCACTAAGTTTACTCATTTATCGCTGCAGTAATTGTTACATAGTATCTCACGTTATTTGATTCAATTATTGTCACAGTATCATCTGCATAATATTTTATATTATCAAATCAATAATTGAGACAACAAAGTTATTCATATTATTATTTGCAATATTGACAATGTCTAGAAAGTTCTGTCGAGGAGAGGTTTGGTCACCTAATTGCGCGTCAATAGGGAGAAATCTTTATCGGAATGCCCCCTCTTTCCTGGGAATGATTTGGTTGTTAAATATTGTGAGTTATAATATTAATGATGAATAATTGTTGAAATATTAAAAATGTATTTATTAAAGATAAAGGATTTGTGGTAAATATTTATTCATTTTTTTTGATATAAGTATAGGGATTTGTTATGAGGCGTTGGTTGTAAGTTTGACTTAGTATTCCATGGGAAGATTTACAAATTTTATGGAACGTCGATGGTGGTTTTAATAGTAAATCAATCTAGACAGTCGGTGGTGGTTTTAATAGTAAATCAATCTGGACCGTCGGTGGTGGTTATAAAAGTAAATCAATCTGGACCGTCTGTGGTGCTTTTAAAAGTAAATTAATCTGGACCGTCGGTGGTGGTTTTAAAAGTAAATCAATCTGGACTGTCGGTTGTGGTTTTAATAGTAATCAATCTGGACCGTCCGTTTTAATAGTAAATCAATCTGGACCGTTCTTGAATTAGTTACTATTTAGTCATTTCTCCTATAAATAGAAGCTAAATTTTTTCTTTCATTCTCACCAATTCACTGAGACTCACAAAAGAAACTATAGAGAGCAAGAAGAAGAGTATTCTACTACTTTACTATTGCAGTATTCCGTCTTCTACTAAGGTAAGAGATGCTATTTCTTTTGTATTCGTAAGGGGTATTATTTATTTCGTATTCATAAGGAATACTATTTTTTCAGATTCATCCTTTAATATGCCTAATAACTTTGCTCACGCGGATTACGTACCGTATGACATGTGAAAATCCATTTGCAGTTTCGTATGTTATTTCTTTTCATATTCTTAAATCTAAACTTACTATGGTAAGTATTGCTTCTATAATCCTTGAAATTAGTGGAATATCCTTGAGTTTTGCACTTTATCCAGTATCGTTTTGTTGGACTATTGATCTGAACTTTCTTATTAAATATCAATATTTTCACCGGAGTACTATTCACAGGTTACTTTTCACCCAGTTACTATTCACTAAAATATTTTTCACTCGGGTATTCGGGGCACTTTTCATGCAGGAGTACTATTCACGAGTTACTATTCACCTGATTACTATTCACTCAAATATTATTCACTCGGGTATTCGGGGCACTTTTCATGCCGGGGTATTCACGGGGTACTATTCCCGAAGTACTATTCATAGGGTACTATTCACGGGATACTATTCACCAAAAAATTTATTTCTTTTCTGTCCAAATTATTTTTTATACATGGATATTATTCTTGAATTTTACTCCACAAAGCATTACCATGTTGATAATTTAGACATTATTGAATTCTGGATAAATTAAATTATAAATCTTTAAAATTTATCATGTGCTTTATTTTAATTGAATTCTTATATCATTGTCATCATCATCGTGATTACATTGTGATGAAAGACATCTTTGGCTTACATGCATAGATGGACTGTTGATTGGTATGATTATGACCAGGAATCATTCGGTATAATCATGACCTGTAATGTTACAAATGATGTGGTAAAAATCTCCTCATTGGCTCAGTAGTGCATTGATGGACGAATTGTTGGTATGATTATGACCGTGAATTATTCGGTAAGATAATAACGACCATCGATGATTACATGAATATCCTTGGCCAGTAGTGCGGGGATGATTCGATGATGTGGTTTATTTATTGTCGAGTCTCAAATGATAAAGTTGATGAAAACCTTTTTAAATCATAGAAGATAGTAGATATCACGCCTACTTGACTCTTCTAATGGATTGATTGTTCCACCGCAGCTTAAACTTGTCATCTCATTATATTCTATCAGTTTAACATTGGTGAAGGCTAATGATAACTAATTCTACATTATCTTAGTCATAATATTTCTTACTAGGCTAGTTGAGCTCACCCTTTTACTTTCATTATTGTCTTCAGGAAATGAGAACATAGCCGGGACTAGTCGGGGAACGGAGTGATGGTCCGAGATGGCTGTTTTAGTAATCCTCACTATTTAGTGTGATAATAAATGTAATAAGGATTGAATTTGAGTTTGCATATTGTCTATGAGACAATATTCGTGTAAAAACTCTCAGCTCTTGTTGTATAATTAAGTTTGTATTTGTATTCAGTACCATGTATTTGGCGACCCAAGATGGGTGATGTATACCTATTTTGGGGGTGTCACAATTGGTATCAAAGCCATAGAAAAGAGCCCTGAGCCTTTATCTGGTGACTTCCAAGTCTTGGGATGCACCGAAGCCAGACTTTCCGTAGGGAACGCCGTGAGTAACGGTGGCAAGTTGATAGGTATCATTGTGAGGTGCTATCTAAGTCCTGGATGCGGGTCACAGTTGGTATCAAAGCCATAGAAAAGAGCCCCGAGCCTTTATCTGGTGACTTCCAAGTCTTGGGATGCACCGAAGCCAGACTTTCTGTAAGACCCCAACTTATTATAAATAAAATCGAATTTTCTCTAATTATTATTGTGAATAATAAGGTGTTAAATTGATATAATATTTTGGTTATGGGTGAAATGTGCAAATTTTGCAAAATAAGCAAGTGGTTATTAAATAATCAATATTGTCAGGGAATATTCGTTTGGTCGTGGAATATTCTTGTTGTCGGGGAATATTCGTATGACGGCGCAGTCATTTATGGGCCCCATAACAGAATAACTGTGGGATGAAGAAAACGACAAGTTTGAATTTTTATAAATAACGAGTAGTTGTTACCAATTAACAATTGTTGGAATACCCGTGGTTAAAATACGATGTCTGGCGTGAATGCACAATATTTTTGAATTATTGATTCTTACGTAAGAAGGCACTACTCAATAATTGTTACAGTAATTACTGTTCAATATTTTATTTTATTGATTCAATAATTGTTGCGTTGATATTTTATATTATTGTTGTTTCAATAATTATCACTACACAGTATTTCCCATTATCAGATCAATAATTCATATTATTTCAATAATATTATTAGATAGCATTATTGGCAATGTCTAGAAAGTTCTGTCAATGAGAGGTTTGGTCACCTAATTGCGCGCCAGTAAGGAGAAATTCTTATTGGAAAGCCCCCTCTTTCCTGGAAACGGCCTGGTTGTCATAATTGTGATTCTGTAATATTATTTGTGAATAATTAATTATTGATTTATATGATAAAGAAATATTTATTTGATGTGGATATAAATGATGGATATATTTATTTTTATGTGGATAAAAATGAAGGAATTAATGCTGAGGTGTTTTATCAGTATTTTGTCAGTGTAGAGGTATTAAAAATCATCCGTTTATGGATTTCGGATACTTTATGTTTGGAATTTGGAAAAACTCAAAGCTACAAAGTTGTAGAGAATTCGATTTCAGGCAGAATGGACATAAAATTTGTATTTTTCTGATAACCGGGCTATTTTCTATGAATTATTGAAGTTTTAGAAAATAAAATGATTTTTATTAAATTATGGGTGGGACCCACTTTTTGGTTGGTGTTGAATGCACATGGGCTGCTGAAAATTTTCAGAATTGGTGGATTCAAGGATGGCATGCGTAGGAATAATAAGAAAGAAATAATATATTTTATTATTTTAGTCTCCTATGGCGTTCTAGCATTTTCCTATAAATAGACGCTTAGGTTAGAATTGAAAATCACACTAGAAACAAGTTTTCTTTGTGAGTATTTTGATACTTTGAGAGTTCCTATTCAGTGCAAGTTTCTGTCAACACTATATCCGAAATTCAGTCAGAAGTACGGTTATTTTGAGGTTCTTCATAAATGATATTATTTCTTTCGATGTCATTATGCCAAAATATTGGTTTGAACTTTTTATCAAATTTGGAACCTTTTGTGTCGGAATTACTATTCACATATACGACACTATTCACGTATACGGCACTATTCACGAATACGACACTATTCATCGAAAAATGAATTTTTCTTCTTTTTGTCCAAGATGTCTATTATGGTTACTATCTTTAATTGTATCCATGTTTTGGTCTTTATTTTTGAATTCTGCTATTATGGAGTATTATTGATCTTGGATAAACTCATATATCTAATCCTTAATATTTGTCCTTCCGTCTCCACCGATTCGCTTTTCTTTAAAATATTTTCATCATCCTCGATCTTAAATAATGATATTATTGAATATTTTTGTCCGTAGTGCAAAGATGAATGATTAATCGATGAATATCTTTGCCCACAAAGGCAAAGATGAGTAGGTGTTGAGATGAACATGACCAACCGGGTGATACAAATGAATATCTTTGGCACAGTAGGTGCAAAGATGAATATTTGATTAAAGATGTATATTGATTATTGTTACAGAGATAAAATATTGATGATGGACTTTTAAATCTTAGAAGATAATAGAACTCATTCTCTACTTGACTCTTCTAATGGATTGTTGTTTCCGCTGTATTTGTTGATCTAAAACTTGTTATCTATTATATTTTATCAGATTTTTTTCCCTGTTGAAAACTAATGATTGTTTGTTGTATATTATCTTAGTCATAATATTCTTTACTGGGCTAGTTGAGCTCACCCTTTTTCTTTTTGTTCCATTTTTCTTCTCAGGAGATGAGAACATAGCAGGATTTAGTCAGGGTATGGAGTAATGGTTCTAGAAAGATGTTTTAGCAGTCCTCACTATTTCTGTAAAATAGTGTTTGAATAATTGTAATGAGGACTTATTTGAGTGTGGATATTGTCTAGAAGACAATATTTGTATTTAAACTCACAGTATGTGTTGTCGTATCTTTCACGACAATTGTATTATTGAAGTTGTAGTTTGCTTTATGTACCATGTATTTGGTGACTCGGAATGGGTGTTGTATACCCTATTTTGGGGCGTCACAGTTGGTATCAAAGCTTAGAGATATGGTCTCCAAGATCTCGGGAATAGAACTAGAGGGAGAGATGAGTAAATTCTTCGCTAGTGTGTCCTATCTAAGCTTATTTGTTGGTCGTACCATAATATAGGGATATTATGTGATATGTTAATTTGTTTAATTAACCCTTGTTTTATGGCATGATTTAAGAATGACTCAAGTTTTTCGATGCACCAAGATGATGTAAAATCCACTTTAAGGTAAAGCGTTATCTTGAATAAAGGTGCGCAAATGAATTAGAAAGGTTCCAAACAAAGAAAGAGTTCTTTGGTTTAGTGATAAAGACAAAGTATATAGCTATAAATGAAGTTGCAAGTTGATTGTTTGGATTAAAAGTTCATTACGTAACTAGAATAGTTCTAAGTCTCATCTTGGATCTAAACATGTGTTGTGGCACTTCCATTTGATTATTAGAATCATTGAAGAAGGAAATCACTATAGAGATAGTGGACTCTCATGAACAACATTACATATCCATTAACTAAAGTTTATCCAACAAGCGGGATAATCGCCACTTAGAGAAGAAGAGTATGAGATACCATGGCGATTGGCTTTAGTGCAAGTGGGAGATTGAAAGTATTATGCACACAAGCCAATCATGTTTGATGATAAAGCATATACTTTGAAACAATCTTATTCATTTATTAATAAAAGTATTAATTTATTAAAGGCTTTTAATTATCTACATGATCTTTGTTTTATAATATGTGATTAACCCATAGTTTTAAGCAATGCTTTTAGAATAATGATGATGATCATTCTAATGAGATCTAAATTCTTAGAAAGCTTAAAACTAAAATAGTTCCCAATCATTGGATTACTAAATTGGGGATTAGTGAATCCGGGATAGATTGGTACATACGTTGCTTCTTTCATTGGATGAGGATGATTGATCTCACGATCATTTGTGTGGAGGCATTAAAGCAAGTATGTAGGTGCTTATTAGAGAATAAGTTCAATTGAACGTGGCTCGCTAAGGAATACCTAATGGAGTTTTACTTGCTGTCAATAGGAATTCTCAGAAGTGATAGTAAGATAAGTAATCCTTGGACTTGAGATCATCATAGTATCTCGTGTATGATGAGTTATACTTTGACTTATTCCTTAAGACCCTTAGGGTATATTAAAGGGTATACTTGGGTATAAACAAGTTATATATGGAGATAATATATGATCAATAAAGAATCTACCACTTCTAATAAAAGAAGAGAAATGTCCTATGTGATTCGATAAATGACAACCCAAAGAGTCCTCGGTTATAAGGCGTAATGAAATTAGAAAGGAGTTTCTAATTTGCATTATTTGGAGTTGTGCATTTAAAGATCGAAATACATATAATTAAATAAAATAAGACTTATTGAAATTCCATGTCTTATATTTAATTGGGACATCGTATGGTGGAAGGATTGAATTGTTTGGTAACTATTTACTCAAAGGTTCTTTTATGATTAATGTTGAAATCTATATTATCCGGAAAGTCGTTGATCGCTAGGGAGGCTTATCCCTATTGTAGAATAAATATTATTTATTTAAATAAATTAATTGTTTAATTTATTTATTTAAATAAGATTAGAATTGTTTCTAATTGATTTATTCACAACCTGGTTTAATATGGAGAACCTAAAGGGTCACACCATAAAAGGAAGAATAATTATTTAAGAAGTTAATGGCATAATCGTAATAATATAGTTATGTATATTTAATTTAATCTATGGTGATAGAATAAATTAAATAGCTTAATATTTATTATTTAATATTTTAGAAATATTAAATATAAATTAATAAGAGGAGTCTTATTAATATTATTATAATTATTATTATTATTTTAATTTCTAAAAGAGTTTAGGAATTAATTTAATATAAGTACTCTCATTTATTCCTAATTGGATTAGGAAGGAAAATTAGTTAAAGGAGTTTAATTAATTATCCCTAATAAGATTAGGGAGCTTAATTAATTAAAAGAATTTAATTAATTAAATAAAACCCAATTCCTTAATTGTTAAGGTAGGTTGCCCACATCTATAAATAAGAGGAGTCTTATTATGGGTGAAGGGGTTTTTGTTGACTTTTACAACATAGGTAATAATTCCAATAGTTGGAGAGTACGCCCTTTTCTATACAGATAGGAAAAACTAGGGTTTGAGCCAATACCCCTTCTTCTTGAAAATTCTTCTTCTTTGGTGGATCACCTCTAGAGGCCATACACTTGGGTGGCTTACATTGATCAAAGGAAGGAATCTACCCGAGATTCAAGGAGATCATGAGAAGTAGGAGGTGAACTCGTGCACAGGGAAGCTTGTTTCTACAAGGGTATGATTTCATAATTTCTTATTCTTCGTTTAATTAATAATTATGCATAAAGGGTGATCCGGGTATATGGTTTGTAAAATTTTTTAAACTCTGATTTTTACACGTTTCCGCTAATTTTTGCAATTTGATTGCGTTCTTGAATATTACAAACCTAACAGTGGTATCAGAGCCAAACCTTTATGCGAATTATTAATTGTTTGATTTAATATGTATTTTGATATATGTTTAGAACAATTTAATTGGGTATAATTTGTTATATAAAATTTATTAAAAAAAAAAAAAAGGTTATCAATTTGCAAAACTACATGGATTCGGTAATCCTCGCTGAGTTTTTTTTTTCTGTACTGTATGATTAGTTCCGTTAATATGGCATACAAGTGAGGTAATATATATATAAGATATATATTTTAATAGTGCCACGTGACTAGTCCAACCATCCTATAGCCCTCACATGGGTTACAGGATTCAATATAAAAGTAATATATATATATATATATTATGTATATAATATAAAAGTAATATATATTACATGGGTTACCGTAATATATATATTATGTATATGTAATATATATTTTTAATTATTTTATAATTAAAATAAAAGTTTATTTTAATATTAAAATAAAAGTTTATTTTAATCTTAAAATAAAAGGTTTATTTTAATTTTAAAATTAGATTTCATGCTAACTAATTAGAGTTGGAATTAGATTCCATGATAACTAATTGGAGTTAAAATTGATTTCATGTTTCCTTAAATAAAGGAGTTTATTTAGATATGAAATAAGATTTCATATTATTCAAAATAAAAGAGTTTATTTGTGAATAGGAAAGAAAATCCGTTTCCTTAAATAAAGGAGTTTATTTAAATATGAAATAAGATTTTATATTATTCAAAATAAAAGAGTTTATTTGTGAATAGGAAAAAGAATCGATCTTTCCTTAAAATAAAAGAGTTTATTTAGATATGAAATAAGATTTCATATTATTCAAAAATAAAGGAGTTTATTTGTGAATGTAAAAGAGAATCCGTGTTTCCTTTAATAAAGGAGTTTTTTTTTACATGAAATTGGATTCCATAATTAATTAAAATAAAGGAGTTTATTTTGATTAAAATAAAATAGTTTATTTTATTCAAAATTGAATAAATTAAAATAAAATAGTTTTATTTTAATTTAAATTTGGATTAAAATAAAGGAGTTTATTTTGATTCAAAATTAGATTTTATACTAACTAAATTTGCCCATTAAATGATATCAATATATATATATATATATATTAAATGTTTATTATTCATAAGATGAATGTTATTTATTGATGCATATGGTGATGTGTATGATAATAAATGGGATTGATTATGGACTATCAATTGAATATGATTGGATTTTGTTTTAGTTGGATGCATGAATGTATGGGTTTTATTAAATAGGGTCTGCAGTACTCGCCTTCTCTAATTTTTTCTTAATGTAAATTCTATCTCCCTCCTATGTACTTCCCCTTGACTGCTGATCAAGGTTTCTATTTATTTTAAATAGTTTTGTAATAGGAATAGTTAGAATTAATTTTGAAAAATTGGAGATCAAGGAGCAAGGAGCGCTTAAAGACCCGTTTGTAATGGAGCCCGAGTTTAAATGTAATAGTTATATTTAAATATTATTTCTTGCACCCCTAGAGTTTGACCTTTTGGTTCACTTGGTGGCTCTAGTGAACCAAACTAGAATAAAAGTCCATAATCAATTCGGGTAGAATATAGTATTCTATATGTGCATGCTTATACTATATATATATATATAAACATGCTTAGCATGTTCATTAATATGACGCGTATTTTATATATATATATGTGCATGCCACTAAACAAGATGAGACAAATTAATAACAAACTCCTCAATTTTTATATTAAGTCCTAAGCGCTTCAAAGATATTTGGAATATCGAACGTCAGCTTTTCTAGTATGATAAAATTAATAGAGTATTAAATATTTAATATGAGTTTGTTGTGTCACCACAAGGAAAGTATTAAGTATTTAAGATGTTAATTTATCACATTTGATGCTTATAAAGAAAATTGAACAATATTGTTTTTTGTTGTGTCACCACAAGGATGATATTTTTCTTTTTTGAATATATGGAGTGCTAGGTTTGGACTTAACTTGGATAATTTTGATTCGGATGTGCCACCACTTGATCAAAATAATCTAAGAGGCAAAAGAAAAGGAGTTGCATAGTTGATGTAATTGACAAAAGTTGTCTACCTATTTATTTTATATAGTTTGTTGTGTCACCACAAGGCTATATACATTTGAAATGGGATCCTTATTCTCACTAGCAAATATTTAATTAGATTTTCACCGAACTATATAAGTGTGGGTAATATAGTTTGAAGAAAATAGTGGGAGATACCAATTTAAAACAAGACCTAATTTATTTTGGTAATTAATAAAAGAATGTATGTTAAAATGTTGTTAATTACAAATTCGCTTTACGAAATTTTACAATGTCTAAATTACTATCATTGCAGAAGCATATTAGATGCTAAATTAACTTGGGATCAATTAAACTGGATTGGTTAAGGAATTTGAGAATAGTTCTCATAGTCGAAAAGCTATCTTATATCCTTAATACGCCTATCCTCGCAATGGTTGCGATAATGCCTCGAGGAAGAGATTGCTACTTTTAGAAAGTGGCAAGATGATGCACATTAGCTCAATGCATTATGCTCATCTACTACGAAGTAACGAGCTTCAAATCGATGAAACTATGGATGCTTCTACTATATTCCCGCACATCAAGTAGTTGATGGTGAGGAAAGTAGGGGCCGATAGATATCGAGATATCTAAGGAGCTCTTCCGATCTAGAATGAATCATGACACTGATAAAGATAAAAAAGTCCTTAACATTATCAATTTGATTGATCAATTAGGACAACGAAGTTTTGTCATGGATGGAGAGTTGAGCCAAGATTTGATCTTGCACTCACTCCGGACTCCTTTCATAATTGTTGTGAATTTTCATATGAACAAGCTAGATATCGACCTCACCGATTTGCTTAACATATTGAAAATGTTGAGAGTCACTTTCCAACCAAGAAAGATCAAGTCTTCTTGGTAGGGGCCAAAGGATCTTCTCAAAGAAGAACGATTCAAAGAAGGTAAATAGAAAGGCATAAACAAAGGATAATAAGAACAAAATCGATATGGATAGCAAAGGAGTTTGCTTTCACCGCAATAAGCATGGACACCGGAAAGAAAGCTCATGAGAAGCACCTTGCGTTGGCTAACCAAAGAAGCTTAATGAAGTTTCTACACAAATACAAATTTGTTCATGATTTAAAATAATTTTTTCTTTAAGTCAAGGTTCTACTTGGGTATTGGATACCGACTTTGGTTATCATAAATATAGATTTATGAAGGGACCAAGTAAGTAGAAAGCTAAACAAATATAAGTAATCCTATGTGTGGGAAATGTAGCAAAGGTTGCCATATTAGCCATAGAAACTTATAGTTTAGCAATGCCTATGGGAAAATCTATTAAGTCAATAAGTTGTTATTGTATTTCAGCTTTTGTTAGAAATATTATTTCTATTTTGTTGTTGACAATAAAATTTTTGGTATTATAATTAAGAACAATTGTTGTTCTATTTATAATAATAATGTTTTGTATAGAACTGAATATTACTTAATGGATTTTGTATACTTGACTTACATGAAAAAATATATTTTGCAAATTGAACAAACTAGTATAAGAAAAGGAGATGATCATTCAAAAGTTGAATGTGTGTATTTGTTTGAAATACAAGTGTGAATTATTTGAAAGGTTCAAAGAATTCAGAAGTGAAACAAATTGGCAATGTATTAAGATTCTTTGATTAGATCAAGGAATAAATACTTGTGCAATAAGTTTTTGGATCATCTCAAATGGTTTTCTCATAATGGACACATCTTGATACGCAATAATTGATTGATGTATCTGAAAGAAAGATCATACCTTGTTGAACATGGTACGGTCCAAAATGATTTCATCGACATTCCAGTATCCTTCTAGGATCATGTCCTAGAAATGGCTACATATCTATGAAAAGGTAACCTCAAAATCCGGCCCCAAGACTCCATAAAAGTTATGGACAGGGAGGATTCCTAATCTTAAGTATGTTAAGATAAGGGGTTGTCCAACTTATGTGAAAAGGTTTCAAAGGATAAGCTTGGGACAAGATTTGACAAGTACAATTTGTGGGACATCCTAAAGTAAGTTTAGGGTATATGTTCTATAATCCTACTTAGCAAAAGGTGTTTGTTGCGAAACACACCGCCTTCTAAGATAAATGTGTTTATTATTGAAGGGGCTAGTGGGAGAATAATAGATCTTGAAGAGTTCAAGAACCACAAAACACTATAAGTCAAATAAGAGGAATCTATAGATAGACCTATTGTACCACAATCGAATCGTAAATCTGGAATAGTACCGAAGATACCTAGGAGGTATGGATTCATCATGGATGATGATGATGAGGTACGCATCATAGAAGATGATGATCCAGAGTTAAATACGATGAGGTAAGAGTTCTAGTGTGTACAAAAGGGTTAGTGGGAGCGTCGTGACATTCCTAATATTATATGTTGATATACTACGGATAAGGAATGACATACTAATGCTACAATCAGTAATGATAAAGTTGTCTAAACATTCCTCCATGAATGGTTTGGGAAGAGTATCTTAATTGGGGATATAAATCTATATAGATAGATTTAAGAGGATGCTCGACTTAACCCAAGGAACATATATTCATTTGATGCTAAAGTCATTTAGCATGGCAAACTCCAAGAGATGTCTCATGTCGATGAGCTATGGAGTGTATCTCTCTTAATAGTCCCCGCAAACTTCTGAAAAGAGAGGTCGCATGAGTGACAATCATGTATGCAATGAAATGTACGAGACCTGATGTTGATCGGTCATATTCTGGAGAAGATCACTGTAAGACAGTGAAAAACATCTTAAAGTGCTTAACCGACACTAAGGATGTGATCATATTCATGGTGGGTCTAAATTAAAACTAGAGGGCTTAATGACTCAAGTTTTTCGAGATGACCAAGATGATGAAAATCCACTTTAAGGTAAAAGCGTTATCTTGAAACAAAGGTGCGATTGAATTAGAAAGGTTCCAAACAACAAAAGAGTTCTTTGGTTTAGTGATAAAGACAAAGTATATAGCTATAAATGAAGTCGCAAGTTGATTGTTTGGATTAAAAGTTCATTACGTAACTAGGAATAGTTCCTAAGTCTCATCTTGGATCTAAACATGTGTTGTGGCACTTTCATTTAATTATTAGAATAATTGAAAGAAGGAAATCACTATAGAGATAGTGGACTCTCATGAACAACATTACATATCCATTAACTAAAGCTTATCCAATGACAGGGATAATCGTCACTTAGAGAAGAAGAGTATGAGATACCATGGCGATTGGCTTTAGTGCAAGTAGGAGATTGAAAGTATTATGCACACAAGCCAATCATGTTTGATGATAAAGCATATACTTTGAAACAATCTTATTCATTTATTAATAAAAAGTATTAATTTATTAAAGGCTTTTAATTATCTACATGATCTTTGTTTTATAATATGTGATTAACCCATAGTTTTAAGCAATGCTTTTAGAATAATGATGATGATCATTCTAATGAGATCTAAATTCTTAGAAAGCTTAAAACTAAAATAGTTCCCAATCATTGGATTACTAAATTGGGGATTAGTGAATCTTATAGATTGGTACATACGTTGCTTGCTCATTGGATGAGGATGATTGATCTCATGATCATTTGTGTGGAGGCATTAAAGCAAGTATGTAGGTGCTTATTAGAGAATAAGTTCATTTGACGTTGGCTCGCTAAGGAATACCTAATGGAGTTTTACTTGCTTGTCAATAGGAATTCTGTAGTGATAGTAGTACAAGTAATCCTTGACTTGAGATCATCATAGTATCTTGTGTATGATGAGTTATACTTTGACTTATTCCTTAAGACCCTTAGGGTATATTAAAGGGTATACTTGGGTATAACAAGTTGTACATGGAGATAATATATGATCAATAAAGAATCTACCACTTCTATAAAAGAAGAGAATGTCCTATGTGATTCGATAAATGACAACCCAAAGAGTCCTCGGCGTTAAGGCGTAATGAAATTAGAAAGGAGTTTCTAATTTGCATTATTTGAGTTGTCATTTAAAGATCGAAATACATATAATTAAATAAAATATGACTTGACAAAGAATTCCATGTCTTATATTTAATTGGGACATTGCATGGTGGAAGGATTGAATTGTGCAGTAACTATTTACTCAAAGGTTCTTTTATGATTAATGTTGAAATCTATATTATCTCGAAAGTCGTTGATCGCTAGGAGGCTTATCCTATTGTAGAATAAATATTATTTATTTAAATAAATTAATTATTTAATTTATTTATTTAAATAAGATTAGAATTGTTCTAATTGATTTATTCACAACCTGTTTAATATGGAGAACCTAAAGGGTCACACCATAAAAGGAAGAATAATTATTTAAGAAGTTAATGGCATAATCGTAATAATATGTTATGTATATTTAATTTAATCTATGGTGATAGAATAAATTAAATAGCTTAATATTTATTATTTAATATTTTAGAAATATTAAATATAAATTAATAAGAGGAGTCTTATTAATATTATTACAATTATTATTATTATTTTAATTTCTAAAAGAGTTTAGGAATTAATTTAATATAAGTACTCTCATTTATTCCTAATTGGATTAGGAAGGAAAATTAGTTAAAGGAGTTTAATTAATTATCCCTAATAAGATTAGGGGAGCTTAATTAATTAAAAAATTTAATTAATTAAATAAAACTCAATTCCTTAATTGTTAAGGTGGGTTGCCCACATCTATAAATAAGAGGAGTCTTATTATGGGTGATGGGGTTTTTGTTGACTTTTACAACATAGGTAATAATTCCAATAGTTGGAGAGTACGCCCTTTTCTATACGGATAGAAAAAACTAGGGTTTGAGCCAATACCCCTTCTTCTTGAAAATTCTTCTTCTTTGGTGGATCACCTCTAGAGGCCATACACTTGGGTGGCTTACATTGATCAAAGGAAGAAATCTACCCTTGAGATTCAAGGAGATCATGGAGAAGTAGGAGGTGAACTCGTACCTGAGGAAGCTCGTTTCTACAAGGGTATGATTTCATAATTTCTTATTCTTCGTTTAATTAATAATTGTGCATAAAGGGTGATCCGGGTATATGGTTTGTAAAATTTTTTAAACTCTGATTTTTACACGTTTTCGCTAATTTTTGCAATTTGATTGCGTTCTTGAATATTACAAACCTAACAAACAATAGGTGTATGAGACTGTGGAACAAACTTTAGTCACAAACCAGGAGAACGTGCAACTAGAAGGCAATATTCCTCTTGTAAATAATACTACCGAGTAAACGATGAATGATGGAATGTTTAGGAGCTTTTTGCAGTTCATGCAAAATCAGACGAGGGAGACTCGTGTACAAAATATGGGTGGAAGTGATACCAACGTGCGGTCTGTCACAGCCAAGCAGTTCAAGGAGTTGGGACCACCAGAATTTATTGGAAACCCGGATCCGATCAAGGCGAAAACATGGGTCAAGCAAATTACCAAGATATTCGATGTCTTGGGATGCACGGAGGAACAAAAGGTTCCATTCGCCACCTTTATGTTCCGCGGTGAAGCGGAGACGTCTTGGTGGGAGTCGGTGAAGCGCGTACCTACACTGCCGCGACTCAACATGTCTTGGGAAACGTTTCAAAAAGCGTTCAATGACAAGTACTTTCACGAAAGTATTCATCATATGAAAGAGGTAGAGTTTATCGACGAAATAAAACAACATGACGAAGTGTCCCAAAGACGAGGCAAAGTTCATTTGAGTTATCGTGTTTGCACCTCATTTGGTAGAGAATGAGGAACGAATGACAAGGATGTTTCGAGAGGGTCTAAAACCCAGATTCACAATACCTTATCTCTCATAAATTTTCTCTCGTATTCGGATGTTGTCAATAGGGCTCAATTATTAGAGCGAGATAGTGAGTATGTTCAACCGAGGGACCACAACCGAGGTCATACTTATGATAGGCATCCATCGAGTGAGGATAACCAAAGGTGAGGAGGAAAAATACTTAACAAAGGCGGTAACCACTCGGTGGTCATCGTGGTCATGATAATAGGAGAGGTGAGTCAAGTGGAAATTTTAGAAAGAGGAGATTCAACAATGATTTTGGTAAAGACCCCAACTTTTGAATAAAGATTAAATTTTCTCAAATATATTTTTGAATATTATGGTGTGGATTTGATATAATGTTATAGTTGTGGGTAATATTTATAAATTTTGCAAAAAGTACACAAGTGGTTATATAATATTCGATTGGTCAGGGAATATTCATTTTAACAAGGAATATTCGTATGCAACCAAGACAATCATTGGTGGACCCCCCACAACGGAATTATTGTTTGATTGAGAAAACGATAAAAATACTTTATGAAAATAACGGCGGAAGTTTTACTGTTAAGCTGCTGAACTACCCGTAGTAAAAGTACAAGATGTCTGGCATGGTTGCATAAGTAGCACACGATATTGATTATTGATACTTACGTGAGAAGTCACTCGCTTATACTCAATTATTACTACGATGAATTGTTGCATCATATCTCTCATATTATTGATTCGATTATTGTTATAGTATCATCTCGCATAATATGTTATTTTATTAAATCAATAATTGAGATGACAAAGTTATTCACATTATTAAATTACAATATTTACAATGTCTAGAAGTTCTGTCAAGGAGAGGTTTGGTCACCTAATTGCGCGCCAATAGGGAGAAATCTTTATTGGAAAGCCCCCTCTTTCCTGGGAACGACCAGGTTGATAAATATTGTGAATTATAATATTAATGATGAATGTTATTAAAATTGAAGTTGTATTCGGAGTTGAATTTGGAGATGCAGACGTGATATTTGAGACCGGAATGATGAAATTAGTAAAAATAGTCTATAAACACAAAAATTTTCGGAATTCACTATTTGGTCAAAAAGTCAACAGTTGACTTTTTTAGGAAAAGTCAAACTTCGAAATTTCAAAATTTATATTTTTGATCAAAATGGTTTCATTGTGTTGGAATTATTTGTGTTAGTGAAAATCGACAATTATTTCGATAATAATTGATGTCTGGAGGTTATATTGACCAATTAGGTATTTAACCAGATAAATGAGTAATTGATTGCTATTATTTCACATGATTATACCTATTTATTCACATGTGTATACTATTGTTTCACATTCTTGTTACTATTAGGGGAGTTGGTGCAAGATTGATAATACTTGCATGACTAAGTTAAAAATGGAGGTATAAATGGAGGTACTATATCGTAATTCAGATTTTCACATGTCTAGAACTATTGATTCACATAATATACTATTGAATCACATTATTTACTATTAGGGAGGTGGTGCAAGTTTGATAATACTTCCATGACTAAATTAAAAATAAAGGAAAAGTTGGAGGTGTTGTCTTCGAAATTTTTCGAGCCCCAAAACGCGTGCAATTATCGAAACTATATTTTTCTATAAATAGAAGCTCATTCTTCCTTCATTTCTCACCAATTCACAAAAGCTTTAAAGCGATTATTATAGAGAGAAATTATAGAAAGAAGAAGAGAAGTCTACTACCTCACTATTCCAAGATCCGCTTTTTCTAAAGGTAGGGAGTATTATTTCTTTCTTATCTATGAAGAGAACTTCATTATTCCATTCCTTATTATTCATTGGAATAACTCAGATATCATGAGCTACCCTATACTTGGTGAAATTCTTACATTGTTCCATTCTTTATCATTCTATTGGAACATCCGTTTACATCGTTCACGACTCTAGTTCCGTCTTTATTATTCTGTTGGAATATCCATGCTCATGCGTTTTTCTGTGGACGTGATTCCGCTTTATTATTCTCGCTGGAATATCCATGCATGCATTCTACGCACGACCGATTCTCGCCTTTATTATTCGCTGGAATATCATGTTCATGCGTTCTACTGCACGGACTGATTCCGCCTTTTATTATTCTGTTGGAATATCTTGTCTATGCATTTTACGCCGGACCTGATTCCGTCTTTATTATTCTGTTGGAATATCCTGTCTGTGCATTTTACGCCGGACCTGATTCCGTTATTTATTATTCTGTTGGAATAACCTGCATGTGCGGTCTATCGCATGCCTGGTGATTTCTTTTGTTATTCTATTCCTTATTATACTCAGTTGGTTAAAGTTTTGACTTCTATACTCCATGAAATTAGTGGAATATCCTTGATATTTGCGCTTCATCCAGAATCTTTTCATGGAAATATTCTTCTGAGCATTCTTGAATTTTACTCTATAAAGCAGTATCATGTTGACAATTTGGACGTTATTAGTTCCTAGATAAAATAATTCTTGAACTTATTTTATTGAATTCTTATATCATTGTCATCATCCTCATGTTTATATTTTGTTGAAAGTCATCTGTGTCCTATAGTGCATAGATGGACTTGGTATGATTAAGACTAGGTATTATTCCGTGTAATCATGACTGTAATGTTACAAATGATGTGGTAAAAGTCCTCATTGGCCCGTAGTGCATTGATAGACAGTTGTTGGCATGATCATGACCATTATTGAATACACAAATATTCTTGGTCCGTAGTGCATGGATAATTGTGTTCGTGATACTAAAGAATATCCTTGGTAGTAGTATGCGTAAGTGATTCGATGATGTGGATTATTTATTAAGCTGAGTCCCAGCGATAAAAGTGATGAAAAACCTTTTAAATCATAAAAGATACTCCCTCCGTCCCATAGTTATAGGCTGATTTTCCATTTTGAGATGTCCCAATATATAGGCTACTTACTATTTATAAAATTTAGTTGGTTCATTGTTTTACTTTTATGCCCTTATAATAAATATTCAACCATTACTCTTTTTTTGAAGAAACAACTTTCAATGTCATTATAACCCACGGTCGGTCACCGCTAAGAAGTTCAAGGAGCTGGGACCACCAGAGTTTTTGGGAAAGCCAGAACCACTTAAGGCGGAGACGTGGTTAAAGAAGATCACCAAGATATTTGATGTCTTGGGATGCTCCGAGGAGCAAAAGTTTCCCTTTGCCACCTTTATGTTGCGTGAAGAAGTAGATTACCGTGGGAATCAGAAACGCACTCACCCCAGACGCACTCAAGATGTCTTGGGAGAAGTTCCAAGAGTTATTCAACGACAAGTACTTTCCCGAAAGTATTCGTCACATGAAGGAGGTGGAGTTTATCAAGTTGGAACAAAATAATATGACCGTGTCGCAATACGAGGCTAAATTTATGAGTTATCCCGGTTTGCATCCCATTTGGTGATAATGAGGAGCGAATGACCAATGTTTTAAGAGGTTTGAAACCAAGATACGACAATATATCTTATTTCTCATAAACTATGTTTGTATTCGGATGTTGTAAATAGGGGCTCGATTGTTGAGCGCGATAACGAGTCAACGCAACCAAGAGAAAGCAAATTCTAAGAATGAAAATACCGGTGTAAGGGTAATAACATCGGCTGACAACAAACGTGGAGGAATCAACATGCCGAAAATGGTAACCACTTCGGTGGCAATCATAGCCAAGACAATAAAATGGACATTTCAAGAAAATGAGATTCAATAATGATGGAAAGACGTCAAAGACCAAAGACCCGTTGTTAAGGAAGGAGAACGACCACCTATCATATGCTTCAAATGCGGAGGGAGGGACACATCACCAAACTACACGATGCCATCCAAAGCATGTTATAATTGTGGAAGAGAGGTCACTTAGCTCGATTTTGTCGTTCATCAAGACAAATTCACTAGGATGGAGACACCAAAGGTCAGTCCCAAAAAAGTCAAAGCCAGTGGTGCAAGGAGAGTGTTTTTGTGACCTCCCGAGCAAGCAAGGAACCCGAACGAGGTTATCACGGGTAAGCTTATCATAAACTCTAGTGAAGTCTACACCTTATTTGATACCCTGTTTCTACCCATTCTTTTATTTCTCCTACTTGTGCTCAATGTTTAAATTTGACTGGAGAAATTAGACTTTGACTTATCTGTTAAAACTCCATTAGGAGAAACATTGATTACATCCACTATTTATAAGTCTTGTTTGATTCAAATCGATAACCGCACGTTACCTGTTGATCTTATCTCCTTAAAAATACTTGCATTTGACGTGATTCTAGGGATTGATTGGTTAACTACTCATCATGCTAAAATTGATTATTTTCGTAAGGTTGTTAGCTTTCATATTCCTAATAAACCTATTATGCGAATACAAACGACCAAACCATTAAAATCAATCACAGTCATCTCAAGCCATAAAGCTATTCGTTTATTGCAAAACGGATGTCAAGCTTTCTTAGCTCATGTCATAGATTTTAACAAAAATACGTCAGATTTGAAGGATATTTCTATTGTTAATAAATTTCCGACGTATTCCCGAAAGAACTTCCCGCCTACCCCAGAGCGTGAAGTTGAATTTTGTATCGACCTTGAACCCCAGACAAAACCCATTTCCAAAGCCCCATATCGAATGGTTCCTATTGAACTTCAGGAGTTAAAGACCCAATAGCAGGAATTGTTAAACATTGGTTTCACTCGTCCTAGTACGTCTCCTTGGGGTGCTCCTATTCTATTCGTGAAGAAGAAAGATGGGAGTATGCGACTTTGTATTGATTATCGGGAGTTGAATCATGTCACCATCAAAAATAGGTACCCATTGCCACGTATTAATGACCTGTTTGATCAGTTACAAGGAGCACAGTTTTTTTCAAAGATCGATCTTCATTCGGATATCATCAATTTGAAGGTTAAAATCGAGGATATTCCAAAGACTTCCTTCGTAACTCCGATGACGGGCATTATGAATTCTTAGTCATGTCTTTTGGATTGACTAATGCTCCTACCGCCTTCATGGATATGATGAACCGTATTCAAGGAATATTTGGATCAATTTGTGGTCGTCTTTATTGATGACATCCTTATTTATTCCAAAAGCCGTGAAGATCATGAGCAACACACTGAGGTCGATTCTCCAAAAGCTTCGTGAATATAAGCTTTATGCCAAGTTAAAGAAATGCGAGTTCGGCTTGAGGAAGTAGCATTCCTTGGGCACGTGAGTATCAAGTCATGGAATATCTGCTGACCCACAAAGATTGAAGCTATTCAAAGTGGAGCAACCCTAAATCGGTGATCAAGTACGTAGCTTTCTCGGTTTAGCTGGTTATTATCGGAGATTCGTGGAAGGATTTTCTCGAATCACTACTCCATTAACTCAGCTGACTCAAAAAGATACAAAGTTCGGTTGGAGCGAGGAATGTGAGAAGAGTTTTCAAGAACTCAAAAGGAGACTCATTTCAGCACCTGTTCTGACAATACCATATGGTTCGGAGGGATTTGTCATCTACAGTGATGCTTCGGGCAAAGGGTTAGGATGTGTTCTCATGCAACATGGGAAAGTCAAAGCCTATGCCTCAAGACAACTCAAAGAATATGAGAGGAATTATCCTACTCATGATCTTGAGTTGGCAGCTATTGTCTTCGCACTTCAAATTTGGAGGCATTACTTGTAAGGAGAGAAAGTGGAGATCTTTACGGATCATAAAAGCCTCAAATATTTCTTCACTCAAAAGGAACTCAACATGCGACAACGACGTTGGCTTGAACTATTGAAAGATTATGATCATACCATCCAATACCATCCTGAAAAGCGAACGTGGTAGGCGGCGCATTGAGTAAAAAGATCATATCTGCGGAATGCAGTGCAAGATTCACAACATAAAAGCCCATTTTGTGTGACTTGCAAAGGATGGAGAAAGAGTTAAAGACTCTAGGGACCCATGTGATGATGGCGAATATACGAGTAGAACCGACTTTAATTGATAAAATTAAAGTCGCTTTCAAATTCTGATCCGGAGTCGATGCGTATGAGGAAGAAAGTGCAAGAAGGTGCGATCAAAGCAAGAATCGACGATGAAGGAATACTTGGTCAACTCCGGACTTTGTGTTCCTAACGATCCCGAGTTAAAGTATAAAATCATGATTTTATAAGCATAACACACCATTTGCAATCCATCTCGGGAGTACCAAAATGTATCATATTAATTCGCTATACATTTGGGTGGAGCAATATGAAGAGAGAGATAAGCATTTGTTTATCTCAAGGTGTCTAATTAAATCAACGAGTTAAAGCGAGCATCAAGTACCAAAAGGTCCATTGCAACCACTTGAAATTCCGTAATGGAAGTGGGAGAACATTACCATGGATTTCGTTCGGCCTTCCCAAAGTTTCTCAAGGCATAGATGCGATTTGGGTCATTGTTGATAGATTGACCAAGTCCGCTCATTTCTTCCGAAATCGAGAAACTTATACACTTGAACGTCTTGCTCGTATGTACATAAACGAGGTTGTAAGATTGCATGGTATGCCAGTATCCATAGTTTCTGATCGAGACCCAAGATTCACTTCAAGATTTTGGGTTAGTTTACAAAAAGCTATGGGCACGGATTTACAATTTAGCTCGGCATATCATCCTTAGACGAACGGGCAGTCGGAGAGGACAATTCAAACTCTTGAAGATCTATTAAGACTCTGTGTCCTTGACTTCAAGGGAAGTTGGGACAAGTTATTACCATTGGTGGAGTTTTCCTACAACAACAGTTATCAAGCAACTATTGGCATGGCTCCATTCGAGGCGCTTGAATGGAAGAAAGTGTCATTCTCCAAATCTTTGGGATGAGGTGGGTGAAACAACGTTGTTGGGACCCGAGTTGAGTTGGTACGTATGACTACGAAAAGATTCAAATGATCCGACAACGTATAAAAAATCTCACAAGATCAACAAAAGAGTTATGATGATCTTCATCGAAAGGACGAGAATTCGATATTGGAGATCATGTGTGTTGTTACGTGTTGCTCCATGGAAAGGAGTTACAAGATTTGGAAAGAGAGGAAAGCTTAATCCTCGATTCATTGGCCCATTTTAATCCACGATTGAGTAGGAATCGTAGGCGATATAGACTTGCATTATCTGCTAAGTATGTTTCGTGTTCATAACGCTTTTCACATATCCATGTTACGTAAATATGTGAAAGACCCGAACCACATTATTGAGTTAGAACTGGACGAAATAGAGGAAGATTTAACGTATGAAGAGGTTCCTATTAAAATCTTGGATAAGAAGGAACATATTCTACGCTCCAAGGTTATACCTCAAGTTAAAGTTTTGTGGAGAAACCACGATGTTGAGGAAATGACCTGGGCGTTAGAATCTGAAATGAAATCAAAGTATCATAATGTGAGACCCCAGATTTTATCAATAAAGATTTAAATTTTGACGAAATAATTTTTAATATTATGGTGTGAATTTGAGATAATATTATAGTTGTGGGTAGTATTTATAAATTTTGCAAAGTATGCAAGTGGTTATATTATATTCGATTGGTGGGGAATATCTTGGTTTAGCGAGGAATATTCGATAAATCTACCAATCATTGGTGGACCCCTATAATGTAATTATTAGCCGGATTGAGAAAACGACAAAAATATTTTATTGAAATAACTACTTGGAAGTTTTACTGGTTGATCACTGTTGAACTACTCTAGTAAAAGTACAATGAATACGTGTAGTTGCATAAAGAAGACACGGTATTGATTATTGATGCTTATGAGAAGTCACTCGGTTTGATTCCATTATTGTCAATTAATAATATGAATTATTATAATGATAATGACGCTTTTGTTTTATTCGTATTATTAACGTAATAAAAAGTAAACATCTTTTTATATAAAATAGAATACTTTATTAAAGTTATTCTATAAATAGAATATATTATATTTTATTATGCATAGTGTTGCATAGTGTTTTGCATAGTATTGCATAGTGTTTGCATAGTAAAATGTTTTTATATAAATAGAATATATTATATTTTATTTAAAAGATTTTTTCTTTAAATATGGACCGTCGATTAAAGTAAATCAATCTGGACCGCTTCATGGATTAGTTACTATGCATTTCATTTTCCTATAAATAGAAGCTCATTCCTTCATTATTTTCTTACGAATTCATTGAAACTCTGAGAGAGAAAATTATAGAGAGAAGCTATAGAGAGAAAATTATAGAAAAGAAGAAGAGTATTCTCGCTACTTCATTACTTCTATATTCAGCTTCTTTTACGATAAGGGGTGTTATTCTTTCTTCTTGAAGAGAACTTCATTATTCCATTCATTATTATTCTGCTTGAATAACTTTTGTAAAAGTGGCATACCCTATACATAACCTCAGATACGCTGCATACCCTATACTTGGTGAAATCCTTATGTTATTCCATTGCTTATTATTCTGATGGAATAACTCAGATACGTGGCTTACCCTATACTTGGTGACATTCTTCTATTATTCTGCTGGAACATCCTGTGCATGTGTTTTACACCGACTGGTTCCGCCTTTATCATTCATTGGAATATCCTATCCGTGTGTTTTACACCGGATCCGGTTCCATCTTTATTATTCTCATTGAACATCCAGCTTGCGGTGTGAATTTCACCGACTTTGTTCCGTTATTATTATTCGTTGGAATAACTCCGCCTATGCAAGCACCGCATGCATGGTGATTTCTTTTGTTATTCCATTCTTTATTATACCCAAATTGGTTAAAACTTTGACTTCTATACTCCATGAAATTAGTGGAATATCCTTGATATTTATGCTTTCATCCAAAGATCTTTTATGGAAATATTCTTCCGATCATTCTTGAATTTTACTCTACTTAAATAAAGATCATGTTTACAATTTGGACGTTAATAATTCATGGATTAAATAATTCTTGAACTTGTTTTATTGAATTATTATGTCATTGTCATCATCCTCATGTTATATTATGTTATCTTTGGCTTACGTGCATAGATGAACTTAGTATGATTATGACCCGGGATCATTCTTGTATAATCATGACTTGATATAAATGATGTGACAAAAGTCCTCAAAGTGGCACTCATAATGCAATGATGGATAGTTTTGGTATGATTATGATCGGGGGTGATTCGGTATAGTCATGACCATTGATAATTTGATGAAAATCCTTGACCGTGGTACGGATGATTAGATGTGGTGGTTTATTTATTAAGTCGAGTCTCAAATGATAAAAATTGATGAAAACCTTTTAAAACCTAAAAGATAGTAGACTTTATTCTCTACTTGACTCTTTTAATGGATTGCTTATTCACTGCAGCTTAAACCGGGTTGTCTATTGTATTTTATCGCTTAACATCACTGAAGGCTAATGATAATTTATTCTCGCATTATCTTAGTCATAATATTTCTTCTTGGGCTAGTTGAGCTCACCCTTTCTTTCATTGTTCTCTTGAGAAATGAAAACATAGTCGGGACAAGTCGGGAACGAAGTAATGGTCCAGAGGATAGCATTAGTAGTCCTCACTATTCGTGAAATAGTGTGATAATAGTTGTAATGAGGACTCCTTTTGAGTTTGTATAATATCTAGTAGATAATATTTGTATTCAAACTCACGCTTTATGTCGTATTGTACACCGACGCTTAGGTTAGTAAGTTGTATTTGAATTTATGTACCATGTAAGTGGCGACCCAAGATGGGGAAGAAGTATACCTAATTTTGGGGTGTCACAACAGTATCGAGCTTAGGGATATGATCCTCGCTAAGATGTGAGAATAGTACTAGGAGGGAGAGACGGGAATACCTTCGCTAGTATGACCTACCTAAATTTATTTGGTATTTAATTGGTCGGTCGAGTATAGGGATAATATGTTGCATGTCAATTAACCCTTATTTTGTGGCGTGTTTTTGAAAATGGCATCCGAGAATGTTGAGAATAGCAATGGAGCACGAGAGACCGTTGATTCTCCACGATCAATAATCGTGGACAATGTGCAACAGATGGCAATAATCCTCCCGTAAACAACAACACCGATCAATCGACGAACGATTTCAGACGCTTAAGAGGTTTTAGAATTCATGCAACATCAAAGCGTAAAGCGACTCTCGCCCAAAACATAGGTGGAAACACGGAAAACTCTCGGGCGGTCACCGCTAAACAATTCAAGGAGCCGGGACCACCGAGTTTAAGGGAGAGCCAAAACCACTTCTAGCGGAAGCATGGATAAAGCAGATTACCAAGATATTTGATGTCTCGGGATGCTCCGAGAGCAAAGGTTCCCTTTGCCGCCTTTATGTTACGCCGAGAGCAGATTACCGGTGGGAATCGGAAACGACTCAACCTCGTTGTCATCAAGATATCTTGGGAGAAGTTCCAGAGTCGCTTCAACGACAAATACTTTCCTCGAAAGTATTCGCCACACGAAGGAGGTGGAATTTATCAAGTTGGAACAAAACAATATGACCGTGTCGCAATACGAGGCAAAATTTGCGAGTTATCACGATTCAAGGCCCCACTTGGTGGATAATGAAGAGAGAATGACGCGAATGTTTTTAAGAGGTTTGAAGCCGAGAGATACGCCAACATCTTATTTCTCATAAACTGTGTTTTTATTCAGATGTTGTAAATAGGGCTCAGTTAGTGGAGCGCGATAACGAGTCAACGCAACTAATAGAGAGCAGTCGGCAAAATTATAATACTAGCGAGAGTAGTCATCGAAGCGGTGACAACAAGCGTGGAGGGAATCAACAGGCCAGATATGGTAACCACTTCGGTAGTAATCAGGGCCAATATAATAAGAATGGACATTTCAAGAAAAGGAGACTCAACAATAATGGAAAGACGCCAAAGACCAAAGACCAAGTTGTTAAGGAAGGAGAAGGACCACCTATCAGATGCTTCAAATGCGAGGAGAGGGACACATCATCTCGAATCATGCGCCATGCCATCAAAGCATGTTATAATTGTGGAAGAGAAGGTCACTTAGCTCGATTTTGTCGCCATCAAGACAAATTCAACTAGGATGGAGGCACCAAAGGTCATCCCTGCATAAACCAAAGCCCAGAGTTTAAGAGAGAGCATTTTTTTCTTCGTGACGAGGAACTTGAATAAGATTATCACGGGTAAGTAATCATAAGCTCTTGTGAAGTCTATACCGTGTTAGATACCGCCTACCCACTCTTTTTATTTCACCTAGTTGCGCTCAACGCTTAAATTTGACTCTGGAGAAGTTAGACTTTGACTTATTGGTTGAAACTTCGTTAGTAGGAGCCTTCGTTACCGCTACTATTTTTAAATTATTTTTTTTGATTCAAATAAACACTTTCATGTTACCTGTCGATCTTATCTTTTGAAAATACTTGCCTTTGATGTGATTTTAGGAATCAATTGGTTAACTACTCATCATGCTTTTCAGTAGGTTGTTAGCTTTTATATTCATAACCAACCTGTTATACGAATTCAAAGTAACCAAACCCTAAAGTTAATTACTGTTATATCAAGCCATAAGTAAAGAGCTCCGAACCTTTCGTTGTTGACTTTCTTGTGTGGAATGCACCGCGGGACTTTCTCAGTAGGCGACATCGTGAATGAAGATGACAAGTTTATAGGTATCATTGTGAGGTGCTATCTAGGTTAAGGATAGAAGTCATGCTTAGTATCAATGTGACGACTATCCAAGTCTTGGATAAGAGTAATGATTTTGAATGATATTTCTATCATTAATAAATTTCTTGGCGTATTCTTGAAGATTTCCTAGCCTACCCTAGAGCGTGAAATCGAATTTTGTATTGACCCCAGTACAAAACCCCATTTCTTAAACCCTCAAATATTTCTTCAACTAAATGAACAGTTTACGTGGTTTATGATGAAAGTCATAATAAAAGCATTGGAATAATGAAAATCATGGGTATTCATGGTATTAGTAAGTTTTATGATGAGTTATGTTGGTTAGTATGTAAAAACATGAAAGTTTCTTAGAAATCACAAAGAGTTGAAAATCGATTTTGGTGAAAACGTAACATGAAATTCAATTGACCATATCTCTTATTATATTTTGAATTTTTGAATGTGGTGAAGTCCTAGAGTTAGATCTATGAGTTACCTAACTAATCCAAGTGGAATTACTGGAAAAGGTGTTGTAGATTTTTGTGTGGACTGATTTTAGCAAAAGAGGCCAAAGCTGTAAATTTCAAAAATGCTACTGCCCAGAAACTTTAAGGGGCTGTTTCGGCCACTTAAATTATGAGAAAATTCTGGCCTTTTGGGACATGAAGGTATATGGTATAAAGTATCTCCTGTCCAAAAATGAGCTCATTCTGACTTAAAATGAGCAAGTTATGACTATTTCAATATTTAGGTTTTTCCGACGAAAAACGCTATAACCGGAGTTCTATAACTCCGATGACCATGAAATTTAAACTAGAAGTTCACGTTAACATGTGTAAGGTCCTGCCAAGATTTGGGAATTTTTGGAGTTAAACTTGAGGTAGCTAATTTCTTAAGGAATTAATTAGAAATTGATTTTTGAAAAATAGTAAATGAATTTTAAAAATTCCGAGAAAAATATATTTTCATTATGGGACTATATTATGCTAAATCCCAGAAAAGAAATATTTTTGGGACTGATTTGGTATTTTTCATGAAAATAGTTTAGTTACGAACATATGAGTTAAATATGTTATGTGAAGTAACAAAGTTGAAAAATAGGATATTATGGCTAGAGAATCCTATATAGAGTATATGCATATTTTTTGAGAGATTTGATAATTGGTGATGATATCTTATGAGTATGGCATTTTTGAATGATTAAATGCATTATATGGTAAAGCGTAAACAATTGAGATAAATTGTTTATAAATTTAAGAAGTGATTAAAATATTGTTATAATATTAATGTTATTAGATTATGAGATTATTAAGTGATTGATAACATGGGGATATTCTTGAATCATGGATAAATTATATTATAAATGTTTAATATTTATCCTTTATCTCATTTGATTGATTCTTTATATCATTATCTTCATGTTTATATTGTGTTGAAAGTCATCTCATGGCTCAGTAAGGTATAGATGGATTGGGTATGATTATGACCACGGATTATTCTTAAGATAAATCATAACCGTAATTGAAAACACAATTATCTTTCGCCAGTAGTGCATGGATAATTTGTGGTCGTGATATTAATGAATACACAATTATCTTTAGTCAGTAGTGTATGGATAATTTGTGGTCGTGATACTAATGAATACACAATTATCTTTGGTAGTAGTGCTTGGATAATTTGTGGTCGTGATACTAATGAATACACAATTATCTTTGGCCGTAGTAGTGCATGGATAATTTGTGGTCGTGATACTAATGAATACACGATTATCTTTGGTCAGTAGTGTATGGATAATTTGTGGTCGTGATACTAATGAATACACGATTATCTTTGGTAGAGTAGTGCATTGATAATTTGTGGTCGTGATACTAATGAATACACGATTATCTTTCGTAGTAGTGCATGGATAATTTGTGGTCGTGATACTAATGAATACACAATTATCTTTGGCCATAGTGCTTGGATAATTTGTGGTCGTGATATTAATGAATACACAATTATCTTTGCGTAGTAGCGTATGGATAATTTGTGGTCGTGATACTAATGAATATCCTCGGCCAGAGTGGATGATTCGATGATATGAATTAATTATTGAAATGAGTCTCAAAGAATGAAATATTAATTCATGGATGTGGTAAAAGTCATCTTTGGTCAGTAGTGCATTGATAGACTTGGTATGATTATGACCAAGGATTATTCGGTATAATCATGATCAGATTGAAAACACGAATATCCTCGCCAAAGGTGCATGGATAATTCGTGGTCGTGATACTATTAAGTCAAGCCTCAAAGATTATTGGTTTTATAGCTTGTATATCTTTAGCCTTGTAGTGCAAAGATGAATTGTTAATGAATAGCTTTCAAGATTTCAAAGATGAATTTAATATTTTAAACGATAAAGGTATTCAAGGTATCCTCATCTCTTTATCATACCAGTATCGCACCCTAATTTCGAGGGCTAAATTCCATAAGGAGGGAGATTGTGAGACCCCAGATTTTATCAATAAAAATTTAAATTTTGACGAAATAATTTTTAATATTATGGTGTGAATTTGAGATAATATTATAGTTGTGGGTAGTATTTATAAATTTTGCAAAGTATGCAAGTGGTTATATTATATTCGATTGGTCTGGGAATATTCGGTTTAGCGGGAATATTCGTACAACTACTCAATCATTGGTGGACCCCACAATGTAATTATCATTTGATCGAGAAAACGACAAAAAAATATTTTATTGAAATAACTCGGCGGAAGTTTTACCGTTGATACCGTTGAACTACTTTCAGTAGTAAAAGTACAAGAATACGTGTAGTCAGCATAGAAATTGCACCAGATTGATATCGATGCTTATGTGAGAAGTCACTCGGTTTGATTCCATTATCATCAATTAATAATATGAATTATTATAATGATAATGACGCTTTTGTTTTATTCAGATTATTAACGTAATAAAATGTAAACATCTTTTATATAAAATAGAATACTTTATTAAAGTTATTCTATAAATAGAATATATTATATTTTATTATGCATAGTGTTGCATAGTGTTTTTTCGTATAGTATTGCATAGTGTTTGCATAGTAAAATGTTTTTATATAAATAGAATATATTATATTTTATTTAAAAGATTTTTCTTTAAATATGGACCGTCGATTAAAGTAAATCAATCTGACCGCTCATGGATTAGTTACTATGCATTTCATTTTCCTATAAATAAAGCTCATTCCTTCATTATTTTCTTACTTAATTCATTGAAACTCTGAGAGAGAAATTATAGAGAGAAGCTATAGAGAGAAAATTATAGAAAGAAGAAGAGTATTCTCGCTACTTCATTACTTCTATATTCAGCTTTTTTACTAGTAAGGGTGTTATTCTTTCTTCTTGAAGAGAACTTCATTATTCCATTCATTATTATTCGCTGAATAACTCGTAAAAGTGGCATACCCTATACATAACTTCAGATATGCGGCATACCCTATACTTGGTGAAATCCTTATGTTATTCCATTGCTTATTATTTTGATGGAATAACCTCAGATACGCTGATTTACCCTATACTTGGTGACATTCTTCTATTATTACGTTGGAACATCCTGCATCAGGTGTTTTACACCTGACCGGGTTCCGCTTTTATCATTCTCGTTGGAATATCCTATCCGTGTTTTACACCGGATCCGGTTCCATCTTTATTATTCTCATTGGAACATCCTCATTTGCGTGAATTTCACCGACTCGGTTCCGTTATTATTATTCTCATTGAATAACTCTTGTCTATGCGCAATACCGCATGCATGGTGATTTCTTTTGTTATTCCATTCTTTATTATACCCAAATAAGTTAAAACTTTGACTTCTATACTCCATGAAATTAGTGGAATATCCTCGATATTTATGTTTTCATCCAAAGATCTTTTCATGGAAATATTCTTCGATCATTCTTGAATTTTACTCTCTACGTAAACAAAGATCATGTTGACAATTTGACGTTAATAATTCATGGATTAAATAATTCTTGAACTTGTTTTATTGAATTATTATGTCATTGTCATCATCCTCATGTTATATTATGTTATCTTTGGCTTACGTGCATAGATGAACTTAGTATGATTATGACCCGGATCATTCGGTATAATCATGACTTGATATAAATGATGTGACAAAAGTCCTCAAAGGGGCCTGTAAATGCGTTGATGGATAGTTCTTGGTATGATTATGACCAGGGGTGATTCTGTATAGTCATGACCATTGATAATTTGATGAAAATCCTCGACCGTGGGTACGGGGATGATTAGATGTGGTGGTTTATTTATTGTCGAAGTCTCAAATGATAAAATTGATGAAAACCTTTAAAACCTAAAAGATAGTAGACTTTATTCTCTACTTGACTTTTTAATGGATTGCTTATTCCGCCGCAGCTTAAACCGGTTGTCTATTGTATTTTATCGCTTTAACATCACAAGGCTAATGATAATTTATTCGCATTATCTTAGTCATAATATTTCTTCTTGGGCTAGTTGAGCTCACCCTTTCTTTCATTGTTCTCTTCAGAAATGAGAACATAGTCGACGACGAGCCTGGGAACGCAAGTAATGGTCCGGAGGATAGATTAGTAGTCCCTCACTATTCTCGTGAAATAGTGTGATAATAGTTGTAATGAGGACTCCTTTTGAGTTTGTATAATATCTAGTAGACAATATTTGTATTCAAACTCACGCTTTATGTCGTATTGCATACCCATGCTTAGGTTAGTAAGTTGTATTTGAATTTATGTACCATGTAAGTGGCGACCCAAGATGGGTGAAGTATACCTAATTTTGGGGCGCCACACATAACCTCTTCTTGACATACCAGTATTTAATTCCTAATTTCGAGGATAAAATTTCATAAGAATGGGAGGTTGTAAGACCCCAACTTTTGAATAAAGATTAAATTTTCTCGAAATATATTTTTGAATATTATGGTGTGATTTGATATAATGTTATAGTTGTGTAATATTTACAAATTTTGCAAATACGCAAGTTGTTATATATTATTCGATTGGTGGGGAATATTAGTTTTAATAAAGGAATATTCGTATAACTGCGACAATCATTGGTGGACCCCCTAGCAATGGAATTATCATCGGATTGAGAAAATGACAAAATAATTTATGAAAATAATGGCGAATGTTTTATCATTAACTGCTAAACTACCCGATAGTAAAAGTACAGTAATACGTGTGGTTGTGTAGTAGCACACGGTATTGATTATTGATGCTTACGTGAGAAGTCACTCGCTTATACTCAATTATTACTACGATGAATTGCTTCATCATATCTATCATATTATTGATTCGATTATTATCATAAGATCATCTGCATAATATGTTATTTTATTAAATCAATAATTGAGACGACAAAGTTATTCATATTATTAAATTGTAATATTTACAATGTCTAGAAGTTCTGCTCGAAGGAGAGGTTTGGTCACCTAATTGCGCGCCAATAAGGAGAAATCCTTATTGAAAACCCCTCTTTCCGGGAACGACCGGTTGATAAATATTGTGAGTTATAATATTAATGATGAATGTTATTAAAATTGAAGTTGTGTTCGAGTTGAATTTGGAGACGCAGACGTGATATTTGAGTCCTAACAATGAAATTAGTAAAATAGTCTATAAACACAAAATTTTCCTAATTCACTATTTGGTCAAAAGTCAACAGTTGACTTTTTTGAGAAAAGTCAAACTTCAAAATTTCAAAATTTATATTTTTGATCAAAATGGTTTCATTGTGTTGGAATTATTTGTGTTAGTGAAAATCCACAATTATTTCGATAATAATTGATGTCCTGAGGTTATATTGACCAATCCATTATTTAACTGTATAAATGAGCAATTGATTGCTATTATTTCACATGATTATAACTATTTGTTCACATGTGTATACTATTATTTCACATTCTTGTTACTATTAGGGGAGTTGGTGCAAGATTGATAATACTTGCATGACTAAGTTAAAATGGAGGTATAAATGGAGGTACTATATCAGAATTCATATTTTCACATGTTCAGAACTATTGATTCACATAATTTACTATTGAATCACATTATCTACTATTAGGGGAGGTGGTGCAAGTTTGATAATACTTCCATGACTAAATTAAAAATAAAGGAAAAGTCGGAGGTATTGTCATCAAAATTTTTCGAGCCCCAAAACATGCAATTATCGAAACTATATTTTTCTATAAATAGAAGCTCATTCTTCCTTCATTTCTCACCAATTAACAAAAGCTTAAGAGCGATTATTATAGAGAGAAATTATAGAAAGAAGAAGAGAAGTCTACCACCTCACTATTCCAGTATCCAGTTTTTCTAAAGGTAGGGAGTATTATTTCTTTCTTATCTATGAAGAGAACTTCATTATTCCATTCTTTATTATTCTGTTGAATAACTCTGATACGCCTGCTACCCTATACTTGGTGAAATTTTTCATTGTTCCATTTTTTATCATTCTCGTTGGAACATCCTGGCTCATGGCATTCTACGCCGGACCGGTTCCGCTCTTTATTATTCTCGCTGAATATCCTGTCACATGCGTTTTTACGATCCGATTCCGCTTTTTATTATTCCGCTGGAATATCCCGTCATGCATGCGTTCTACGTCGGACTTCGATTCCGCTCTTTATTATTCTCCGCTGAATATCCTCGTTCATAAGTTCTACGCCTGGACCGATTCCGCCTTTTATTATTCTTACGCTTGGAATATCTTGTCACATGCGCTTTACGCCGGACCGATTCCGCCTTTATTATTCTCGGCTGGAATATCATGTCTATCCGCTTTTACGCCGGACCGATTCCGTTATTTATTATTCATTGGAATAACTCACCTCAGCGCGACCTATCGTATGCCTCGGTCATTCTTGAATTTTACTCTACAAAGCAAAGATTATGTTGACAATTTGGACGTTATTAGTTCCTCGGATAAAATAATTCTTGAACTTGTTTTATTGAATTCTTATATCATTGTCATCATCCTTATGTTTATATTTTGTTGAAAGTCATCCGTGGCCTATAAAGGTGCATAGATGGACTTGGTATGATTATGACCGTGGATTATTCGATGTAATCATGATCGTAATGTTACAAAATGATTTGGTAAAAGTCCTAATTGGCCCGTAGTGCATTGATGGACGCTTGTTGGCATGATCATGACAATTATTGAATACATAAATATTCTTGGCCCGTGTGTATGGATAATTGTGTTCGTGATACTAAAGAATATCCTCGGCCGTAGTGAAGCAGGGGTGATTCGATGATGTGGATTATTTATTAAGTCGAGTCCCAAATGATAAAAGTGATGAAAACCTTTAAATCATAAAAGATAGTAGATTTTATTCTCTACTTGACTTTTTTAATGGATCGCTTGTTCATCATGCTTAAACTTGATGGTTGTTATATTGTATCGCTTTAACACCGTGTTTGAAGGCTAACGATAATATATTCTCGCATTATCTTAGTCATAATATTTCCCATTGGGCTAGTTGAGCTCACCCTTTTTACTTTTATTGTTCTCTTGAAGAAATGAGAACGTAGCAGGACTAGCTCTGGGGAATGGAGTGACGGACGTGATGATAGCATTAGAAATCTTCACTATTCAAAGGAAATAGTGGAAAATAAATGTAATAATATTGAATTTGAGTTTGAATATTGTCTAAACGATAATATTTGTATTAAAACTCACAAACTTATGTTTTGTCGCACTTTTACACGACATATTTTGTATAATTAAGTTGTATTTATATTCTGTACCATGTATTTGACGACTCAAAATAGGTGATGTATACCTATTTTGGGGGCGTCACAGATGGGAAGACATCAGCAGCAGCACCAACAACAAATTCTAGGGGAGGAGAACGACCGCCAGTTAGATGTTACAAATGTGGGAAAAAGGGACATATCAGCCTAAACTGTCCACAACAATCCAAGGTATATTACAACTGTGGAAAGGAAGGCCACATAGCTCGGGATTGTTCTGTAGCAAAACCAAGTTCAACGGGGATGATGACTCCAAGGGCTATCCCGGATAAGTCAAAATCAGCGGTTCCTGGAAGAGCGTTTGTCGTGACTGGCCAAAATGTGAGGAACCCGGACTAGGTGATCACGAGTAAGCTAATCTTGAATTCTTGCGAAGTTTATACCTTACTAGATACTGGTTCTACCCATTCTTTTATCTCTCCTGCCTGTGCTCAACGTTTAAACTTGACTCCGGAGAAATTAAACTATGATTTATTAGTGGAGACTCGTTAGAGAAACTTTCAATACGTCCCATCGCTTATAAATCTTGCTTAATCCAAGTTGGCACTATCACATTACCCGCTGATTTTATCTCTTTAAAGATACTTGCTTTTGATGTGATTTTAGGAATTGATTGGTTAACCACTCATCATGCCAAAATTAATTGTTTTCGTAAGGTTGTTAGTTTTCATATTCCTAACCAACCTCGCTAAAAAATTCAATAACTAAACCACTAAAATCACCACCGCTATATCAAGCCATAAAGCTATTCGTTTATTGAAAAATGGATGTCAAGCTTTCTTAGCCCATGTTATGGATTTGAACAAAGACAAGTCAGATTTGAATAATATTTCTATTGTTAGACAATTTCCTAATGTATTTCCTGAAGAACTTCCCGGTCTACCCCTAGAACGTGATGTTGAATTCTTTATTGACCCTTGAATCGGGTATAAAGCCCATTTCTAAAACCCCATATCGAATGGCTCCTATTGAACTTCGAGAGTTAAAAGTCCAACTACATGACTTATTAGACATCGGTTTCATTGGCCCTAAGACATCTCCTTGGGGTTCTCCGCTTTATTCGTAAAGAAGAAAAACGGAGTATGCGACTTTTGTATTGACTAATGAGAATTGAACCATGTCACCATCAAGAATAGGTATCCGCTACCTTGCATTGATGACTTGTTCGACCAACAGCAAGGAGCATAATTCTTTTTCAAAGATCGACCTTCGCTCGGATATCATCAAGAAGATTAAAATCGAGGATATTCCAAAGATCGCCTTCGAACTTCCTTATGGGCATTATGAATTCTTAGTCATGTCTTTTGGATTGACTAATGCTCATCTTTGCTTTCATGGATATGATGAATCGTGTATTCAAGGAATATTTGGATCGGGCCAGTTGTTGTCTTTATTGATGACATCCTCATATATTCCAAAAGCCGTGAAGATCATGAGCACCATTTGAAGTCGATACTTGAAAGGCTTCGTGAAAACAAGCTATATGCTAAGTCAAGAAATGCGAAGTTCGGCTTGAGGAATTAGCATTCCTTGGGCACGTGGTATCAAAACATGGAGTATCTCGTTGACCCGTGAAGATTGAAGCAAGACAAAGTTGGGAGCAACCGGAAGTCGATCAAGCATCAAGTACGAAGCTTACGACGGGCTTAATCAAGTTATTATCGGAGATTCGTGGAAGGATTTTCTCGAATCGCTACTCCATTAACTCAATTGACTTTGGAAGATACAAAATTTGTATGGAGCGAGGAATGCGAGAAGAGTTTCCAAGAGCTCAAGAGGAGACTCATTTCGGACTGCTCGGAAATACCATCCGTCTGGGATGGATTTGTTATATACATCGATGCTTCGTGCAAAGGGTTAGGATGTGTTCTCATGCAACATGGGAAAGTCATAGCTTATGCCTCACGACAACTCAAAAAAATATGAGAGGAAGTATCCTCTCATGATCTAGAGTTAGCGTATCGTTTTTATGCCGAAAAATCTGAGAGACACTACCGTATGGGAGAAAGTGGAGATCTATACGTATCATAAAAGCCTCAAATATTTCTTCACCCAAAAGGAACTCAACATGCGACAACGACATTGGCTCGAGCTGTTGAAAGATTATGATCATACCATTCAATACCATCTTGGAAACGCAAACGTAGTAGCTGACACATTGAGTAGAAGATCGTATGCAGGTATGAGTGCGATGTTGTTAACACAAAGACCCGTTTTGTACGATTTACAAAGGATAGAGATTGAGTTAAAGACTCCAGGGACCCACGTGATGATGGCGAATATACGAATAGAACCAACTTTAATCGATAAAGTTAAAGCTGCTCAAGCTACGGACCTGGAGCTGATGCGTATGAAGAAGAAAGTGCAAGAAGGTGCTATTCCAGAAGCAAGAATCGATGAAGAAGGAATACTTCGATTCAACTCCAGACTTTGTGTTCCTAACGATTCTGACTTGAAGCATAGAATTATGATGGAGGCACACAACACACCGTTTGCAATCCATCCTGGGAGTACCAAAATGTATCATGATATTCGACACACATTTTGGTGGAACAATATGAAGAGAGAGATCGTGGAGTTTACCTCGAGGTGTTTAACCTGTCAACGTGTAAAGGCGGAGCATCAAGTACCAAAGGGTCCATTACAACCACTTGAGATTCTGACATGGAAGTGGGAACACATTACTATGGATTTCAAGCACGGGTCTTCCCAAGGTTTCTCAAGGCATAGATGCGATTTGGGTTATTGTTGATAGATTAACCAAGTCTGCCCATTTCTTGCCTATACGAGAGACTTATTCCCTTGAACATCTTGCTAATATGTACGTGAATGAGATTGTGAGATTGCATGGCATTCCAAAGATCCATAGTTTCGGATCGTGACCTAAGATTCACTTCACGATTTAGGGTTAGCTTGCGTAAAGCTATGAGCGCAGATTTACGATTCGGCCGCATACCATCCTCAAACGGACGGACAATCGTGAGAGGACTATTCAAACTCTTGAAGATCTATTAAGACTATGTGTCCTAGATTTCAAAGGAGTTGGGATAAGTACCTACCACCGGTGGAATTCTCCTACAACAACAAAGCTTATCGGCAAGTATAGGTGTGGCTCCATTTGAAGCATTATGAAGGACGAAAGTGTCGCTCTCCAAAGATCTTTGGGGCGAAGTGGGAGAAACAACGTTGTTGGGACAAGAATTAGTACGCATGACTACGTAAAAGATCCAAATGATTCGACAACGATATAAAACGCACAAGATCGACAAAAAGAGTTATGCGAATCTTCATCGAAAAGACGTGGAATTTAATATCAGGGATCATGTATTGTTACGTGTCGCACCATGGAAGGGAGTTACAAGATTTGGGAAGAGAGGAAAACTCAATCCATGATTTGTTGGTCCATTTGAGATTCTTGACCAAATAGGAAATGTGGCTTATAGACTCAGATTACCTCCAAGTATGTCTCGTGTTCATAATATTTTTTTCACATATCTATGCTTCAGTAAATATGTGAAAGACCAACCATATTATTGCTTTAGAACCGCATTTAGATAAGAAAGATTTAACGTACGAAGAAGTACTGTTAAGATCTTGGATAGGAAAGAGCATGTCCTACGCACGAAGGTTATACCACAAGTTAAGGTTTTGTGGAGAAACCATGCTATTAATGAAATGACCTGGGTGTTGGAATCAGAAATGAAAGCGAGGTATCCTCACCTTTTCAAACACACAAGGCGTCGACGTCAATTTCGAGGATGAAATTTCATAAGGAGGGGAGGTTGTAAGACCCCAACTTATTATAAATAAAATCGAATTTCCTCTAATTATTATTGTGAATAATAAGGTGTTAAATTGATATAATATTTTGGTTATGGGTGAAATGTGAAAATTTTGCAAAATAAGCAAGTGGTTATTAAATAATCATTGTTGTCGAGGAATATTCGTTTGGTCGTGGAATATTCTTGTTGTCGGGGAATATTCGTAAATGCGGCATAGCAGCATGATCATTTATGGGCCCCATAACAAAATAAATGTCGGATAAAGAAAATGACAAGTTTGAGTTTTATAAATAACACAGTAGTTGTTACCAATTAACACCGTTGGAATACCCGGTGGATAAAATACGATGTACGCGTGGATGCATGCGAGATTTTTTTGAATTATTGATTCTTACGTAAGAAGGCACTACTCAATAATTGTACAGTAATTACTGTTTAATATTTTATTTTATTGATTCAACAATTGATGCGTTGATATTTTATATTATTGTTGTTTCAATAATTATCATCGCACATGATTTCCCATTATCGATCAATAATTCATATTATTTGAATAATATTATTAGATAGCATTATTGGCAATGTCTAGAAAGTTCATCAAGGAGAGGTTTGGTCACCTAATTGCTTGCGCCAAAGAAGGAGAAATTCTTATTGAAAGCCCCTCTTTCCAGGAACTACTGGTTGTCATAATTTTGATTCTGTAATATTATTTGTGAATAATTAATTATTGATTTATATGATAAGATAATATTTATTGGATGTGGATATAAATGATGGATATATTTATTTTATGTGGATAAAAATGAAGGAATTAATCTTTGAGGTGTTTTATCGATTTTTTTTTGGTAGAGGTATTAAAAATCATCCGTTTGTGGATTTCAGATATTTTATGTTTGGAATTTGGAAAAACTCAAAGCTACAAAGTTGTAGAGAATTCGATTTTAGGCAGAATGGACATAAAATTCATATTTTTCTGATAACCGGGCAATTTTCTATGAATTGTTGAAGTTTTGAAAAATAAAATGATTTTTATTAAATTATGGGTGGGACCCACTTTTGGTTGGTGTTGAATGCACATGGGTCAAATAAAATTTTAAGAATTGGTGGATTCAAGGATGGCATGCGTAGGAATAATAAGAAAGAAATAATATATTTTATTATTTTAGTCTCTATGCGTTTCAGCATTTTTCTATAAATAGGCGCCTAGGTTAGAATTGAAAATCACACCGTAAACAAGTTTTCTTTCTCTCTAGATTATTGAGCGTTTTTTTTGTGAGTATTTTGATACTTTGAGAGTTCCTATTCAAGGTGCAAGTTTCACAAGACTATATCCAAAATTCACCAAAAAAGTACGATTTTTTTGAGTTAAGGGATGTTATTTTCTTCATAAATGATATTATTTCTTTCGATATAATTATGCCAAAATATTGGTTTGAACTTTTTATCAAATTTGAAACTTTTGTGTGTGGGGGGTTACTTATTCACGATATCTAAAGACTATTCACTTAATCATTTACACTATTCAATTAAAAATGAAATTTTCTTCTTTTTATCCAAGATGTCTATTATGGTTACTATCTTTGATTGTATCCATGTTTTGGTCTTTATTTTTGAATTCTGCTATTATGGAGTATTATTGATCTTGGATAAACTGTTATACGAATCCTTAATATTTGTCCTTCGTCTCACCGGATTCGCTTTTTTTAAATAATTTTCATCATCCTCGGTCCAAAATGATGATATTATCAATATCTTTGGCTCAGTAGTGCAAAGATGAATGATTAATCGATGAATATCTTTGGCCCGTGGTCTAAAGACGAAACAAAAGTGTTGAGATGAACATGGCCAACTGGTGATACAAATGAATATCTTTGGCAGTAGTGCAAAGATGAATATTTGATTAAAGATGTATATTGATTATTATTACAGGATAAAATATTGATGATGGACTTTTAAATCTTAGAAGATAGTAGAACTCATTCTCTACTTGATTCTTCTAATGGATTGTTGTTTCCGCTGTATTTGTTGATCTAAAACTTGTTGTCAATTATATTTTATCAAATTTTTTTCCCTGTTGAAAACTAATGATAGTTTGTTGTATATTATCTTAGTCATAATATTCTTTACTGGGCTAGTTGAGCTCACCCTTTTCCTTTTTGTTCCATTTTTCTTCTCAGGAGATGAGAACATATCGAGATTTAGCTCTGGGGTATGGAGTAATGGTTCTAGAAAGATGTTTTAGCAGATCCTCACTATTTCGTAAAATAGTGTTTGAATAATTATAATGAGAACTTATTTGAGTGTGGATATTGTCTAGAAGACAATATTTGTATTTAAACTCACAAAGATGTGTTGTCGATTTTGCACGATAATTGTATTATTGAAGTTGTAGTTTGCTTTATGTACCATGTATTTGGCAACTTAGAATGGGTGTTGTATACCTATTTTGGGGGCATCACACTTTCCATAGGGGACGCCATGAGTATTATGAGGTGTTGATATGTATCGTTTTGAGGTGCTATCCAAGTCCTGGATGCGGGTCACAGTGTGTATCAAAGCTTAGGGATATGATCCCTGGCTGAGATGTGAGACAAGAATTAGGAGGGGAGAGACGGGGAATTCCTTCGTTAGTATGATCTACCAAAGTTTATTTGGTATTTAATTGGTCAGTTAGAGTATAGGGATAATATGTGACATATCAATTAACCCTTGTTTTGTGGCAGTGTTTGAAAATGGCATCTGAAAATATTGAGATCAACAATGAAGCACATGAGACCGTTGAGTCACCAACAATCAATACCCAGGATAATGTGCAACAGTATGACAATAATCCTCAAGTAAACAACAACACCGATCAAATGAACGATGGGATGTTCAGAGGCTTTATGCAATTTATGCAACATCAGGCGAGAGCGGCTCATGTTCAAAATGCAGGTGGAAACACTGTCTACTCACTGATGGTCACCGCTAAGCAATTCAAGATGCTGGGACCATTGGAGTTTTGGGGAAAGCCAGAACCACTTATGGCGGAGACGTGGATAAAGCAGATCACCAAGATATTCGAAGTCTTGGGATGCTCTGAGGAGCAAAAGGTTCCATTTTCCACCTTCATGTTGAGAGGTGAGACAGATTACTAGTAGGAATCAGTAAAGCGTACTCAGTCTGCCGCGCTCAAAAAGTCTTGGGAGAAGTTCTAAGAGCTGTTCAACGACAAGTACTTTCCCGAAAGTATTCTTTACATGAAGGAGGTGGAGTTTATCAAGTTTGAGCAAAACAATATGACTGTGTTGCAGTACGAAGCTAAGTTTGCTGAGTTGTCCCGGTTTGTGCCCCACTTGGTTGATAATGAGGAGAGAATGACGCAGATGTTTCTAAGAGGTTTAAAACCCGAGATACGTCAATACCTAATTTCTCACAAACTTTGTTTGTATTGAGATGTTGTAAATATGGCTCGGTTATTGGAGCGCGATAATGAGTCAACCCAACCAAGAGAGAGCAACCGGCAAGTCGATAATACCAGTGGTAGCAGTCATCAAAGCGGTGACAACAAACATGGAGGGAATTGTTGGGTAAAATCTAATTACGCACAACACGCAAGTATACGTGGTCAACAAGTAATAAAGTGAAAGTAGAGTATCGTTCCCACGAGGAATTGTTTAATAAAAATCACCAAGTACTAACTCGTAACCAACTCAATCTTATTTAAACGAATGAATTTCAAATTATATAAATTAAACTATTTAATTACACTAATTCTAATTACCACTAATTAAAAAATCGATTACGAGATTTAAGATCACAACTTCACTTATTGCTTCATTTAAGTTAACACACTTCTCATCAATTATTTTCTATCTTGAATTGTTAATTAAGAACACTAAAGCAGATAAAAACACCTCTCGATGCATAATACATATACTCACTTAAATCCATAGATGATAGAATTAAGCAAGACACCCTAATTAACTAATCCACTATATCTCTATGTGAATTACAATTAAAAAGGATTTAAAGCACAAGTTCTCTATAAGATTACATGTGATGTTAGGTATATCTCTATCCTAGACATAAATTATGTAATCCAACGCTATGCAGAAAACACAATCACATGCTACTATGATCAGATCAAAATCTATACTTCATCTCTCGAGTTCATATAGATTATCACGGTAATTGATGGTCAATCAATTAAACAATTAAGTCCAAATCAAAATAGACAATCCTTGTGATAGAACATAATAATTAATAGCGAAGCATATTAAAATAAACAACACAATTAGATCCATTGTAATCTCAAACAAAGAATTAGTTCATGATTATTGAATTAAAACTATGAATCCACAATTGAATAATCATTAAAAGATAAAGATAGAAGAAGATAAGAAGATATAATCTGTTGTCTGTAGATTTGAAGCTCCCTCCTTGCTCCTACTTTGAATCTTCAATGGTCTCCAAGTTGCTTCATTCTCCAAAACTCATTAGAACTAGGGTTTTGATCTAATTTACTCTAATCTAATTTAATGGAATCCTTTCTCTAGTCTCTAATCTCCCCTAATCCTTTTGATTCTCCTCCTTTTATAAGTCTCTTCATATGTCTTTAAGTCCTCTTGGAAGTCCTTGTGTCAATCGGATCGAAACAATCCTTTCCGGACTCAAATTGGACCAAAATTCGCATTTTCAGCATTTTCAAGGCATACCCTGCCCTGGGGGTCTAGGCTTGTTTTAGGCCCGCCCCGGTGGGCTAGGGGCCTGTCTTGTGACTTGCATGCCCACCCCGGCGGCGGTTTTGTGAAGGAAAATTTTCTGCTCTGACGTCCTTTGGGAAAACGGCCATAACTTTTGATCCGGGAAGCGTTACGAGGCCTTCCACCTATCAAATCGAAGATATCGATGAGATCTACAACTTTTAGTCTTCAAGATTTTAGAAATAAGGGATGGATGAAGGTCGAAATTGGGATGGAAGTGACTACTATGCAAATGGCCACCCAAAACAGTGACGTTCGACGTCCGTTGGTACAAATGTCATAACTCTTGCATCTGAACTCCAATTGGAATGATTCAAGATGTTCTGGAAATCTAAGAAGAAGTTCTACAATGTAATCCAAGTTCCAAACCAAGAACATGAAATAAACATAAAAGCCCAAACAATGTCCGGATTGCTTTTCTTTGCGATTTCATACCAATTCTTTGCGATTTCAACTCCCAAGCATATAATCTACAAAACGAACACAAAATGCATGAAAAGTAACTAAGAAACATGAGATTAAGCAAATAATTCAAGTAACAGATACCGAATAAGTAGGTATAAAACCTACTTATCAGGAATCAACATGCCAGAAATGGTAACCACTCCGGTGGTAATCATGTCCAAGATAATAGAAGTGGAAATTTCAAGAAGAGAATATTCAATAATGATGGAAAGACATCAGCACCAGCACCTATTGTTAAGGAAGGAGAACGACCGTCGGTCGTATGTTACAAATGCGGAGGGGAGGGACACATCAGTCCAAACTGTACTCAACAGTCCAAAGCATGTTACAATTACGGAAGAGAAGGTCACCTAAATTTTGATTTTGTAGAGATTAAAGTCAAGTCCATTGGGATGGAGGCATCAAAGGTCATTCCCAAACAAGACAAAACCCGTAGTTCAAGGAGAGCATTTGTCGTAATATCCAAAAAGCAAGTAACCCGAACGGTTAGCACTCAAGTTAGTTAATTATAAACTCTTGTGAAGCTTATACCTTATTTGATACCTTTGGTTCTACCCATTCTTTTATTTCTCCTACTTGCACACCAACGCTTTAAATTTGACTCAGGAGAAATTAGACTTTGACTTATCTCGTTGAAACTTCGTTGGGGAAACCTTCGTCACCCTCCATTGTTTATAAATCTTATTTGATTCAAATCGACACTTTCACATTACCTGTTGATCTTATCTCTTTGAAAATACTTACATTCGATATGATTTTAGGGATTGATTGGTTAACTACTCATCATGCAAAAATTGATTGTTTTCGTAAGGTTGTTAGCTTTCGTATTCATAACCAACCTATTATGCGAATTCAAGTGACCAAACCACTAAAGTCAATCACTGTCATCTCAAGCCATAAAACTATCCGTTTATTAAAAAAATGGATGTCAATCTTTTTTAGCCTATGTCACAGATTTAAACAAAAATACGTCAGATTTGAATGATATTTCCATTGTTAATAAATTTCCTGACATATTCCCTGAAGAACTTCCTGGCTTACCCCCAGAGCGTGAAATTGATTTTTTTATCGACCTTAAACCCGATACAAAACCCTCAAATAATTCTTTATCCAAAACGAACGTATCATGCGCCGAAGACGTTGGCTCGAGCTGTTGAAGATTATGATCATACCATTCAATACCATCCTGGAAAAACGAACGTGGTAGCTGACGCATTGAGTAGAAGATCATATGCGGGTACGAGTATGATATTGTCAACGCAAAGGCCCATTTTGTATGACTTGCAAAGGATGGAGATAGAGTTAAAGACTTCAGAGACCCACGTGATAATGGAAAATATACGAGTAGAACCGACTTTAATCGATAAAGTTAAAGCCGCTCAAGCTACAGACTCAGAGCTGATGAATGTGAAGAAGAAGGTGTAGGAAGGCATTATTCTAGAAGCAAGAATCGACGAAGAGAAGAAATCTCAACCTTTGATTTTATTGGTCTATTTGAAATCCTCGATCGAGTAAGAACTATGGCTTATAGACTCGCGTTACCGCCAAGTATGTCTAGTGTTCATAACGTTTTTCACATATCTATGTTACGTAAATACATGGACGACCCAAACCACATTATTGAATTAGAACCGGACGAGATAGCGGAAGATTTAACATATGAAGAAGTACTTGTTAAAATCTTGGATAAGAAGGAACATATTATATGCTCAAAGGTTATACCTCAAGAGTTAGAATCGACAAGGTATCCTCATCTCTTCTAAGATACCGTGTGCGTATATAAATTTCGATGGTGAAATTTCATAAGGAGGGGAGATTGTAAGACCCCGAATTTTATGAAATGAAAGTATTCAATTTTCTTATAATTATTATTCTAGTTAATAAATGGTTAAATTGATAAAAGGTTAAAGTTAAGGGTGATATTTGAAAATTTTGCAAAGTAAGCTAGTTGATATAAAATATTCGTTGTGTCAGAGAATATTCGATTAGTTGGGGAATATTTGTTTTAAACAGAAAATATGCGTACGACGGCACAATCATTGGTGGACCCCACAACGAAATTATTGTTAGAGTTATAAAATGACATAAATATCTTTTTATAAAAATAACGGTGAAAGTTTTACAGTTAAACTGTTGAACTAACCTATTGGTAAAGAAATAAAGAATACTGGCGTGGTTGCATAGTAGCACACAGATTGATTATTGATGCTTACGTAAGAAGCCACTCAGTTTACTCATTTATTGTTGCAGTAATTGTTGCATAGTATCTCACGTTATTTAATTCAATTATTGTCACGGTATCATCTGCATAATATTTTATATTATTAAATCAATAATTGAGACAACAAAGTTATTCATATTATTATTTGCAATATTGACAATGTCTAGAAAGTTCTGTCGAGGAGAGGTTTGGTCACCTAATTGCGCGCCAATAGGGAGAAATTCTTATCGGAAAGCCCCTCTTTCCTGGGAATGATCTAGTTGTTAAATATTGTGAGTTATAATATTAATAATAAATAATTGTTGAAATATTAAAAATGTGTTTATTAAAGATAAAGGATTTATGGTAAATATTTATTCAATTTTTTTGATATAAATATAGGGATTTGTTGTGAGGAGTTTGTTGTAAGTTTGACTTAGTATTCCATAGGAAGATTAACAAATTTTATGGACCGTCGATGGTGGTTTTAATAGTAAATCAATATGAACTGTCGGTGGTAGTTTTAATAGTAAATCAATCTGGACCGTCGGTGGTGGTTTTAAAAGTAAATCAATCTAGACCGTCGGTGGTGGTTTTAAAAGTAAATCAATCTAGACCGTCGGTGGTGGTTTTAAAAGTAAATCAATCTGGACCGTCGGTTGTGGTTTTAATAGTAATCAATCTGGACTATCCGTTCTAATAGTAAATTAATCTTTACCGTTCGTGAATTAGTTACTATTTAGTCATTTCTCCTATAAATAGAAGTTTAATTCTTCTTTCATTCTCACCAATTCACTGAGACTCACAAGAGAAAATATAGAGAGAGAAACTAGAGAGAGCAAGAAGAAGAGTATTCTGCTACTTTATTATTGATGTATTCAGTCTTTTACTAAGGTAAATGATGTTATTTATTTTGTATTCGTAAGGGGTATTATTTCTTTCGTATTCATAATGAATACTATTTTTTCGTATTCATCCTTTAATATGCCTAATAACTAACTCACGCGGATTACGTACCATATATACGTGAAAATCCATTTCTTGCTTTAGATGTTATTTCTTTTCATATTCTTAAATCTAAACTTACTATGGTAAGTATTGCTTCTATAATCCTTGAAATTAGTGGAATATCCTAGAGTTTTGCACTTTATCCAGTATCGTTTCGTTGGACTATTGATCTGAACTTTCTTATTAAATATCAATATTTTCACCGGGGTACTATTCACAGGTTACTATTCACCCAGTTACTATTCACTAAAATATTTTTCACTCGGGTATTCGGGGCACTTTTCATGCAAGAGTACTATTCACGAGTTACTATTCACCTGATTACTATTCACTCAAATATTATTCACTCAGGTATTCGGGGCACTTTTCATGCCGGGGTATTCACGGGGTACTATTCCCGAAGTACTATTCATAGGGTACTATTCACGGGGTACTATTCACCAAAAATTTATTTCTTTTCTGTCCAAATTATTTTTTATACATGGATATTATTCTTGAATTTTACTCCACAAAGCATTATCATGTTGATAATTTGGACATTATTGAATTCTGGATAAATTAAATTATAAATCTTTAAAATTTATCATGTGCTTTATTTTAATTGAATTCTTATATCATTATCATCATCATCGTGCTTATATTGTGATGAAAGTCATCTTTGGTTTACGTGCATAGATGGACTGTTGATTGGTATAATTATGACCGGGGATCATTCGGTATAATCATGCCCCGTAATGTTACAAATAATGTGGTAAAAATCCTCATTGGCTTGTAGTGCATTGATGGGCAGTTGTTGGTATGATTATGACCAGGAATTATTCGGTATAATCATGACCATTGATGTTTACATGAATATCATTGGCCCGTAGTGCATGGATGATTCGATGATGTGGTTTATTTATTGTCGAGTCTCAAATATAAAGTTGATGAAAACCTTTTTAAATCATAGAAGATAGTAGATATCACGATCTACTTGACTCTTTTAATGTATTGCTTGTTCCGGCGCAGCTTAAACTTGTTGTCTCATTATATTCTATCGGTTTAACATTGTTGAAGGCTAACGATAACTTATTACGCATTATCTTAGTCATAATATTTCTTCTTTGGGCTAGTTGAGCTCACCCTTTGCTTTCATTATTCTCTTGAAATGAGAACATAATGGGACTAGTCGGGGAACGGAGTGATGGTCCGAGATGGCTGTTTTAATAATCCTCACTATTTAGTGTGATAATAAATGTAATGAGGATTGAATTTGAGTTTGGATATTGTCTATGAGACAATATTCGTGTAAAAACTCTCAGCTCTTATTATATAATTAAGTTTGTATTTGTATTCAGTACCATGTATTTGGCAACCCAAGATGGGTGATGTATACCTATTTTGGGGGTGTCACACATACTGTATGGGATATCATTTCTTTTGTACTCGTAAGGAATATTATTTCTGTTCAATATTTGTAAGAAATAATATTTTCTTCATACTCTGTAGTATGTAAGTAATATTATTTCGTTTCATATTCCTAATTCTACACTTATGTTGACAAGTATTGCTTCTATACTCCTTGAAATTAGTAGAATATCCTTGGAATTTGCGCTTCATCTAGTATTGTTTCACAATGATATTTTTATGAACATTCTTGTTAAAGTTTAATCTTTTCATGCCGGAGTACTATTCACGGGGTACTATTCACAAAGTACTATTCACGGGGTACTATTCATGACAAAAATTAGTTTCTTTTCTGTCTAAATTATTTTTGATACAATATTATTCTTGAATTTAACTCCACAAATCAGTATCATGTTGACAATTTGGACATTATTGAATTCTTGATAAATTGAATTATAAATCTTTAAAATTTATCCTTGCTCTCATTTAATTGAATTCTTATATCATTGTGATCATCTTTATGCTTATATTATGATAAAAGTCATCTTTGGTCGTAGTGCATAGATCGATTATTGATTGGTATGATTATGACCAAGGATCATTCGGTATAATCATGACCTAAAAAGTTACAAATGATGTGGTAAAATTCATCATTGGTCCGTAATGCATTGATAGAGCCGTACGCTTGTTGGTATGATCATGGCCATTAGTGATAATAATGAATATCTTTGGCCCGTAGTGCATGGATAATTCAGTGGTGTGGATTATTTATTTAGCTGAGTCTCAGCGATGAAATTGATAATAAACTTTTTAAATCATAGAAGATAGTAGATATCATGCTCTACTTGACTCTTCTAATGGATTGCTTGTCCCGCTGTAGTTAAACTTGATGTCTATTGTATTTTATCCGTTTAACACTGTTGAAGGCTAATGATAATTTATTATGCATTATCTTAATCATAATATTTCTTATTGGGCTAGTTGAGCTCACCCTTTTACTTTCATTGTTCTCTTTAAGAAATGAGAACGTAGCTGGAACTAGTCGGGGAACGGAGTGATGGTCTGAGATGGTGGCTATAGTTTTCCTCACTATTTTATAAAATAGTGTAATAATAATTGTAATGAGGACTCCATTTGAGTTTGAATACTGTCTACTAGACAATATTCGTGTAAAAACTCTCAGCTAAGTTTTTTTGTCGTATTGTATAAGGAAGTTTGTATTTGAATTCTGTACCATGTTTTTGGTGACCGAAGATGGGTGATATTGTTAGGTTTGTAATATTCATGTGCGCAATCAAATTGCATAAAAAGTGCGGAAGCGTGTAAAATCAGAGTTTAAAAAATTTACAAACCATATACCCTGATCACCCTTTTATACACAATTATTAATTAAACGAAAAGATAAAGAATAAAATCATACCCTTGAAGATCGAGCTTCCTCAGGTACAAGTTCACCTCCAAATCCTTTCGCGTTCAATCTTGAATCCACCAGGTTTGGTTCCTTCCTTTGATCAACGTTAGCCACCCATGTGTTTGGCCTCTAGAGGTGATCCACCAAGGAAGAATAAAATTCAAGAAGATGGGTGTTATGGCTAACCCTAGTTTTCTATCTCTATAGAAAAGGCATACTCCCAACAACTTGGAATTATTACGTACTTTGTTAAAGTCAACAACCCATACCACCCATAATAAGACTCCTCTTATTTATTGATGTGGGCAACCCATCTTAACAATTAAGAATTGGGTTTTATTTAATTAATTAAATTCTTTTAATTAATTAAGCTCCCTAATCTTATTAGGGGTAATTAATTAAACTCCTTTAACTAATTTTCCTTCCTAATCCAATTAGGAATAAATGAAAGTACTTATATTAAATTAATTCCTAAACTCTTTTAGAAATTAAAATAATAATAATTGTAATAATATTAATAAAACTCCTCTTATTAATTTATATTTAATATTTCTAAAATATTAAATAATAAATATTAAGCTATTTAATTTATTCTATCACCATAGATTAAATTAAATATACATAATATATTATTACGATTATGCCATTAACTTCTTAAATAATTATTCTTCCTTTTATGGTGTGACCCTTTAGGTTCTCCATATTAAACCTAAGTGAATAAATCAATTAGAACAATTCTAATCTTATTTAAATAAATAAATTAAACAATTAATTTATTTAAATAATATTTATTCTACAATAGGGATAAGCCTCCTAGCGATCAACGACTTTCCGTATAATATAGATTTCAACATTAATCATTAAAAGAACCTTTGAGTAAATAGTTCTTCGCATAATTCAATCCTTCCACCATACAATGTCCCAATTAAATATAAGACATGGAATTATCACAAGTCTTATTTTATTTAATTATATGTATTTCGATCCTTAAATGCACAACTCCAAATAATGCAAATTAGAAACTCCTTTCTAATTTCATTACGCTTAACCAAGGACTCATTGGGTTGTCATTTATCGAATCACATAGGACATTTCTCTTCTTTATTAGAAGTGGTAGATTCTTTATTGATCATACATTATCTCCATGTACAACTTATTATACTCAAGCATACCTTTGATATACCCTAAGGGTCTTAAGGAATAAGTCAAAGTATAACTCATCATACACAAGATACTATGATGATCTCAAGTCCAAGGATTACTTGTACTACTATCACTACAGAATTCCCATTGACACAAAATAAAACTCCATTAGGTATTCCTTAGCGAGTCAATTCGGTGAACTTATTCTCTAATAAGCACCTACATACTTGCTTTAGTGTCTCCACACAAATGATCATGAGATCAATCATCCTCATCCAATGAGCAAGCAACGTATGTACCAATCTATCCGGATTCACTAATCCCCAATTTAGTAATCCAACGATTGGGAACTATTTTAGTTTTAAGCTTTCTAAGAATTTAGATCTCATTAGAATGATCATCATCATTATTCTAAAAGCATTGCTTAAAACTATGGGTTTATCACATATTATAAAACAACATCATGTAGATAATTAAAAGCCTTTAATAAATTAATACTTTTTATTAATAAATGAATAAGATTGTTAAAAAGTATATGCTTTATCATCAAACATGATTGGCTTGTATGCATACTACTTTCAATCTCCCACTTTGCACTAAAGTCAATCGTCATGGTATCTCATACTCTTCTTCTCTCTAAGTGACGATTATCCTGCATTTGGATAAGCTTTAGTTAATGGATATGTAATGTTGTTTATGAGAGTCCACTATCTCTATAGTGATTTCCCATCTTCAATGATTCTAATAATCAAATGAAAGTGCCACAACACATGTTTAGATCCAAGATGAGACTTGGGAACTGCTCCTAGTTCTCAGTAATGAACTTTTAATCCAAACAATCAACTTGCGCCTTCATTTATAGCTATATACTTTGTCTTTATCACTAAACCAAAGAACTCTTTCATTGCTTGGAACCTTTCCAATTCAACGCACTACTTGCCGGGATAACGCTTTTACCTTAAAGTGGATTTTTTACATCGTCTTGGTCCGTCTCGAAAACTTGAGTCTGTTAAGCCCTCTAGTTTTAATTTGGACCCACCATGTTTGCTCACATCCTTAGTGCCGCTTAAGAACTTTAAGATGTTTTTCACCGCCTTACGTGATCTTCTTCCGCATATATAACCGATCAACATCGTGTCTCGTATATTTCATTGCATACATGATTGTCACTCATGCGATCTCTCTTCTTTGGAGTCTATGGGGACTATTAAGAGATACACTCCATGGCTCATCAACATGAGACATCTCTTGAGTTTGCCATGCTAAACGACTTTAGCATCAAATGAATATACGCTCCTTGGGTTAAGTCGAGCATCCTCTTGCATCTATCTATATAGATTTTATCCCCAATTAAGATACTCTTCCCAAACCATTCATGGAGGAATGTTTAGACAACTTTATCATTCTTGATTGTAGCATTGGTATGTCATTCCTTATCCGTAGTATATCAACATATAGTACTAGGAATGTCACGATGCTCCCATCGACCCTTTTGTACACACTAGAAACTCTTACCTCATCGTGATGTAACTGGATCATCATCTTCTATGATGTGTACCTCATCATCATCATCTATGATGAATCCATACCTCCTAGGTATCTTCGGTACTATTCCGTGCATTTACGATTCTAATTGTGGTACAATAGGTCAATCTATAGGTTCCTCTTATTTGACTTATAGTGTTTTGTTGTTCTTGAACTCTTCAAGATCTATTATCCTCCCACTAGCCCTTCAATGATAAACACCTTTATCTTAGAAGGCAGCGTGTTTTACAACAAACACCTTTTGCTAAGTAGAATTATAGAACATATGCCCTAAACTTACTTTAGGATGTCCCACAAATCGTATTTGTCAAATCTTGTCCCAAGCTTATCCTTTGAAACCTTTTTCACATAAGTTGGACAACCCCTTATCTTATCATACTTAAGATTAGGAATCCTCCCTGTCCATAACTTTTATGGAGTCTTGGGGTGGGATTGAGATTACCTTTTCGTAGATATGTAGCCATTTCTAGGACATGATCCTAGAAGGATACTGGAATGTCGGTAAAATCATTATGGACCGCACCATATCCAACAAGGTACGATTTTACCTTTCAGATACATCAATCAATTATCAAGCGATCAAGATGTGTCCATTATGAGAAAACCATTTGAGATGATCTAGAAACTTATTGCACAAGTATTCCTTCCTTGATCCGATCAAAGAATCCTAATACTTTGCCAATTTGTTTCACTTTTGAATTTTTGAACTTTTCAAATAATTCACACTTGTATTTCAAAGAAATACACACATTCAACTCTTTGAATGATCATCTCCTTTTCTTATACTAATTTGTTCAATATGCAAAATTATTTTCATGTAAGTCAAGTATACAAAATTTATTATAATATTCCATTCTATACAAAACATTATTATTATAAATAGAACAACAATTGTTCTTAATTATAATACCAAAGATTTCATTGTCCAACAATAAAATGGAAATAATATTTTTAACAAGAACTGGAATACAATAACAACTTATTGACTTAATAGATTTGCCCGTAGGCATTGCTAAACTATAAGTTTCTATGGCTAATGTTGCAACCTTTGCTTCATTTCCCACACATAGGATTACTTATATTTGTTTAACTTTCTACTTCTGCTTGGTCCCTTCATAAATCTATATTTATGATAACCAAAGTCGGTATCCAATACCCAAGTAGAACCTTGACTTAAAGAAAAATTTATTTCAATCATGAACAAAAAAAGCAGATTAACCAAAACTTCATTAAGCTTCTTTGGTTAGCCAACGCAAGGTGCTTCTCGCAGCTTTCTTTCCAAAGGTCCATGCTTATTGCGGTGGAAGCAAACTCCTTTGCTATCCGTGACGCTTTTGTTCTTATTATCCTTTGTTTACGCCTTTCTATTTACCCTTTTGAATCGTTCTTCCATTCGTAAGATCCTTTGTCCCCTACCAAGAAGACTTGATCCTTTTTTTGGTTGAAAGTGACTCTCAACATTTTTCAATATGTTAAGCAAATCAAAAAAGGGCGATATCTAGCTTGTTCATATGAAAAATTCACAACAATGAAAGAAAAGAGTCCTGGAGTGAGTGCAAGATCAAATCTTGGCTCAACTCTCCATCCATGACAAAACCAGGTTGTCCTAATTGATTAATCAAATTGATTATGTTAAGAACTTTTTCTCATGTACTATAGTGCCATTGGCCATTCTAGATCGGAAGAGCTCCTTAGATATCTCGATATCTATCGGTCCCCACTTTCTCTCACCATCAACTACTTGATGTGCGGGAATATAGTAGGAGCATCCATAGTTTCATCTTGACGTGAAGCTCGTTACTCATGGATGCGAGCATGATGCATTGAGCCAATGTGCATCATCTTGCCACTTTCTAAAAGTAACAATCTCTTCCTCGGAGGCATTGTGCGCAAACCATTGCGTGGATAAGCGTATTAAGGACATAAGATAGCTTTTCACTATGAGAACTATTCTCAAATTCCTTAACTTATCCGCTTAATTTGATTCAGTTAATTTAGCATCTAATATGCTACGCAGATGATAGTAATTTTAGACATTGTAAAATTTCAGAAATGAATTTGTAATTAACAACATTTTAACATACATTCTATTATTAATTACCAAAATAAATTAGGTCTTGTTTTAAATTGGTATCTCCCACTATTTTCTTCAAACTATATTACCCTCACTTATATAGTTCTAAGAAAATCTAATTAAAGATTTGCTAGTGAGAATAAGGATCCCATTTCAAATGTATATAGCCTTATGGTGACACAACAAACTATATATAAATAAATAGGTAGACAACTTTTTGTCAATTACATCAACTATGCAACTCCTTGTATTTTGCCTCTTAAATTATTTTGATCAAGTGGTGGCACATCCAAATTAAAATTATCCAAGTTAAGTCCGACCCTAGCACTCCATATATTCAAAAAGAAAAATATCATCCTTGTGGTGACACAACAAAACAATATTGTTCAATTTTCTTTATAAGCATCAAATGTGATAAATTAACATCTTAAATACTTAATACTCACTTGCCTTGTGGTGACACAATAAACTCATATTAAATATTTAATACTCTATTAATTTTATCATGCTAGAAAGCTGACGTTCGATATTCCAAATATCTTTGAACGCTTAGGACTTAATATAAAAATTGAGGGTTTGTTATTAATTTGTCTAATCTTGTTTAAGCCTACGCATGCAAATATATATATATAAAAATACGTCATATTAATTAACATGCTAAGCATGTTTGCATAATATATAATATATATAGTATAAGCATGCACATATAGAATACTATATTCTACCCTCGGATTGATTATGGACTTTTATTCTAGTTTGGTTCACTGTAGCCACCAAGTGAACCAAAAGGTCAAACCCCAAGGGGTGCAAGAAATAATATTTAAATATAACTATTACATTTAAACCCTGCTCCATTACAAACGGGTCTTCAAACGCTCCTTGTCCTTGATCTCTAATTTTCTAAAATTAATTCTAACTATTCCTATTACAATACTATTTAAAATAAATAGAAACCTTGATCGCTGATCGAGGAGAAGTGCATAGGAGGGAATAGAATTTACATTAAGAAAAATTAGAGAAGACGAATCTGTGCAGACCTCATTTATTAAAACCCATACATTCATGCATCCAACTAAAATAAATCCAATCGCATTGGTCAATAGTCCATAATCAATCCCATTTATTATCATACACATCACCATATGCATCAATAAATAGCATTCATCTCATGAATAATAAACATTTAATATATATATTGATATCATTTAATGGGCAAATTTAGTTAGTATAAAATCTATTTTTGAATAAAAATAAACTCCTTTATTTAAATCCAAATTTAAATCAAAATAAAACTATTTTATTTTAATTTATCCAATTTTGAATAAAATAAACTATTTTATTTTAATCAAAAATTTTAATCAAAATAAACTCCTTTATTTTAATTAATTATGGAATCCAATTCCATGTAATAAAAAATAAAAAAAATCTTTAATTAAAGGAAACATGGATATTCTTTCCTATTCACAAATAAACTTTTTATTTTGAATAATATGAAATCTTATTCCATATTTAAATAAACTCTTTATTTAAGGAAATTAGGATTCTCTTTCTATTCACAAATAAACGCTTTTATTTTGAATAATATAAAACCTTATTTTATATCTAAATAAACTCCTTTATTTAAGGAAATTAGGATTCTCTTTCTTATTCACAAATAAACTCTTTTATTTTGAATAATATGAAATCTAATTTCATATCTAAATAAACTCTTTTATTTAAGGAAAAATAGAATCCAATTTCAACTCCAATTAGTTATCATGGAATCCAATTCCAACTCTAATTAGTTAGCAAGAAATTTAATTTTAAAATTAAAATAAACTTTTATTTAAAATTAAAATAAACCTTTTATTTTAATTATAAAATTATTGAGAATAATATATATATATATATATATATATATATATATATATTAACAGATATATATAATATATATATATATATATATTAGTTACGGTATATATATATTATATATATAATACTATATATTATATATATATATATATATATAACCAATCCGTTAATTAGCTTGGTGTCCGCTCCTTTAAAAAAATGTGAATCCTGCCAACTTAAGTTCCTGATTTTGTGCTGCACTACTTTGATCCCTTTGATTCAAAAAGCAATAATATTTTGAACTTTAAAAAAAAATTCACGGAAATCATGTTGCTGGATAACAAATGTTGCTGGAAATCATGTTGTTGGTTTTTCGATTTCCGTGCATCACTTAAAGGTATTAACCGGATTTCAAAGCAACAGGAAGTTTTATTATTTCTCAAAACAAAGAAATTCATGGAACAAAAACAAAGCAGACTTGGTTCTTGTAAATAAAATCGCCAATTCCATAAAAAAATGTTGTCATTGCTTTTTTTTTTATTTATTTATTTATTTATTTATTTATTTAAATTTTATACAATAAAATTATGCCCAATTAAATTGTTCTAAACACATATCAATATACATATTAAATTTGAACAATTAATAATTTGCATAAAGGTTTGGCTCTGATGCCACTGTTAGGTTTGTAATATTCAAGAACGCAATCAAATTACATAAAAGTGCGGAAGCGTGGAAAAAATCAGAGTTTAAAATTTTATACAATCATATACCCGGATCACCCTTTATGCACAATTATTAATTAAACGAAAAGATAAAGAATAAAATCATACCCTTGAAGATCGAGCTTCCTCAGGTACAAGTTCACCTCCAAATCCTTTCGCGTTCAATCTTGAATCCACCGGGTTTGGTTCCTTCCTTTGATCAACGTTAGCCACCCATGTGTTTGGCCTCTAGAGGTGATCCACCAAGGAAGAATAAAATTCAAGAAGATGGGTGTTATGGCTAACCCTAGTTTTCTATCTCTATAGAAAAGGCATACTCCCAACAACTTGGAATTATTACGTACTTTGTTAAAGTCAACAACCCATACCACCCATAATAAGACTCCTCTTATTTATTGATGTGGGCAACCCATCTTAACAATTAAGGAATTGAGTTTTATTTAATTAATTAAATTCTTTTAATTAATTAAGCTCCCTAATCTTATTAGGGATAATTAATTAAACTCCTTTAACTAATTTTCCTTCCTAATCCAATTAGGAATAAATGAGAGTACTTATATTAAATTAATTCCTAAACTCTTTTAGAAATTAAAATAATAATAATTGTAATAATATTAATAAAACTCCTCTTATTAATTTATATTTAATATTTCTAAAATATTAAATAATAAATATTAAGCTATTTAATTTATTCTATCACCATAGATTAAATTAAATATACATAATATATTATTACGATTATGCCATTAACTTCTTAAATAATTATTCTTCCTTTTATGGTGTGACCCTTTAGGTTCTCCATATTAAACCTATTGTGAATAAATCAATTAGAACAATTCTAATCTTATTTAAATAAATAAATTAAACAATTAATTTATTTAAATAATATTTATTCTACAATAGGATAAGCCTCCCACAACGATCAACGACTTTCCGAGATAATATAGATTTCAACATTAATCATTAAAAGAACCTTTGAGTAAATAGTTCTGCGTACAATTCAATCCTTCCACCATACAATGTCCCAATTAAATATAAGACATGGAAATTATCACCAGTCTTATTTTATTTAATTATATGTATTTCGATCCTTAAATGCACAACTCAAATAATGCAAATTAGAAACTCCTTTCTAATTTCATTCCCCGCCTTAACCAAGGACTCTTTGGGTTGTCATTTATCGAATCACATAGGACATTTCTCTTCTTTATTAAGTGGTAGATTCTTTATTGATCATACATTATCTCCATGTACAACTTATTATACCCAAGCATACCCTTTGATATACCCTAAGGGTCTTAAGGAATAAGTCAAAGTATAACTCATCATACACAAGATACTATGATGATCTCAAGTCCAAGGATTACTTGACTACTATCACTACTGAGAATTCCTATCGACAGCAAATAAAACTCCATTAGGTATTCCTTAGCGAGCCAATGTTCAAATGAACTTATTCTCTAATAAGCACCTACATACTTGCTTTAGTGTCTCCACACAAATGATCATGAGATCAATCATCCTCATCCAATGAGCAAGCAGCGTATGTACCAATCTATCCTGGATTCACTAATCCCCAATTTAGTAATCCAACGATTGGGAACTATTTTAGTTTTAAGCTTTCTAAGAATTTAGATCTCATTAGAATGATCATCATCATTATTCTAAAAGCATTGCTTAAAACTATGGGTTTATCACATATTATAAAAAACAAAGATCATGTAGATAATTAAAAGCCTTTAATAAATTAATTCTTTTTATTAATAAATGAATAAGATTGTTACAAAGTATATGCTTTATCATCAAACATGATTGGCTTGTATGCATGCATACTACTTTCAAATATATACTTATTTTGGGGCGTCACACCCACGACACATCAAACACACACACACAATGCCCTTCCTTCCAAGGCATCTTCCCCCACCCCCCCCCTCCTTTTTTCCCACCACACACACACACACTACTACACACGCCATACACACACATGTCATATATATATATATATATATATATATATATATATATATATAATTATAACTTCCTTCCGATTATTTATAAAAATAAGTAAGTGGGGGTCCAAATAATACGCCAAACTTACAACAAATACTTCATAATAAACCCCTCAATATGTCTAACAACATTTATTCATCAATAATATAACTTGCAATATTAACAAACAGGTCATTCTCAGAAGAGAGGGGCTTTCCGATAAGGATATCTCCCTATTGGCGCGCAATTAGATGACCAAACCCCTTTCCTCGACAGAATTTTCTAGACATTGTCAATAATGCAAATAATAATATGAATAACTTGTCATCTCAATTATTGATTTAATAATATAAAATATTGTGCAGATGATATTGTCACAATAATTGAATCAATAATGTAATATATTATGCAGTAATTACTGTAGCAATAATTGATAATAACTGAGTGACTTCTCACTTAAACATCAATAATCAATACCGTGTGCTACTATGCAACCACGCGTATTAATGTACCTTTATCACCGGGTATTTCAACAGTTAACGGTAAAACATTCACCGTTATTTTTATAAAAAAGATATTTCTGTTGTTTTCTAACTCCGACAATAATTCTGTTGTGGGGTCCACCAATGATTGTGCCGTTGTACGAATATTCCTTTAAAACGAATATTCCTCAAACAATCGAATATTTTATAACAACTTGCTTACTTTGCAAAATTTACAAATATTACCCACAACTATAACATTATATCAAATCCACACCTTAATATTCAAAAATATATTTTGAGAAAAAATTCATTTTTATTCAAAAAAGCTGGGGTCTTACAACCTCCCCTTCTTATGAAATTTCGTCCTCGAAATTGGTGTACGTACCTGGTATGACGAAGATGTGAGGATATCATGATTTCATTTTGGATTCTAACTCGCATGTCATTTCCTCAATATCTTGGTTTCTCCATAAAACTTTGACTTGAGGTATAACCTTGGAGCGTAGAATATGTTCCTTTTTATCCAATATTTTGATAGGTACCTCTTCATACGTTAAATCATCCGCTATCTCTTCTGGTTCTAATTCAATAATGTGGTTTAGGTCTTCCACATATTTACGTAACATAGATATGTGAAAAAAATTATGAACACGAGACATACTTGGCGGTAAGGCGAGTCTATAGGCCATAGTTCCTACTCGATCAAGGATTTCAAATGGGCCAATGAATCGAGGATTGAGCTTTTCTCTCTTTCCAAATCTCGTAACTCCTTTCCATGGAGCAACACTTAACAACACATAATCACCAACATTGAATTCTACGTCCCTTCGATGAAGATTAGCATAACTCTTTTGTCGATCTTGTGAGGTTTTATACGTTTTCGGATCATTTGAATATTTTCTATTGTCATGCGTACCAATTTCGGTCCCTACAATGTTGCTTCCCCCACCTTATCATAGCATACTAGAGAACGACACTTGCTTCCATACAACGCCTCGAATGGAGCCATGCCAATATTTGCTTGATAACTATTGTTGTAGGAGAATTCTACCAATGGCAAGAACTTGTCCCAACTTTCCTTGAAGTCAATGACACAGAGACTTAATAGATCTTCAAGAGTTTGAATAGTCCTCTCCGACTGCCCATCCGTTTGAGGATGATATGCCGAACTAAATCAAAATCGTGCTAATAGCTTTACAAGCTGACCCACCCAAAATCGTGAAGTGAATCTTGGGTCTCGATCAGAAACTATGGATATTAGTATACCATGCAGTCTTACAATCTCATTTATGTAAATATGAGCAAGACGTTCAAGTGAATAAGTTTCTCGTATATGTAAAAAATAAGCGGACTTGGTTAATCTATCAACAATAACCCAAATTGCATTTATGCCTTGAGAAACCTTGAGAAGACTAGTAACGAAATCCATGGTAATGTGTTCCCACTTCCATTCTGGAATTTCAAGTGGTTGCAATGGTCCTTTTGGCACTTGATGCTCCACCTTGACACGTTGACAAGTTAAACACCTTAAGATAAACTCTGTTATCTCTCTCTTCATATTTCTCCATAAAAATGTATGTCGAAGATCACGATATATTTTGGTACTCTCAGTATGGATTGCAAACTGTGTACTGTGTACCTCCATCATGATTTTATACTTTAAATCAGGGTCGTTAGAAATACAAAGCCTGGAGTTGACTCGAAGTATTTCTTCTTCATTGATTCTTGCTTCCGGAATAGCACCTTCTTGCACTTTCTTCTTCATAATGCATCGACTCCAGTGTCCGCAGCTTGAGCGAAATTTTAACTTTATCGATTAAAGTCGGTTCTACTCGTATATTTGACATCATCATGTGGGTCCCAGGAGTTTTTAACTCTATCTTCATCCTTTGCAAGTCATATCAATGGGCCTTTGCATTGACAATATCACACTTTTACCCGCATATGATTTTCTACTCAACGCGTCAGCTACCACGTTCGCTTTTCCAAGATGGTATTGAATGGTATAATCGTATGTTGAGTTCCTTTCGGGTAAAGAAATATTTAAGGCTTTTATAATCAGTATAGATCTCCACCTTCTCCCAATCTGAGTAATGCCTCTAGATTTTAAGTGCGAAAAAGCGATGATGCCAACTCTAGATCATGAGTAGGATAATTCCTCTCATATTCTTTGAGTTGTCGTGAGATATAGGTTATGACTTTCCCATATTGCATGAGAACACATCCTAACCCTCTGCTTGAAGCTTCGCTGTAGATGATAAATCCCTCTGAACTAGATGGTATTGTCAGAACAGGTGCTGAAATGTGTCTCCTCTTGAGTTCTTAAAAACCGTTCTCATATTCCTCTCTCCAACCGAATTTTGTATCTTTCCGAGTCAACTGAGTTAATGGAGTAGCGATTCAAGAAAACCCTTCTACGAATCTCCGATAATAACCAGCTAAGCCGAGAAAGCTACGTACTTTGGTTACTGACTTAGGTTGCTCCCAACTTTGTATTGCTTCAATCTTCGTTGGGTCAACAGATATTCCGTGATTTGATATCACGTGCCCAAGGAATGTTACTTTCTCAAGCCATAACTCGTATTTCTTCAACTTGGCATATAACTTGTTTTCACGAAGCTTTTGGAGTATCGGCCTCAAATGTTGCTCATGATCTTCACTGCTTTTGGAGTAAATGAGGATGTCATCAATAAAGACAACCACAAAATGATCCAAATATTCCTTGAATACTCGGTTCATTATATCCATGAAGGCAGTAGGAGCATTAGTCAATCCCAAATACATGACTAGGAATTCATACTACCCGTACCGAGTTCTGAAAGTAGTCTTTGGAATGTCATCAGTTTTAATCTTCAACTGATGATATCCGAAACGAAGATCGATCTTTAAAAAGAATTTGACGCCTTGCAACTGGTCAAACAAGTCATCAATGTGAGGCAACGGGTACCTATTTTTAATGGTGACATGATTCAACTCCAGATAGTCAATACAAAGTCGCATACTTCCATCTTTCTTCATTACGAATAGAACATGAGCACCCCAAACAGACGTACTAGGATGAATGAAACCGATGTCTAACAATTCTTATAGTTGGATTTTTAATTCCTGAAGTTCAATAGGAGCCATTCGATATGGGGCTTTGGAAATGGGTTTTGTACCGGGTTCAAGGTCAATACCAAACTTGATTTCACGCTCCGGGGGTAGGCCAGGAAGTTCTTTAGGGAATACGTCAGGAAATTTATTAACAATAGAAATATCATTCAAATATGACGTATTTTTGTTTAAATCTGTAACACGGGCTAAGAAAGCTTGACATCCATTTTTCAATAAATGAATAGCTTTATGGCTTGATACGATAGTGATTGAATTTAGTGGTTTAGTTGCTTGAATTCGCATAATAGGTTGGTTAGGAATATGAAAGATAACAACTTTACGAAAATAATTAATTTTAGCATGATGAGTAGTTAACCAATCAATCCCTAAAATCACATCAAATGGAAGTATTTTCAAAGAGATAAGGTCAATAAGTAACGTGCGACTGCAGGTTTGAATCAAACAAAACTTATAAACAGTGGATGTAATGAAGGTTTCTCCCAACGGAGTTTTAACAAAAAAGTCAGTCTAATTTCTCCAGAGTTAAATTTAAACCTTGAGCGCAAGTAGGAGAAATAAAAGAATGGGTAGAACCGGTATCAAATAATTATAGACTTCACAAGAGTTTATGATTAGCTTACCCGTAATAACCTCGTTCGGGTTCCTCGCTTTTTGGGAGGTCACGACAAACCGTCTCCTTTGAACTACCGACTTTGACTTGTCTGGGACGACATTTGGTGTCACCATCCCAACTGGACTTGGCTTCACTACACAGCAAAATCGAGCTAGGTGACATTTTTTTCCGTAATTATAACACGCTTTGGGTACGCATCGTGCGGTTTGATCGATGTGTCCTCCCTCGCATTTGAAGCATCGATCGTTGGTCGTTCTCCTTCCTCAACAACGGGTGCTGGTGCTGACGTCTTTCCATCATTATTGAATCTTCTCTTCTTGAAATTTCCACTTTTATTGTCTTGGCCAGGACTACCACCGAAGTGGTTACCATATCTGGCATGTTGATTTCATCCACGTTTGTTGTCACTGCTTCGATAACTGCTACCACTGGTATTATCGTTTTGTCGGTTGCTCTCTCTTGGTTGGGTTGACTCATTATCGCGCTCCAACTGTGACGGCCCCAAATTCGGGTCCCAAATCACCACGGATCTGGTACAATCATTCTATTACTATTGCGAAAGATATAAACATAAATTGTTTATACAATACATTACACACTATTCCCCAAGGTCGAGTAACCTTAACTTAATACACAAATCATAACTTTTCTAACACATAACATTATTATCATACTATATTATTACAAAACTAATCGCGCACATTAACTTTAAGTTGTAACTGTCTTTAACCTTTCCTTGTATCCGAAGCATTCGCCTTAATCTGCAATATTTTATCATGATATAGCAAGGGTGAGCATAAGGATTGCCCAGCAAGTTTAAGTTCAATAATATAACGATAAATCATGATTGAAAGAATCTGAATAATACCCTGGCTATAATTCAACAATATAATTGTGAACTAGCGAGAACAAATTTATGATTGAACAAGTATTATACATGAACAAATATATCTCGAACCATCCGGTAATGAAGGTGATCGACCTTTACATACCGACTTATACATGCAATATGTGCAAGTAGTACAATTCATGGCAACCAAAGAATGATTAATCATAAGCTTATCCAAGATGAAACACTCTTAGTAGAGTTAAGTAAAAAACAAACTTGCACGAACTCATTTGATTATCGCTACGCAATGTATAACGCTTTTTCGAAACCTAATATAAATAATACCAATCTACACATTAGAATAATATCATCACATTATTTAAAATAACCTAAACACATTATCACATAATCCTGTCCGCTATATAACACACATAAGACCTAACCTCAAGTCAAACTTTGATGATCCAAGTCGAGTTCGATGATAATTCTAACATCCCCGACGATTACTAATCGAGACAATATTTCGAGTTTAAGTTCAATTAAACTCGCTTTAACACTTAAAAGTCATCTTAGATAATTTATTTATTAGTCAAAACATTTTTCAATATCTCATAAAAAAATTCAAATAATTTAATAGTATTTATTTCATTATCTAATATTATTAATCATTTAATAATATTTTAATCATTCTTAATAATATTCAAATCACTTATTAATATAAATAATAAAGATCTCATACATTTTAAGATGTAAATATTTTATGTCATGAAGCTTAAACTATTTATATTCCATTTCAGAAATATCTTTTACCTTTACTCGCAATTTCGAAGTTAAAACAGGTACCGCATAGCTTTTATACTAAAACTCAATTTACTATAATATTTCTTTAATTTAAATAATTTTTATATTTTTTTTGTCCATTCATGAGTCAATACAGACCGTTCTCTCATATATACATATTTTATTCTGTTAGCACATTCGCTTTATTTTTCGTTTTATAATTATTCGCATTTTTGCTTTATATATAAATATATATATATATATATATATATATATATATATATTCATTTTAAATCTCAACTTGATCAAAAACCGCTTTTTGATCCCCTAAAAACCTCAAAATATCATTTTATGATTAATACAATTTTTCAAAGGTTTCACGTTCTTCGTTTGACCACAAAATAATTTCATAAGCAACTATAGATTTTATTTAAGCTTAAGTATGTAATTTATATTTATTACATATTTTTATTGATTTATTTATACCTGAAAAGAAGTTTCTCGGCGTAAAATATTATTTATAGTCAAATCTCTACCAGTAGGACTTTATTAGATTTATTAATACTTTTTATTTTTCTTTAACAGCGATTTGGAGCGTTGAACGTCAAAAGTCATTGAGCCGACGGCGCTTCGGCGTTTCGCTCAAATTTTAGTTACGACATGCATGTTAAGCTTATTTTAATTTTCAAACCGCAAGTCCTATAATGAAATTTTTTGGCATGTTATAGATTATATGTCATATTATTTTAGAAAATTTCTAACCTCGAAAACAAATTACGAAATCAATCAAAACATCGAGCAAAAAAGCATGTCGAGTAAATTGTCCCATCATGTCAAATATACGCTAGCCAGCAGCTATTCTTGCCAGTACAATACTCTGCCAAATTGCTATCATGTTGCCTGTTCTTAGAACTAGCTACTTGGCGAATTTCTCACGAATTACTCAGTAACTCCGATTAATCTGATTTTTGGATATGTTATACACGGTATACCAAAGTCCTTTTAAAAATATAACCACAGTAATTTCGGACCTCTTAGGTAGCCTAAAAAAGCAGACCCCAAAAATGTCCATTCGCAGCTTTCATCTTTTCCCATTTACCCTCTTTTCGCTAAAAAATAGCATAACTCTTTTCGTTTTAAAACATTTTAGGCGATTCTTGAGCTTGAGCCCACGCCAAGCTAACTTCCGAGACTACAACTCTTACCTACTGATGTTTTCCCAGATTCAACATATCGGCCCAGAAATTCGTTCAAGTGGGTACATTACCGCACTTGTTGGACAGTTTTGACATTACTACTTTGAAATGTCATAACTCTCTCCTCCGATGTCGGATTTTGTCCGTTCCAGAGTCTATGGAAAGCTTATTGAGTGTACTATAACATACCAAAAGCCCAGAATTTTCTGAACATCCTAGCTAATCCCGAATTTTCTGTTTAGGGGAAGCAGTCCACTAATTTTTTTCTAAGTTTTAAAAACTAATTTCATTTTACTTTCTTTGGATCAAACTTGTAACACCTAAAATGTCTAGATCTACACATAAGACACCATAAAACATGTAGATCTAAAGTTTTTAATTTTAAAAAAAAACACAACTTCATCAAACCATAAAAATAAAAGTACATAAACCTTGAAGTTAACATACCTAGATTCATGGCTTTCATCCTTCTTTTTCACACTAGATTATGAAGCTAGGAGGCATGGAAATTTTCCTTTCTTCATCCATCAAGGGGATCCTCTCTCTTTCTATTTGGTTCTTTTTTGTTATCTAACATAAGAAGTGAGATGAAAAATTTATTTGCAAAATAGATGAGGGATATTTATAGTAGGAGAAAAGCATATATATAACATATATATGTATATATAAAATCTCCCAAAATCTCTTCCATATCTCTTTCATATTTTTCCATCTCTCTCTAATATCTTTCAATATCTTTTTCATATCATTCCATATCTATCTCATATCTTTTCATATCTCTTTCATATCTTTCCAATCCTTATCACTTTACTTGCACACTTGGTTAAGAATGTTGGCAAAATAAAATGGTGACACATGGCTAGAGTTGTTGGAACAAATATTGCCAAATGAATTAACCATGTGCTTAATTACAATCTCCACCAAATCTCTTCCTCCCTCTCCTTGTAAAATCCGGCCAAGTGGCCTTATCTTGCTCAAGTTTGATTTTTGTTTTATGTAATATTTAGTATATCCAATGACTAAAATGCCCCTCTTCAATTGGACTAAGAGATTGGGCTTCAATTTAATGTTTTGGGCTTACAAATTTAGTTTCTTTGGGCTCTTTACTTAACATGTTTGGGTCATGTAATTTACATAGCCCACTACCTTTAATTCTATCATTTCCTAATTATTTAATTAATGTTTTCATTTCCTCAATTACAACTTAAATTCTCTTAATTTCTTAACCCAATTAGACTTGCTATAATTAGGTTATAAAATTAATTAATTGAGATGTATAAAATAAATCTCTTAGAATTAGTATATATTCTAAATACCATAATTCTCTCATCCCATAACCTAAAGTTATTCAATTTTTCATTCTTAACATATAATTAGATTATCCTAGTTTCTTTTATTTGTTTATATAATAAACAAATACATAATATTCATATTCATTACACACATAACTTTTAATCCTTTAGGGTTTTATACAAAACATTAGGCTTTCTAATTTAGCAATTAGGGTCATCCCTAATATATACACAAAAATACTTAAGCCATAATATTTAGCCTTTGATTTCCCAAATTAGGGTTTCGAATTCCTGGAACTGAAATTAGGGTTTCAGAACCGGTTTCTAGGGTTTCTTATCCATTGCTAGGGTTTTCTAACTGAACGTTGACATTCGTCAATAATATTAGGGTTTGACACAAAAAAATTTATCTGGTTAACCCCTGACCCTTAACCACATATTCTAAACACATATAATACCATATCCACAGAACATATACACATATATACTTAATCCTGAATAATTCTCCAAAATCCTACACAGAATTTTGAAATCTTCAAAATTCCATCTTAAAAATATCAAACGCATACACTTATTTTCTGTCTAGGTTCTAATTTTAAACCTTTAATCAATTAATAAAAATTTTAAAAAATTTCTAAATTCTCGGGTTGTCACATTCACCCCTTCTTCTAAAAATCGTCCCCAAAATTTACCTTAACACCTTACACCATACTGCTTACACCATTCACATACATTATCACATACTACCCAATACACCACTCACAAGAGTAAAAGTTTTCAAATTGTGCTGAGGGGTCATATAGACCATGAACACATAGTTTTAACGGTATTGATCATACCGCAAAACAATACATTACTTGGTATGTTTACAATCACAAAGAAGGTAAACTACCGTTGCTAGTACTTTATGTGATTAGCCTATCGTACTCTTACGTCATGTATAACGTATTAATCATGTCTAGCGAATATTTACACTACCCGATTGGATTATTTTATCCAAACAACATTGTTCACCTAAGTCTTTTCATATGATTCCGCACCAAAATAATTTGGTTCGGGAAATTTATTTCAATGAACACTTAGAGTTTTCATAAACATTAGTCTAGCTGAATCGAATAGCATAGACTCATATCAATAATTCAATTCAATCGAATTATTTAAGTGTAGCCAAACCCCGTTGGGAAATTAAAATTTTTGAAAATATTTTCGAGAATGACGTCATGATGTCGTCTTTGTATTAATAGTCCGGATTTGAGGATGTCGTCATTATATGACTTTGTCATAACACATCATACTGATAGTGGAATAACGATTTTAGATCAAATTCAGCACTAAGTATTCATGTATTTACAACTCCATCACCTTTTTATCATCTCCTTTTTGAGTTACGTGGTACATGAGTGATAAATAAAATATATTTTGATATTTCAAATCATTTGCGTCTAGCTGAAATGAGTAGCATAGACTATACTTTAAACCGTTTCAAAAATGATTACGAGTCTACATTTTTTTTTCCAAAAGCACATAGTGCGTATTTAGCTTGATGTCAAAATTTTGAAGTCTAGCATAGCTAGGAGTTTCGAAAAACTTATGTCTCCACTAATAATCATTTACTTAACAATCTAACTACTCCTATAATCCTCAATACTCTGTTTGCATATAGTTCTACCCAGTTCGTCAAACCACACTTATGAGTTCGTTTACTTGCCACAATCATATGAGTTCAAGAACTTGTCCTAGACAAACCTTTGGCATCCATTCGCTGAGGGGTTCATAAACATTTCATATAACTATGAATTAAGAATGTCACATAAGTATGAGTTTTAAAAACTACGTACTTAACATATATTCTACTACATAACCTATCTATCTCATTATACACATGAAAGGAATCACCCTCTTAACATGCATATAGCAAATAGCGCAACATAAACATTTCAATGATTATCATCGCCAGAACTAAGTAGTTTTTACACCAAGTACAATTCTCCGCCCACACAAGGAATCATACAACTCAGCTGCTGACACGAGTCCTCAATTGAAATCCCCACCTAATCTTAACTCCCTTCTCAATATGAATTTCATTCAACTCGTATTCATAATCTTTTCCTGAATCTGTATCAATTCATAAAGTAACCCACACTCAAAGATCTTTGTCGTAAACTATTCAATCATTCGCTTGATCCTTCTCCATACTATAACCTTATCAGATCGCGGGGTGATCTCATCGTATATATTACGATTCATTTATATATCTTGATCGTTTTGTTTTACGATATCTTATCACTGTACTTTTAGTCTTTTAGACTCTATCTATTCACCACTACTGTTCAACTTTATTATCAGAGTTAGGGAACTTTGTATCTTATAACTCGCCGAGATTCGTCTTTGAATCTTACCGACCAACTAACTATATTTGAGTTAGTACTTATCCTAATCACTGCGGTTATTAGTCTTAGGTATTCCTACCTAAGGTTCATAACCTACAGCTTTGATACCAACTGTGACGACCCTAAATCCGGGTCCCAAATCACCACGGATCTGGTACAATCATTCTATTACTATTGCGGAAGATATAAACATAAATTGTTTATACAATACACTACACAATATTCCCCAAGGTCGAGTAACCTTAACTTAATACACAAATCATAACTTTTCTAACACATAACATTATTATCATACTATACTATTACAAAACTAATCGCGCACATTAACTTTAACTTGTAACTGTCTTTAACCTTTCCTTGTATCCGAAGCATTCGCCTTAATCTGCAATGTTTTATCATGATATAGTAAGGGTGAGCATAAGGATTGCCCAGCAAGTTTAAGTTCAATAATATAACGATATATCATGATTGAAAGAATCTGAATAATAAGCTGACTATAATTCAACAATATAATTGTGAACTAGCAAGAACAAATTTATGATTGAACAAGTATTATACATGAATAAATATATCTGAACCATCTGGTAATGAAGGTGATCAGCCTTTCATACCTGACTTATACATCTGATATGTGCAGTACAATTCATGGCAACCAAAGAATGATTAACCATAAGCTTATCCAATGAAACACTCTTAGTAGAGTTAAGTAAAAACAAACTTGCACGAACAGATTTGATTCTTTGCTACATGAATTTATAACGCTTTATGCTAAAACCTAATATAAATAATACCGATCTACACATTAGAATAATATCATCACGTTGATTTAAAATAACCTAAACACATTATCACATAATCATAACCTCATCGATAGCACACATAAGACCTAATCTCAAGTCAAACTTTGATAGTTAAAGTCGAGTTAAATTACAATTCTAACATCCAGAATTTGCTAGTGGGACAATATTTTCGAGTTTAAGTTCAATTAAACTCTTTATTTAACACTTAAAAAGTCATCTTAGATAATTTATTTATTACTCAAAATTTTTTCAATATCTCATAAAAAATTCAAATAATTTAATAGTATTTATTTCATTATCTAATATTATTAATCATTTAATAATATTTTAATCATTCTTAATAATATTCAAATCACTTATTAATATAAATAATAAAGATCTCATACATTTTAAGATGTAAATATTTTTATGTCATGAAGCTTAAACTATTTATATTCCATTTGAGAAATATCTTTTACCTTTACTTTACATAATTTGAGTTAAAAGCGAATTAACATAGCTTTTATACTAAAACTCAATTTACTATAATATTTCTTTAATTTAAATAATTTTTATATTTTTTGTCCATTCATGAGTCAACACAGAATAGTTCTCTCATATATACATATTTTATTCTCTTTAGCATATTAAGCTTTATTTTTGGTTTTTATAATTATTAGCATTTTTGCTTTATATATTAAATATATATATATATATATATATATATATTCAGTTACTTAAATCTCAGCTTGATCAAAAACCGCTTTTTGAGCCCGGAAACCTCAAAATATCATTTTTATAATTAATACAATTTTTTCAAAGGTTTCACGTTCTTCGTTGCACCACAAAATAATTTCATAAGCAACTATAGATTTTATTTCGCTTAAGTATGTAATTTATATTTATTACATATTTTTATTGATTTATTTATACCGAAAAGAAGTTTCTCGGTAGTAAAATATTATTTATAGTCAAATCTACTTGTCTGACTTTATTAGATTTATTAATACTTTTTATTTTGCCGAACGATTCGAACGTCGAGCGTCAAAAATCGCTTTCGCCGCTAAACGCTTCGGCTCAAATTTTAGTTACGGCATGCATGTTAAACTTATTTTAATTTTCAAACCGCAAGTCCTATAACAGTAAATTTTTGGCATGTTATAGATCTTATGTCATATTATTTTAGAAAAATTTCTAACCTCGAAAACCAATTCTGGAAATCAATCAAAACATCGAGCAAAAAGCATGTCAGGCAGCTGTCCAGCAGCAGCGGCGCCAACGCCCTACGCTTATTACAGCTGCTGCTGCTGCTGCTGTATGTGCTACCGCTGCTCTGTTGCCCGTTTGCCGAACTAGCTATTTCGCGAATTTCTCACGCATTACTCGTAACTCCGATTAATCTGATTTTTGGATATGTTATAAACGGTATACCAAAGTCCTTTTAAAAAATATAACACAGTAATTTCTGACCTCTTAGGTAGCCTAAAACAGACCCCAAAAATGTCCACTCGCAACAGTTTTCATCTTTTTCCCAGATTTACCCTCTTTCGCTAAAACAGTCATAACTCTTTCGTTTTAAAACATTTTTAGGCGATTCTTGAGCCCACGCGAAGCTAACTTCCGGGACTACAACTCTTACCTACTGATGTTTTCCCAGATTCCGAATATATCAGCCCAGAAATTCCGTTCAAGTGGACTGCACCGCACTTGTTGGACAGTTTTGACATTACTACTTTGAAATGTCAAAACTCTCTCCTCCGATGTCGGATTTAGTCCATTCCGGAGTCTATGGAAAGCTTATTGAGTGTACTATAACATACCAAAAGCCCAGAATTTTCTGAACATCCTAGCTAATCCCGAAGTTTCTGTTTAGGGGAAGCAGTCCACTAATTTTTTTCTAAGTTTTAAAAACTACTTTCATTTTACTTTCTTTGGATCAAACTTGTAACACCTAAAATGTCTAGATCTACACATAACACACCATAAAACATGAAGATCTAAAGTTTATAATTTAAAAAAAATAACAACTTCATCAAACCATAAAAATAAAGTACATAAACCTTGAAGTTAGGGTTTATACCTAGATTCATGGCTTTCATCCTTCTTTTCACACTAGATTATGAAGCTAGGAGGCATGGAAATTTTCCTTTCTTCATCCATCAAGGATCCTCTCTCTCTTTCTATTTGGTTCTTTTTTTATCTAACATAAGAAGTAAGATGAAAAAAATTTATTTTGCTAAAATAGATGAGGGATATTTATAGTAGGAGAAAAGCATATATATAACATATATATGTATATATAAAATCTCCCAAAATCTCTTCCATATCTCTTTCATATTTTTCCATCTCTCTCTAATATCTTTCAATATCTTTTCATATCATTCCATGTCTATCTCATATCTTTTTCATATCTCTTTCATATCTTTCCAATCCTTATCACTTTTCTTTGACACTTGGTTAAGAATGTTGGCAAAATAAAATGGTGACACATGGCTAGAGTTGTTGGAACAAATATTGCCAAATGAATTAACCATGTGCTTAATTACAATCTCCACAAATCTCTTCCTCCTCTCCTTGTAAAATCCGGCCAAGTGGCCTTATCTTTACTCAAGTTTGATTTTTTGTTTTATGTAATATTTAGTATATCCAATGACTACAATGCCCTCTTCAATTGGACTAAGAGATTGGGCTTCAATTTAATGTTTTGGGCTTACAAAATTTAGTTTCTTTGGAACTCTTTACTTAACATGTTTTGGGTCATATAATTTACATAACCCACTACCTTTAATTCTATCATTTCTAATTATTTAATTAATGTTTTCATTTCCTCAATTACAACTTAAATTCTCTTAATTTCTTAACCCAATTAGACTTGCTATAATTAGGTTATAAAATTAATTAATTGAGATGTATAAAATAAATCTCTTAGAATTAGTATATATTCTAAATACTGTAATTCTCTCATCCCATAACCCTAAAGTTATTCAATTTTCATTTCTAATATATAATTAGATTATCCTAGTTTCTTTTATTTGTTTATATAATAAACAAATACATATATTCATATTCATTACACACATAACTTTTAATCCTTTAGGGTTTTATACAAAACATTAGGCTTTCTAATTTAGCAATTAGGGCCATCCTAATATATACACAAAAATACTTAAGCCATAATATTTAGCCTTTGATTTTCCAAATTAGGGTTTTGAATTCTGGGGCCCGAAATTAGGGTTTGAGCCTAGGTTTCTAGGGTTTCTTATCCATTGCTAGGGTTTTCTAAGCTGAACGTTGACATTAAATCGATAATATTAGGGTTTGACACAAAAATTTATCTGTCAACCCTACCCTTAACCATATTCTAAACACATATAATACCATATCCACGAATCATATACACATATATACTTAATCTGAATAATTCTCCAAAATCTACACGAAATTTTGAAATCTTCAAAATTCCATCTTAAAAATATCAAACGCATACACTTATTTTACATGTCAGGTTCTAATTTTAAACCTTTAATCAATTAATAAAATTTTAAAAAATTTCTAAATTCTCGGGTTGTCACATTCACCTTCTTCTAAAAATCGTCCCCAAAATTTACCTTAACACCTTACACCATCTTTACTTACACCATTCACATACATTATCACATACTACCCAATACACCACTCCACAAGAGTAAAAGTTTTCAAATTGTCTTTGAGGGGTCATATAGACCATGAACACGTAGTTTTAACGGTATTGATCATCTGTAAAACAATACATTACTTGGTATGTTTACAATCACAAAGAAGGTAAACTACCATTTGCTAGTACTTTATGTGATTAGCCCTATCGTACTCTTACGTCATGCATAACATTATTAATCATGTCTAGCGAATATTTACACTACCCGGTTGGATTATTTTATCCAAACAACATTGTTCACCTAAGTCTTTTCATATGATTCCTTTTGAAAATAATTTGGTTCGGAAATTTCTTCAATGAACACTTAGAGTTTTCATAAACATTAGTCTAAATGAATCGAATAGCATAGACTCATATCAATAATTCAATTCAATCAATTATTTAAGTGTAGCCAAACCCATTTGGGAAATTAAAATTTTGAAAATATTTTTTTAGAGAATGACGTCGTGATGTCGTCTTTGTATTAACGATCCGTTTGAGGATGTCGTCATTATATGACTTTAATCATAACACATCATACTGATAGTGGAATAACGATTTTAGATTAAATTCTTTAAGTATTCATGTATTTACAACTCCATCACCTTTTTATCATCTACTTGCACGAGGGTTACATGGTACATGGTGATAAATAAAATATATTTTGATATTTCAAATCATTTGCGTCTAGCTGAAATGAGTAGCATAGACTATACTTTAAACCGTTTTCAAAAATGATTACGAGTCTACATTTTTTTTTCCAAAAGCACATAGTGCGTATTTAGCTTGATGTCAAAATTTTGAAGTCTAGCATAGCTAGGAGTTTCGAAAAACTTATGTCTCCACTAATAATCATTTACTTAACAATCTAACTACTCCTATAATCCTCAATACTCTGTTTGCATATAGTTCTACCCAGTTCGTCAAACCACACTTATGAGTTCGTTTACTTGCCATCATATGACTTCAAGAACTTGTCCTAGACAAACCTTTGGCATCCATTCATTTGAGGGGTTCATAAACATTTCATATAACTATGAATTAAGAATGTCACATAAGTATGAGTTTTAAAACTTCAGTACTTAACCTATATTCTCTACCTATAACCTATCTATCATTATATACATGAGAAAGGAATCACCCTCTTAACATGCATATAGCAAATAGCGCGACACAAACATTTCAATGATTATCATTGCGAACTAAGTAGTTTTTACACCAAGTACAATTCCCATACACAAACAAGGAATCATCTGACTTCATTTCTTGCGACACGAGTCCTCAATTGAAATCCCCACCTAATCTTAACTCCCTTCTCGATATGAATTTCATTCAACTATTATTCATAATCTTTTCACGAATCATGTACCGATTCGTAGTACAAGCTGACACTTTCAGTGATCTTCTTTGTAAACTATTCAATCATTAAACGATCCTTCTCCATACTATGACCTTATCGGATCAGCGGGGTGATCTCATCCATTATATATTACGATTCATTTATATATCTTGATCGTTTTGTTTCACGATATCTTATCAACATGTACTTTTAGTCTTTTAGACTCTATCTATTCACCACTCTTGTTCAACTTTATTATCGAGTTAGGGAACTCTGTATCTTATAACTTCATAGAGATTAGTCTTTGAATCTTCTTAGGCCAACTAACTATATTTGAGTTAGTACTTATCCTAATCACTGCGGTTTATTAGTCTTGGGTATTCTACCTAAGGTTCGCCTTTCTGACTTTGATACCAATTGTGGCGACCCTAAATCAGGGTCCCAATCACCCGCGGATCTGGTACAATCATTCTATTACTATTTGCGAAGATATAAACATAAATTGTTTATACTCTATACACTACATATATTCCCCGAGGTCGAGTAACCTTAACTTAATACACAAATCATAACTTTTCTAACACACATAACATTATTATCATACTATACTATTACAAAACTAATCAGCACATTAACTTTAACTTGTAGCTTGTCTTTAACCTTTCCTTGTATCCAAGCATTAAGCCTTAATCTGCAATGTTTTATCATGATATAGTAAGGGTGAGCATAAGAATTGCCAATGAAGTTTAAGTTCAATAATATAACGATATATCGTGATTGAAAGAATCACGAATAATAAAGTGACTATAATTGACAATATAATTGTGAACTAGCAAGAACAAATTTATGATTGAACAAGTATTATACATGAACAAATATATCAAACCATACGGTAATGAAGGTGATCGACCTTTCATACGACTTATACATCTGATATATGCAAGTACAATTAATGGCAACCAATGATGATTAACCATAAGCTTATCCAGAAAGAAACACTCTTAGTAGAGTTAAGTAAAAACAAACTTGCACGAGCCAGTTGATTCTTTCTTCTCGCAATTTATAACGCTTTATGCGAAAACCTAATATAAATAATCTTAGAGTCTACATTAGAATAATATCATCACGATTATTTAAAATAACCTAAACACATTATCACATAATCATATCAAATACATAGCACACATAAGACCTAATTTCAAGTCAAACTTTGATAGTGCAGAGTCGAGTTGAATTGACAATTCTAACATCTCGATGATTACAGTCGAGACAATATTTAGAGTTTAAGTTCAATTAAACTCGTATTTAACATAAAGTCATCTTAGATAATTTATTTATTAGTCAAAACATTTTTCAATATCTCGTAAAAAAATTCAAATAATTTAATAGTATTTATTTCATTATCTAATATTATTAATCATTTAATAATATTTTAATCATTCTTAATAATATTCAAATCACTTATTAATATAAATAATAAAGATCTCATACATTTTAAGATGTAAATATTTTATGTCATGAAGCTTAAACTATTTATATTCCATTTGAAAATATCTTTTACCTTTACTACATAATTTGAAGTTAAAAGCAGGTCTACTTTATAGCTTTTATACTAAAACTCAATTTACTATAATATTTCTTTAATTTAAATAATTTTTATATTTTTTGTCCATTCATGAGTCAACCTGAGACCAGTTCTCTCATATATACATATTTTATTCTACTAGCATATTAAACTTTATTTTTTACGTTTTATAATTATTCATATTTTGCTTTATATATTAAATATATATATATATATATATATATATATATATATAAGATTACTTAAATCTCGACTTGATCAAAAACGCTTTTTGAGCAAAACCTCAAAATATCATTTTTATGATTAATACAATTTTTCAAAGGTTTCACGTTCTTGATTTGCACCACAAAATAATTTCATAAGCAACTATAGATTTTATTTAAGCTTAAGTATGTAATTTATATTTATTACATATTTTATTGATTTATTTATACGAAAAGTTTCTCGGCGTAAAATATTATTTATAGTCAAATCTAGCTTGAATAGGACTTTATTAGATTTATTAATACTTTTTATTTTCTTAGGAACGCGATTCGAACGTCGAGCGTCAAAGTCATTTCTATGTATTGACCTATTTCAATTCGCTCAAATTTTAGTTACGACATGCATGTTAAACTTATTTTTAATTTTCAAACCACAAGTCCTATAACAGTAAATTTTTGGGCATGTTATAGATCTTATGTCATATTATTTTAGAAAAATTTCTAACCTCGAAAATCAATTACGGAAATCAATCAAAACATCGAGCAAAAAAGCATGTCAGGCAGCTGTCCAGCAGCCGGTGCTGCACGCCTAGCCAGCCAGCCTTGCGCTGCTGCCCAGCTGTGCTACCGCTGCTCTGTTGCCCGTTTGCCGAACTAGCTATTTGGCGAATTTCTCACGCATTACTCGTAACTCCAGATTAATCTGATTTTGGATATGTTATAAGCGGTATACCAAAGTCCTTTTAAAAATATAACACAGTAATTTCTGACCTCTTAGGTAGCCTAAAACAGACCCCAAAATGTCCACTCGCAACAGTTTTCATCTTTTCCCAGATTTACCTCTTTACAGCTAAAACAGTCATAACTCTTTCGTTTTAAAACATTTTTAAGCGATTCTTGAGCCCACACTGAAATAACTTCCGGGACTACAACTCTTACCTACTGATGTTTTCCCAGATTCCGAATATATCAGCCCAGAATTTCCGTTCAAGTGGACTGCACCGCACTTGTTGGACAGTTTTGACATTACTACTTTGAAATGTCAAAACTCTCTCCTCCTCCGATGTCGGTTTTAGTCCATTCAAAGTCTATGGAAATTATTGAGTGTGCTATAACATACCAAAAGCCCAGAATTTTCTGAACATCCTAGCTAATCCCGAAGTTTCTGTTTGGGGGAAGCAGTCCACTAATTTTTTTCTAAGTTTTAAAAACTACTTTCATTTTCTTTCTTTGGATCAAACTTGTAACACCTAAAAAATGTCTAGATCTACACATAAAACACCATAAAACATGAAGATCTAAAGTTTATAATTTAAAAAAACACAACTTCATCAAACCATAAAATAAAAGTACATAAACCTTGAAGTTAGGGTTTATACCTAGATTCATAGCTTTCATCCTTCTTTTCACACTAGATTATGAAGCTAGGAGGCATGGAAATTTTCCTTCTCTTCATCCATCAAGGGATCCTCTCTCTTTCTATTTGGTTCTTTTTGTTATCTAACATAAAGTAAGATGGAAAAATTTATTTGCAAAATAGATGAGGATATTTATAGTAGGAGAAAATGCATATATATAACATATATATGTATATATAAAATCTCCCAAAATCTCTTTCATCTCTCTTTTCATATTTTCCATCTCTACAATATCTTTCGATATCTTTTCATATCGTTCAATATCTCTCTCCATATCTTTTCATATCTGCTTTCATATCTTTCGTCCTTGTCACTTTTTTTGCAGCACTTGGTTAAGAATGTTGGCAAAATAAAATGGTGACACATGGCTAGAGTTGTTGGAACAAATATTGCCAAATAGAATTAACCATGTATCTAATTACAATCTCCACCAAATCTCTTCCTCCCTCCCTTGTAAAATCCGACCCAAGTGGCCTTATCTTGCTCAAGTTTGATTTTTGTTTTATGTAATATTTAGTATATCCAATGACTAAAATGCCCTCTTCAATTGGACTAAGAATTGGGCTTCAATTTAATGTTTTGGGCTTACAAATTTAGTTTCTTTGGGCTCTTTACTTAACATGTTTGGGTCATGTAATTTACATAGCCCACTACCTTTAATTCTATCATTTCTAATTATTTAATTAATGTTTTCATTTCCTCAATTACAACTTAAATTCTCTTAATTTCTTAACTTGATTAGACTTGCTATAATTAGGTTATAAAATTAATTAATTGAGATGTATAAAATAAATCTCTTAGAATTAGTATATATTCTAAATACCATAATTCTCTCATCTCATAACCTAAAGTTATTTAATTTTTCATTCCTAATATATAATTATATTATCCTAGTTTTCTTTTATTTGTTTATATAATAAACAAATACATAATATTCATATTCATTACACACATAACTTTTAATCCTTTAGGGTTTTATATACAAAACATTAGGCTTTCTAATTTAGCAATTAGGGTCATCCCTAATATATACACAAAAATACTTAAGCCATAATATTTAGCCTTTGATTTCCCAATTAGGGTTTGAATTTAGGAGCCCAAATGGGGTTTGAAGCAGGTTTCTAGGGTTTCTTATCCATTGCTAGGGTTTTCTAAGCTGAGCGTTGACATTAAATCGATAATATTAGGGTTTGACACTAATAAAATTTATCACAGTCGACCCCACGACCCCTTAACCAACATTACGAACACATATAATACCATATCCACAAAACATATACATATATACTTAATCACGAATAATTCTCCAAAATCCTACACGGAATTTTGAAATCTTCAAAATTCCATCTTAAAAATATCAAGCGCATTACACTTATTTTCTATCTAGGTTCTAATTTTGAACATTTAATCAATTAATAAAAATTTTAAAAAATTTCTAAATTCTCGGGTTGTCACACTAATAACTGATTTCTATTCACAACATCTGAATACTGACGGCGTTTGTGAGAAATGAGGTATTGGCGTATTTGAGTTTGAACCTCGAAGAAACATTAACGTCATTCTCTCCTCATTATCAACCAAGTGGGAATATGAGCGGGAACTGACTTCGACAAACTTAGCTTCGTCTTTGCGACACGGTCGTATTATTTTGTTCCATCTTGATAAATTCCACCTCCTTCGTGTATGCGAATACTTTCGGAAAACACTTATCGTTGAGCAGGTTCTTTGAACTTCTCCCAAGACATCTTACGTGCGGCGGGTTGAGTGCGTTTTACTGATTCCACCGTGTCACGCCTCTCCTGCATAACGTGAAGGTGGCAAGTGAACCTTTTTCCTCCTCGAAACATCCCAGACATCAAATATCTTGGTGATCTGTTTTATCCATGTCTCTGCCTTAAGTGGTTATGGCTTTCCCAAAAACTCCGGTGGTCCTAACTCTTTGAACTTCTTAGCGGTGACCATCCAGGTGAGTTGCCAGCGTTTCCACTGCATTTTGCACGAGTCTCTCTACTTTAATGTTGCATGAATTACAAAAAGCCTCTGAACATCTCATCGTTCATCATTTGGTCGGTGTTGTTGTTGACATGAGGATTGTTGCCTTCTGCTTTGCACATTATCACGGTTATTGATCTGTGGTGACTCAGCGGTCTCACATGCTCCATTGCTTATCTCAATATTTTTAGGATGTCATTTTCAAATCTTATAGCAAAATAAGGGTTAATTGACGTACCACATAATACCCCCTATATTCTTACCTACTGATTAAATAACAAATAAGCATATGTAGGTCATATACTAGCGGAAGAATTACGCGTCTCTCCCTTCTAGTTCTGGTCCCACATTTGACCATGGATCATATCCACGAGCTTTGAAACCAATTCTGGCGCCCCCAAAATAGGTATACATCACCCATTACAGTCGCTGCTTGAATTCATGGTGCAATTTAAATACAAACTTCCTTATACAATCTGACAAAAGCGTGGGCGAGAGTTTTACACGAATATTATCTAATAGAGCCGATATCAAACTCAAATGGAGTCCTCATTACAATTATTATCACACTATTTTATAAAATAGTGAGGACTACTCTGACCGTAATCTCGAGCGTTACTCCATTCCCAGATTAGTCCCAAAGCATTAAGTTCTCATTTCTGAAGAGAACAATGAAAGCAAAAAGGTGGCTAGTAGCCCGATGAAAAATTATGACTAAGATAATGCGAGAATAAATTATCTTTAGCCTTAACCGATGTTAAACTAATAAACAACAAGTTTAAGCTGCGGTGAACAAAAGATCCATTAGAAGAGTAAAGTAGAGCATGATATCTACTATCTTACAAGATTTAAAAGTTTATCATCAATTTTATCGATTGAGACTCATTTCGATAAATATTCCACATCAAACTTGAATTATCCATGAACTACGGGGTAAGAATATTCATTAGTATCATGTCCATGAATTATCCATGCACTACGGGCGAGGATATTGCGTGTTATCACCAATCGTCATGATCGTACCAACAATTGTCCATCAATGCACTCACGGACGATGAGGACATTTACCACATCATTTGTAACATTCTGACGGTGTGCTGATTATCTTAAGATAATCTCGGTCGTAATCATTACCAATCAACAATCCATCTATATGCACTGCGGACGACGATGACTTTTACCACATCATAAGCATGAGGGATGATGACAATGATATAAGAATTCAATTAAATAAGAGCAAGGATAAATTTTAAAGATTTATAATTTAATTTATCTAGAATTGATAATGTCAAATTGTCGACATAATCTTTAACTTTGTGGAGTAAATTTAAGAATAATATTGTATGAAAATGATTTAGGCGAAAAGAAATCAATTTTGTCATGAATAGTACCCGGGTGAATAGTACCCAGTGAATAGTACCCGGCATGAAAAGATTAAAATTATCAAGAATGCTCGAATAATATTTTTATGAAAGATCTTTAGATGAAGCCTTAATTTGAGGATATTCTACTAATTTGAAGGAGTATAGAAGCCGTACTTTAACAAAATGAGTGTAGAATTGAATACGAAATGAAATAATATTACTTACATACTACAGTATGGAAGAATATTATTTCATACGAATATGAACAAAATAATATCCCTTACCTTAAAAAGGAAGTATTCCAAGCTGGTATAGCGGGATATTCTTGAAGAAAACTTGAGCTTTTCTACACTCAAAACTTCCTTAAACTCTAAAGAAATCGCTCGATATTATAGAAGAAGAATTTTCTTATTACGGTGTGATTTTTAATTCTAAACTAAGCATCGTATTTATAAAGAGAATGGAAGGATACTATTTAAAAAAAAATTCTCACGGGTGAGCAGAAGAAAATCGCAGTAGCGGAATTAAATGCAAAATTTTGATTTTCACTATTCATTCTTTGTCTGATAAAATATTCTAATAAAATGAAAACTTTAAATAAAATATAATATATTCTATTTATAATCTAATAAAACAAAACTTATAATATATATATACACACACACACGTGATACATCACCCACCACATTTCCAATCCATCACATTCCTACGACACATCAAACACACACACAATTCCCTTCCTTCCAAGGCATCTCCCCCCCCCCTTTTTTCCCACCACACACACACACACACACACACATTGTCAAATATATATATATATATATATATATATATATATATATATATATATATATATATATATTCTATAACTTCCTTAGATTATTTAGAAAAATAAGTAAGTGGGGGTCAAATAATACGCTAAACTTACAACAAATATATGGCCCCCAAAATAGGTATACATCATCCATCTTGGGTGCTTGAGATATAAGATCTGTATCTGAAATACAAACTAATTATACAACGATTAGTAAAATCTGACAAAAACATATAAATTTGTGAGTTTTAATACAAATATTATCATCTAGACAATATCCACACTCAATGGAGTCCTCATTACATTTATTATCACACTATTTCACAGAATAGTGAGGACTACTAATGAACCATCTAGGACCATCACTATGTTCCCTGACTAGTCCCAGCTACGTTCTCATTTCCTGAAGAGAACAATGAAAGCAAAAGGTGAAGCTCAACTAGCCCGATAAAATATTATGACTAAGATAATGCAGAATAAGTTATCAATAGCCTTCAACAGTATAACAACTAATAGAATATAATAGACAATAAGTTGTAGATCAACAACTACATTAGAATAAACAATCCATTAGAAGAGTCAACTAGAGCATAAAATCTACTATCTTCTATGATTTAAAAGGTTTTCCATCACTTTTGTATTATGGCTAGACTTCGACAATAAATAATCCACATCATTAAATCATCCACCTTTCTGGGCCGAGGATATTCTTTGAGTGTCACGACCATGAATTATCCATGCCCTACGGGCCAAAGATAATCGTGTTTACATCAACGATCCACATCATACCCATAAAATAATTCATCTTTGCACCTTTGGTAGAAGAGAATCCATAACCATAATCATACCAAAAGCGTCCATCGATACCTTCTACGGACGATGAGAACTTTCCATATCATTTGTAACATTACGATGGTCATGATTATCTGAATAATCCATTCATAATCATACCAAGCCCATCTATACTACTACGGGGCCACGGATGATTTTCAACATAATATAAGCATAAGGATGATGACAATTGATAAAACAAGTTCAGAATAAATTTTAAAGATTTATAAGTTAATTTATCCTAAAATCAATAGCGTCCAAATTGTCGATATGATCTTGTTTTGTGGAGTGAAATTCAAGAATGTTGGGAAGAATATTTCCATGAAAAGATCTTTGGATGAAGCGCAAATATCGAGGATATTCCACTAATTTCATGGAGTATAAAAGCGAAGCTTTAACCAATGAGTATAATAGAATATATGAAAGCGCAAATGGATTTTCTCATATTACGGTAATCACGTGAGCGAGATCATTTCCATAATTTAATAAGGAATGAATACGAAGGATCATTCACCATGCATGTAATCCACATAGGCGAGTTATTCAACGAGAATAATAAACAATGGAATAATAGAAGAATTCACCATAAATGCGATAGGCCAGCCTGTGACGAGTTATTCAACAAAATAATAAATAATGGAACTAGGTCATATGTAATCCATTACAGGCGGGATATTCAACGAATAATAAAGAATGGAACCGGTCATGCGTAATCCATATTGACGTGATATTCAACAGAATAATAAAGAATAGAATATCAATAGAATTCCTGGGCATGCGATAGGCCGCCATAAACGAGGTTATTCAAGCCCCGAATAATAAAGAATGGAATAACGAAGAAATTTCACCGTGTATGATGGTACTTAAAAAGCAGGTTATTATGACATAATAATAAAAGAATGGAATAACAATAAGCTCTCTTAATGAAGAAACAACTACTATTCTGAAGGGCAATTAACTCTTGGAAGCGGAAGGGACAAATAACTCTTGGAACAGAAGGGACAAATAACTCTTGGAAAAGCGAAGAGACAAATAACTCTTGGAAAACCAGAAGGGACAAGTTACTATTAAACTTTAAACCAACGATCCATATTGATTTACTATTATAATTTCAACCAAGTAATAGAAAAATTATCACATCTTCTCATGGAATAAGATTGTACTCAAAAATGATTTGGGCCAGAAAAAATATATTTTTGAATTGAATAGTACCCAAGTGAATAGTAATTTGGGAATAGTACCCGAGTGAATAGTACCCGGGCACGAAAAAGTGTCCCCGAATACAGTGAACAATACTTGAGTGAATAATGGCAAAGGTGAATAGTAACTTAGTGAATAGTACTTTCCGACGTGAAAAGTGCCTCGAATACCCGATTGGTCGATATAACCTCCGGACATCAATTATTATCGAAATAAATATCGATTTCTCTAACACTAATAATTTCCACACAATGGAACTATCAATTTCATCTTTAATCAACACGAACTTATTCATCGTTAATATTATAATTCCTGAATATTTAACAACAGTGTCGTTCCCGGAAAGATGGGGCTTTTCGATAAGGATTTCTCCTTATTGGCGCGTAATTAGGTGACGAAACCTCTCCTTGATAGAACTTACAGACATTGTCGATATTGCAAATAATAATATTAATAACCCGCCATCTCGATTATTGATTTAATAATATATCATATTATCACGGATGATCTTGTGACAATAATTAAATCGATAATATAGAGATATGATCGTCACGGACAATTCTTGTAGCAATAATTGAGTATAAGCGGTGACTTCTCACGTAAACATCAATAATCAATATAGTGTGCTACTTTTATCGACCGCAGCAGTATTCTTGTACTTTTACTTGCCCGAGTAGTTCAGCAGTTTTAACGGTAAAATTTCGCCCGTTATTTTCATAAAAATATTTTTATGCGTTTTAAAATCCAAGCAATAATTTTGTTGTGGGGTCCACCGATGATTATGCTTCAGTCATACGGATATTCCCGAACAAAAAGAATATTCCCAGACCAATCGAATATTATACAACAACTTGCATACTTTTCAAAATTTATAAATATTACCCGACTATAACATTATCTCAAATCCACACATTATTTTGAAAAAATATTTGAGAAATTTAAATCTTTATTCATAAAATTTGGGGTCTCGAATCTCCCTCCTTATGAAATTTAAGCCCTCGAAATTTACGTGCACGTCTGGTATCTTAGAAGAGATAAGGATACCTTGACTTCATTTGATTCTAACTCTTGAGGTATAACCTTTGAGTGTTAAATCGATCCTTCTTATCCAAGATTTTTAACTGCGTATCTTCTCATCGTTAAATCTTACGCTATCTCATCTAGTTTAAATTCAATAATGTGGTTTGGATTGCGTCCACATATTTACGTAACATTGATCGTGAAAAATATTATGAACAACGCTTTCATACTTGGCGGTAAAAGCAGATTACATAGACCCGGTTCCTACTCCGTGAGGGATTTCAAATAGACCAATAAAATCGAGGGTTGAGATAGCGCCTTCTTGAACCTTTTCTTCACATTCATCGGTTAAAGATTGTATATCTTGGCGACCTTTAACTTTATCGATTAAAATCGATTCTACTCATATATTCATTATCTTCCGTGGGTCCCTAGAGTCTTTAACTCTATCTCCATCATTTTAAGTTATCTGAAATAGGTCTTTGTGTTAACAACATCACACTTTAAATAGCATACGATCTTTTCTCGATACATCATTACCACATTACGCTTTTCCCATGATGATATTAGATGAGTACGATCGTAATCTTCACATTTCGAGCCAGCGTCTTTGGCACATTACGTTCGTTTTGAGTGAAGAAAATAGTTGAGGGTTTTAGAAATGGGTTTTATCTTTGAAATTCGATACAAAATTCGATTTCACGTTCTAGGGTAAGCTAAAAGTCTTCAAGAATCGTCGGAAATTTATTAACAATATAAATATCATTAAAACTTCGACTCTCATCAAAGACTTGAATAGCGTCGTCATTGATACCTATCGACTTGTCATTCGTCATTCACGACGTCAGCCCTTCGAGAAAATAAAAGCTTGTTGCATTCCACATGAGGAAGTCACCGGTGAAAGGCTCGAGTCTCTTTACTTATGACTTGATATGACAATGATTGACTTTAGTTGTTTGGTTGCTTAAATTAGCATAACAGGGTTGGTTAGGAATATGAAAGCAAACAACCTTACAAAAAGCTTGATGAGTAGTTAACCAATCGATTCCTAAAATCACATCAAAGCGGTATTTTCAAAGAGATAAGATCGACGAATAGCGTGAAAGTGTCGATTTGAATCAACAAGATTTATAAGCGATGAGAGGTAACAAAGGTTTCTACTATCGAGTTTCAAACCGATAAGTCAAAGTCTAATTTCTCCGAAGTCGAAATTTAAGCGTTGGTATGAAGCAAAATGAGATAAAGAATGGGTAGAAACAGGTTATCTAATAAGGTATAGACTTAGAAAATTTATAATTAACTAACGTGTACTAACCCGTTCGGGTCTTTCGCTTTTGAGAAGTCACAAAAAATGCTCTTCACGAAAACCGCAGGCTTTGTTTTATGCATGTCACCTTTGGTGCCCTTGGTCAATTTGGACTTGACTTTTGATGCGCATGACAAAATCGGGCTAAAGTGACCTTCTTTTGCACAATTATAACATGCTTTGGGTACGCATCATACGGTTTGGGTGATGTGTCCCTCCCTCGCATTTGTAACATCTCTGATCGACGGTCGTTCTTCTTCCTTAACAACGGTGTTGGTCTTGGCGATCTTTCCATTATTATTGAATCTCCTCTTCTTGAAACTTTTATTTCTATTATCTTGGCCATAATTACCACGAAGTGGTTACCATTTACAGCATGATAATTTTCTCCACGATGGTTATCGTTGTTACGATGGTCGGATTGCCCTTTATACGATTATTATCGTGTTGTTGGTCGTTACCTTTTGGTTGTCTTGACTCATTATCTGCTCTCCAATAAGCGAGGCCTATTCTGAACATCCGGAATATAAACAAAGTTTGTGAGAAATGAGGTATTGGCGTATATCGGGTTTCAAATCTCGGAGAAACATTCTAAATCATTCGCTCTCCTCATTATCAACCAAATGGGATCTGGCGGGATAACTCCACAAATTTAGCCTCGTATTATTGCGACCACGGTCATCTTGTTTTGCTCGACTTGATAAACTCCACCTCCTTCCGTATAGCGAATACTTTCGAAAAAGTACTTGTCGTTGAATAGCTCTTGGAACTTCTCCCAGACATCTTGAGTCGCGTTGGTAGGATGCGTTTCTGATTCCACGGTAATCTACTTCTTCCGCAACATAAAAGGTGGCAAAGGGAACCTTTGCTCTCCGGAGCATCCCAAGACATCAAATATCTTGGTGATCTTCTTTAACCACGTCTCACCTTAAGTGGTTACGGCTTTCCCAAAAACTACGGTGGTCCCAGCTCCTTGAACTTCTTAGCGGTGACCAAATAGGTAGGTTGCCATTGTTTCCACCGCATTATGAGCAGAGTCTCTCTCGCTTTGATGTTGCATGAATTACATAAAGCCTCTGAACATCCCATCGTTCATCATTTCGCCGGTGTTATTGTTTACACGAGGATTATTATCTTCTGTTGCACATTATCACGGATATTGATCATTGGTGACTCAGCGGTCTCATGTAATGCTTCATTGTTTATCCCAACATTTTTGGATGCCATTTTTCAAATCTTGCCACAAAAAGGGTTAATTAACATATCACATATTATCCCTATACTAAGATGAGACCAATTAAATACTAAATAAACTTAGGTAGGAGTCAAATGCTTGCGAAGGAATTCCCGATCTCTCCCTCCTAGTTCTTGTCTCACATCTCGGCCGGGGATCGTATCCTAAAGATTTGATACCCTTCTATAGCGCCCCAAAATAGGTATACATCACCCATCTTGGGTGCGCAGGATACAGTCTTGAATCTGAATACAAACTAATTATACAGCGATTAAGTGTAAATGCACGACAAAACATAGGTTGTGAGTTTTAATACAAATATTGTCATCTAGACAATATCCACACTCGATGGAGTCATCATTACATTTATTATCACACTATTTCACAAAATAGTGAGGGACTACTAATGCACCGTCTAGGACCATCACTCGTTCTCCAGAGCTAGTCCTAGCTACGTTCTCATTTCTGACAGAAGAGAACAATGAAAGCAAAAGGGTGAGCTCAACTAGCCCGATAAGAAATATTATGACTAAGATAATGTAGATAAGTTATCGATAGCCTTGATAGTATAACAAGCGATAAAATATAATGAGCAACCAAGTTTTAGATTAACAATGCGGAGAGGAATAAGCAATCCATTAGAAGAGTCAAGTAGACCATAAAATCTACTATGTTACATGATTTAAAGGTTTTTATCACTTTTGTCACTAAGACTGGAAACAATAAATAATCTACATCATTAAATCATCCTGCACTATAGGCGAGGATATTCTTTAGTGTCCGACCATGAATTATCCATACTCTACGGAGCCAAAAGATAATAGTGTATTCATCAATGGTCACGATCATGCCATAAAACAATTCATCTTTGCATCCTTGGTAGAAGAGAATCCATAGCCATAATCATACCAAAGCATCCATCAATATACTCACGGGCCAATGAGGACTTTTCCATAACATTTATAACATTACGGTCATGATTATCTTATGAAATAATCCTAATCGTAATCATACCAGTCCATTTATACTCTTCTGAATCCCACGGATGTAAGACCCCAACTTTTATGAATAAAGAATCATTTTCTCGAATTATATTTTTTGAATATTATAGTATTGATTTGATATAATGTTATAGTTGTGGGTAATATTTATAAATTTTCAAAAAGTCACATGAAGTTGTTATATAATATTGATTGGTTAGGAATATTCGTTTTAACGAGGGAATATTCGTACAATGACACAATCATTGGTGGACCCTGGCGGAATTATTATCAGTTAAAAAGCGAAAAAATTCTTTATGAAAATAACGGCGAAAGTATTCTAGATTAAAAGCTGTTGAACTACCCGTAGTAAAGAAATACGATGTCTGGCGTGGTTGCCGCGATGTACTGCGGTATTGATTATTGATGCTTCGTGAGGAAGTCACTCGGTTATACTCGATTATTGCTCTGATAATTTGCCATCATATCTCGTATTATTGATTCAATTATTGTTCACGATGTATCATACGCATTATATGATATATTATTAAATCAATAATTGAGGCGGCAAGAGATTATTCATATTATTATTTGCAATATTGACAATGTACTAGAAGTTACATCGAGGAGAGGTTTGGTTCTTGGCCAATAAGGAGAAATCCTTATCGAAAAGCCTCCTCTTTCTTTGAGAATGACACGGTTGTTAAATATTGTGAATTATAATATTAATGATGAATAAGTTAAGTGTTGATTAAAGATGAATTTTATAGTTCCATTGTGTTGGACTTATTTGTGTTAGTATAATTGATGTGCGGAGAATATATTATTCAATTGGGTATTTGGGACACTTTTACCGTTGTCGAATCTTATTCACGAGTTACTTATTCACGAAGTTACTTATTCATGAGTTACTATTCACGAGTTATTATTCATGAGTTACTATTCACGATTACTATTCACGGATTACTATTCACTCTAGTATTGTGCATTGGTGTTTGGGTGCAAATATTATTCCATGAGGAGATGTCTTAATTTTTAGAATAGTTGGTTGAAAATATAATAATGTAAGTCGATATGGACGGTTGGTGAAGTTTTAAAAGTAAATAAGTATGGGCCAGTTGTTTTAAGTTTTAATAGTAAATCAATGCAGGACCGTTCATGAATTAGTTACTATTCATTCCATTTTCCTATAAATAGAAACTCATTCCTTCATTATTTCTTACGAATTCTTTGAAACTACTGAGAGAATTACAAGAGAACCTATAGAAAAGTATTATGCTACTTCCCTACTCTTATATTCAGGTTTCTTTTACGGTGAGGGATGTTATTTATTGTACTCATGAAGAGAACACATTTATTCCATTATTTATTGTCTGTTGGAATAACTTTTGCAGCTCTGTACTACCATACATGGTGACATTCTTCTAATATTCCATTATTTATTATTCATCCGAATATATCACAATACGTCTGCGTTCTGGGGGACTAATTCCATATTTATTATTCTATCGGAATATCACGTATCTATGCGTTCTGGGACACTGGTTCCATTATTTATTAATACAGCCAGGAATATCACATGCGTGCGTTCTGGGGACTGGATTCATTATTTATTATTACGTGAAATATCCTGTCTGTGCATTTACTGTAGGACTGGTTCAATTATTTATTATTACATTGGAATAACCTTCACATGCGATTACATCGCATGCATGGTGATTTCTTTTGTTATTCCATTCTTTATTATACTCGAGTTGGTTAAAACTTTGACTTATACCCATAAAATTAGTGGAATATCTTTGATATTTGCGCTTCATCGATATCTTTTCATGGAAATGTTCTTACGAGCATTCTTGAATTTTACTCTACAAAGCGATATCATGTTGACAATTTGGATGTTATCGGTTCTAGATAAATTAATTCTTGAACTTGTTTTATTGAATTCTTATATCATTGTCATCATCCTCATGTTTATATATTTGTTGAAAGTAAATACGGCAACATTGTGGTGCATAGATGGACTTGGTATGATTATGACCGAGGATTATTCGGTGTAATCATGGCCGTAATGTTACAAATGATGTGATAAAAGTCCTCATTGGCCCGTAGTGCATTGATGGGCGAGTTGTTGGTATAATCGTAACCATTAATGAATACACGAA